>VXAW01001939.1:458943-473355 GCA_013399735.1 Tyrannus savana | reverse complement strand
TTCTGCCCCCCCCTTCCCCCTCCTCCTCCCCCCAACCCTGCACCTCGGGCCAAGATAAATAGAGAGTATTCCCCAAACCTGGCTGGGTGTTTCACTCCAACTGGCAGAGAGCTCAGAGCTCCCCCTCTTCAACAAGAATTCGGTTGGACAATTTTTTTTAGGCCTCCTTCGGCCGAGTGGAAGGGCCAAAGAAAATACTTTGAGGGGGGAGGGAAAAAAAAAAATAAATAAAAAAATGGAATAATGCATATATTTACAGCTTGCAGGTGGCATTAATTTTTTGGGGGTCATACTTTTTAAGTTTCAAGGATCCCTGTAAGTGGGGCTATAACGGAGATTTTTAAAAAGTGTTCTTAATTGTCTTTTTTTTTTTCCTTTAAATTATTTTTTTTTTTTAGGAGAACAGTCATTCTGAAGGAAAAATACGTTTTATGGAGCTCCCTGATGGGTGATAAATAGTTGTGATTCGAGGCTTTAAAAGTTTAGGGTCTACCAAGAAACCAAAAAACCTCCAGGCCCAAGAAATGAGCAGTAAAAGCTGTGACAGGAGCCTGCAGTGGACTGGCCTTAAATATCCTGGCTTTAAATATCCTCTTTATGGTGCAGGTTTATGCTGGGTTTGAGCGTGGCCAAGGGCTCTTCAGACAAGATATTTCGTGTTGAGCAGCGTGTTTTATAGCAGCTTTGTAATAATATTAGTTATTAATAAGAACAACAACTTCCACTGGAGCCCCCGTGCCCAGAGCCCCTCTGGGAATTTGAGCAGCCAAGGATTAAAAAAAAAAAACAACTCCAACAAAGCTTTTGTTCCTCACAATCATCCCCACTCCTGCAAATCTATTAAAGCTGGTAGGGAATTCACATTGGAGCTGCTGAGGGGGGCTCGTGTGTGCTGTTGAGGAAGGAATAATTGTGTGGGTACAAATATTAATGATTAAAAAAAAAAAAAAAAGTCATTTAACTCTCAAGAAAAATATATTTTAAAAAACCCCTTAAGTGCCAGGGTGTGTTTTGCAAGGAAAGCTTAAAGTTTACATAAGGAATGGGTAATGCAAATGGAGCTTATATCAGTGCATGACATAATCCCAGCTCTGGAATATGATCCTTAAATGTTCATTTGATGGTTGGGGTTTGGGGCACAGCTTGGTTGTACCGTGCTGGGATTCCCTGCATCCCTCTGATGTTCCATCATCTTGGATTTGGAATGTGCTGCCTCCTGGTCCTGCTTATCTTGCTTCTGTCTGCCCAGGGTGGCTCCCTCTTGTCCAGCACCCCAAAATCCGGCCCTTCCAGGCGGGACAATGCCAGGCTGGGGGAGGCAGGGAGCGAGTGGGAGCACAGGGAATGTGTGGACACACCAAAGCTTTGCTGCCAGGACACTTTTGGCAGAGTTTCCCCCTCCTTGAGCCCCAAAAAAGCCTCAGTCCCTGCCAGTCCCGTGGTGGGAAGTGCCCTGGAAGTGCCCCTTTGGATGGGAGTTCAAATGATGAGGCTTTGGGTAAATCTAAAGCTCTGCTTTCTCTCTGCAAGCCCAAGCCTTGAACAGCCCCTCTCTGATTAGCAAAGCAAATCTCTGCTTCTGAAAATGACTTTTTTTTTTTTTCCCCCTCATTCCACAAGGATCACTGAGGACTGGGGGTGGTAGTGGAGGAGAAGCCTTAACCTAAATCCCCAAACTTTCCCTTTCCACGTTTTTAGCCTTTCTTCTGCTCTCGGCCCCCGAGCGCAGCACAACCGGTGGTTTTGCCTGTGCCAAAAGCTGTTTAAACAATATTAAGATGTTTTCTTCAAACTTCTCCCCTCGGAAGATACTCTTTTTCGAGAGGAATGTTCTCCCTGGGGCATTACATCATGGCTTGGTTCAGTTCTTGGAGGAAGAAATTGGACCAAATGGTGGGGAAGGTCTCCAGGGGAAACGTGCTTATGCTGTTAAGTATTCCCAGCAGAAAGCTTAGAAACCACTTACATATTCCCCTTCTGTCCACATTTAGCCTTTCACCTTGCTGCAGCTGAACCCAGGGAAAGGGAGGAGGTGGGGGAAGCTGGACCTTTTTTTTTTTTTTTTGGAAGATTTTTGCGCCTTTTTTTTTTTTATCCTTCCATTTCCTCGTGATCCGGGTTGTCTCAGCTCTGGCAGGGAGGGTGCTCTGGGTTTGTGTGTGTGCAAACTGTTAATGAAATCTTAATTAGGAGAACTTCCTCGGAAACTCTGGATTTAGAGGGTTTTTTTTTTTTTGAAGATTAAAATGAGAGGAACCTCTGAGAAGAGCAGAGGATGGAGGGATTTGGGTGAACCAGGATTGTGTTCCCTGCTGAGGAGGGAACAGCTCCCCATCAACCATGGAGGCACTTTCAGATGCTTTCCTGTAGCAAATGAAACCCTTAGAACGAGGAGGAATCTCCTTAAATTTAGCTTTAACAGGGCTTTAATTATTATTTTTATTTTAATATGGCACCTCTGCTCTGCAGATTGATTCCTTGGGAGCTCAGCAAGTTGCAGTTCCCCCAGGATCTGCATTTTGGTTTGCAGGCAGTTCCCTGTTCCCAACAAGAGGGACCATTAGGCTGGTCCAGCTGCTGGCACTGAAACTGGGGATGGGAATTGGCACAGGACTGGGAAAGACCTCTGCCAAAACGTGTTTAAATTATGTAACCGTGTCAAATACCCAGTAATTACCCTGTGCATGTTATTGCTGCATCCAGGTCATGAAATCACCCCATAACAGAGTGTAGAGTGGAAATTAGAGATGGAAACGTTCAAGCTGGAGCTGCCTGGTCTGGTGGAAGGTGTCCTGAAACCAGATGAGCTTTAAGGATTCCTCCCAACCCAACCCAATTCCAGGATTCCATGGACTGAGTGAGTGGGATTCTACTTTTATTTTAATGCNTGGTGCAGGTTTATGCTGGGTTTGAGCGTGGCCAAGGGCTCTTCAGACAAGATATTTCGTGTTGAGCAGCGTGTTTTATAGCAGCTTTGTAATAATATTAGTTATTAATAAGAACAACAACTTCCACTGGAGCCCCCGTGCCCAGAGCCCCTCTGGGAATTCGAGCAGCCAAGGATTAAAAAAAAAAGCAACTCCAACAAAGCTTTTGTTCCTCACAATCATCCCCACTCCTGCAAATCTATTAAAGCTGGTAGGGAATTCACATTGGAGCTGCTGAGGGGGGCTCGTGTGTGCTGTTGAGGAAGGAATAATTGTGTGGGTACAAATATTAATGATTAAAAAAAAAAAAAAAAGTCATTTAACTCTCAAGAAAAATATATTTTAAAAAACCCCTTAAGTGCCAGGGTGTGTTTTGCAAGGAAAGCTTAAAGTTTACATAAGGAATGGGTAATGCAAATGGAGCTTATATCAGTGCATGACATAATCCCAGCTCTGGAATATGATCCTTAAATGTTCATTTGATGGTTGGGGTTTGGGGCACAGCTTGGTTGTACCGTGCTGGGATTCCCTGCATCCCTCTGATGTTCCATCATCTTGGATTTGGAATGTGCTGCCTCCTGGTCCTGCTTATCTTGCTTCTGTCTGCCCAGGGTGGCTCCCTCTTGTCCAGCACCCCAAAATCCGGCCCTTCCAGGCGGGACAATGCCAGGCTGGGGGAGGCAGAGGGTGCAGGGAGCGGGTGGGAGCACAGGGAACGTGTGGACACACCAAAGCTTTGCTGCCAGGACACTTTTAGCAGAGTTGCCCCCTCCTTGAGCCCCCAAAAAGCCTCAGGGGTGGGAAGTGCCCTGGAAGTGCCCCTTTGGATGGGAGTTAAAATGATGAGGCTTTGGGCAAATCTAAACCTCTGCTTTCTCTCTGCAAGCCCAAGCCTTGAACAGCCCCTCTCTGATTAGCAAAGCAAATCTCTGCTTCTNATCCGGCCCTTCCAGGCGGGACAATGCCAGGCTGGGGGAGGCAGGGAGCGAGTGGGAGCACAGGGAATGTGTGGACACACCAAAGCTTTGCTGCCAGGACACTTTTGGCAGAGTTTCCCCCTCCTTGAGCCCCAAAAAAGCCTCAGTCCCTGCCAGTCCCGTGGTGGGAAGTGCCCTGGAAGTGCCCCTTTGGATGGGAGTTCAAATGATGAGGCTTTGGGTAAATCTAAAGCTCTGCTTTCTCTCTGCAAGCCCAAGCCTTGAACAGCCCCTCTCTGATTAGCAAAGCAAATCTCTGCTTCTGAAAATGACTTTTTTTTTTTTTCCCCCTCATTCCACAAGGATCACTGAGGACTGGGGGTGGTAGTGGAGGAGAAGCCTTAACCTAAATCCCCAAACTTTCCCTTTCCACGTTTTTAGCCTTTCTTCTGCTCTCGGCCCCCGAGCGCAGCACAACCGGTGGTTTTGCCTGTGCCAAAAGCTGTTTAAACAATATTAAGATGTTTTCTTCAAACTTCTCCCCTCGGAAGATACTCTTTTTCGAGAGGAATGTTCTCCCTGGGGCATTACATCATGGCTTGGTTCAGTTCTTGGAGGAAGAAATTGGACCAAATGGTGGGGAAGGTCTCCAGGGGAAACGTGCTTATGCTGTTAAGTATTCCCAGCAGAAAGCTTAGAAACCACTTACATATTCCCCTTCTGTCCACATTTAGCCTTTCGCCTTGCTGCAGCTGAACCCAGGGAAAGGGAGGAGGTGGGGGAAGCTGGACTTTTTTTTTTTTTTGAAGGAAATTTGAACCTCCTTTGTTTTTATCCTTCCATTTCCTCGTGATCCGGGTTGTCTCAGCTCTGGCAGGGAGGGTGCTCTGGGTTTGTGTGTGTGCAAACTGTTAATGAAATCTTAATTAGAAGAACTTCCTCGGAAACTCTGGATTTAGAGGCTTTTTTTTTGGAAGATTAAAATGAGAGGAACCTCTGAGAAGAGCAGAGGATGGAGGGATTTGGGTGAACCAGGATTGTGTTTCCTGCTGAGGAGGGAACAGCTCCCCATCAACCATGGAGGCACTTTCAGATGCTTTCCTGTAGCAAATGAAACCCTTAGAACGAGGAGAAATCTCCTTAAATTTAGCTTTAACAGGGCTTTAATTATTATTTTTAGTTTAACATGGCACCTCTGCTCTGCAGATTGATTCCTTGGGAGCTCAGCAAGTTGCAGTTGCACCAGGATCTGCATTTTGGTTTGCAGGCAGTTCCCTGTTCCCAACAAGAGGGACCATTAGGCTGGTCCAGCTGCTGGCACTGAAACTGGGGATGGGAATTGGCACAGGACTGGGAAAGACCTCTGCCAAAACGTGTTTAAATTATGTAACCGTGTCAAATACCCAGTAATTACCCTGTGCATGTTATTGCTGCATCCAGGTCATGAAATCACCCCATAACAGAGTGTAGAGTGGAAATTAGAGATGGAAACGTTCAAGCTGGAGTGGCCTGGTCTGGTGGAAGGTGTCCTGAAACCAGATGAGCTTTAAGGATTCCTCCCAACCCAACCCAATTCCAGGATTCCATGGACTGAGTGAGTGGGATTCTACTTTTATTTTAATGCACAAGCTCATTCCAGTTCAAAACCTGGCCCCTTTGTTCTTATGTTCTCCAGAAGAAGAGGCTCAAAATACCCTTTTTGAAGCCTCTGCCCTCCACAAATACGATGGAGCAGAGTGGCCACTTCGCCCTCCTGCTGCTGGTAACAAAATGCAGAGGGGGAGATTTGCTTTTGCTCCCTTTTTTTCGCTGCAGAACAAACTTTTGCAAAGCTGTTCCAGCAGATGATTTACCAGCACTGGCCAAATAGTCCCTGCTTGATTAAGATGGATGGGAGCTGTATTTGCAGCAGTAGTAATTAAGACTCCCGTGGCAAGCATGGAAAAATAACAAATTAATCCAATAAGAGCTTACGAGGAGACTCTGAACACTCTGAAAAGTTAAAATGGGGAAAACCTTGGTTTGCTGCAGCTTGCAGGATTATTCAAATCTCGGGCTTTTAAATGATTAAAATCCAGATTTTTGTTGTTGTTTTATAGTTTGGAATATTTTTTTTTTAATGTAGATGTGAACCTTTCAACAGGAGTAGTTCCAGCTCAATCAGATTCCCCTGAGCTGTTTTTGTGGTCTTGTTTTTAACATCATTTTACCTGCTGGGCGCCACAAAACCACTCTCTGTCACGGAAGCTTTTTGATTTCTGGGTTTCACGGTCTGCCTTGGTCGGGAAGAACTTCTCCCAAACCCCCTGGGAGTGAAATCTGCATGGATGGGCATCCCATCCCACCCCTGAGCTCCTTCTCCTCGTGACATTCCCGAGCTCTCCCGGCGCTGCACGAACCCCTCCCTGCTCTGGTACCTCAGTGCCCACAGGTGTAAAACGAGATGTCCCCTCTTAAGGGCAGTGCCCAGCACCTTTATAACGTGCATAACTTTCTGATTGTTGCTGGTTTTAACTGTTCCTACCCCGTTTGTGGCTGCAGAGGTGAAGCTTTTAATGCCTCGCTCATTCAGGTGCAACGACGGCCAAAAAAGCCCCGATGATTTAAGGGCTGGGGCTGCTCTCAGAAGAAGAGAGGTGGCTTGTTCAGCTCTTGGAAGTCCTCAAGATAATGTCTTTTATACCTGTGATTGATTCAGCTGATATTTGTGCAGTTGGCAGCGGGGTTTGAAATATAACATAAGCACTTCCTGAGATGTCAGGGCTCCGATGCTCGTGGCCTGAACAAGGATGTAATTCATATCTGCAGGTGCTTGCTCTGGTATCAAACACTCCAATAACATCATGCCTGTGGAATCCAGAGCTCCCCAGTGTCCCATTTGTATCCTGATATGCCCACGTCTTTCCTATGTGTGTTTTTCTTTCTTAAGGAGCTCTCATTTCCTTCAATAGGATATGTTTTATTTCATCCTTTTTCCTGCATTTACTCATATTAATGTCACCATGTTCACTGGTAATGGCTGGGCTTGGAAATAACCCGTGGATCCCTGCAAACACCGCCTGAAATCCAATGCCTGGGGGGCTTTATTAGGAAAGAATGGATGTTGGAATGGAGGGAGGGAATCATTCCTTTGTGGACTCCCATCTAACCCCTTTAAAGGTGCATCCAGCATGTTCAGCTGGATGAAATGTTCAGCTCCAGCCTGGGCAGGATTGGAAGTTTTTGACTGGTTTGGTTTTTTTTTTCTGCTGTGTGGCTGTAAAATTTGGAATTGGATGCTGTGAGAGAGTCCCATGGAGTGGTTTGAGTTGGAAGGGACCTTAAATATCTTCTCATCTCCTCCCCCTGCCAAGGGCAGGGACACTTTCCACTAGCCCAGGTTGCTCCAACCTGGCCTGGGCCATGGGATGGCCTGTGCAGGACATTTATTTCCTGCCATTACCTTGGTACAAGCACAATCTTTAATTATTTTTATGGGTGTGCTCATCAGCTGTAGCTTTTCCCATCCCAGTGGGAATTCCCCTACCCTGGAAAGCTGCACTTTACACCCTCTGGTAGAACCCACATTTCTTCTCCCAGCTGGGAAGTGCAGCACCAGCAGCTCCAGGTGAACAGAGCTCTGCTGGGGAAACAGAGCTCAGCTGGGACGTGGCAAGGAGCAGAAATACAGAAATAAATACAGAAATACACAATAAAGGGCCTTGCTTGCAACTTGAACTTGTCCTTTACAAGGCAGAGGATCTGCAGCTTTGAGAAGATCCCTTCAAACACACAGCACTGAACACCATTTTGGGTTTCAGGAGAGCTCCCAGGGAAATTCAAAGCTGTGACTTCAGTGCTTCTACTTCGTGTTTTAATTTTGGGGGGGGGGCTGTTTTGCTGCATGGGCACAACGGGAAGGGGGGATTCTGCTGAAACCCCCCTGCATGTGAAAGACAAGAAAATGAACCAAAGGGGAGCATCTCCCACCTTTATTCACAGCCAGAATTTTTTGGTTTTGCTCCCATGGAGCAGAGATTTGAGCTGCCCCCCACCCTGAGGGAGCTCAGAGCAGGATGAGGTTGGACGTGACTGCCATGCTGGGGGGTGGACAGGTTATCTCACCCTCCTGTCCATCCATTTCCACTTCCATCTTTCATTCTTGGCCTCAAAATGACTTAAACCTTCTGCTCTGGGTGCTAAGTGTGCAAACAGAGCTCCCACTTAGGCCTCAGCCGAGTTACTCAGCGTGGGAGCTCCTGCTCAGGGGTCAGGGATGCAGGGCAGGATGGCCTGGATGGTGCCATTTACCCCCCCAAAACCCAGTGCAAGGCACCCCACACCAACCCAGCTCCTCAAACTGCCCAGGTGGGAGGAATCTTTGAGGCTGGGGAGGGGGAGGAGGGGCAAGGGCAAGTTATTAAAAAGCAGAAGAGATCTCAAGGCAAACCCAAACTTCGCTTCGTTCTTTGCGGAGGAGCTTCGAATCCAACTGGGAAAAAAGCACTGGGAGTAATTATCCAAAATGGGTGGCACAAATCCAGGCAGAAAGTAATGCATCAGCTTTAAAGCTGCTCATTTCAAACTGTGAGTTAGATTTATTTGACCTGCATTGGGGAGCAAATATTAATGAAAGGGTGAAGGCAGCTCGTGGCTCTTTCAGTTCTTTCATTTCCCACTAGATGTCTCCGGTGTAAAAACTAATTAGGAATGTTCTTGATTTAATTTGGGAAAAAAAAATTGGATGGAGGGTTTTTTTTTTTTATAATTATTATTATTATTATTTCTTTTAAAGCCTTGTGCTGTTGTGGAGGGTTCAGCTTAACCCTTGATCTTTCTTCAGTAACTACTTCAGCTTCAAGTGTGACAAGAGAAAGGATGCAGTTAATGAATTCTGGGAGGGTTTTAACTGATAAAGAGTTGTCCAAGTATTAGGAGAATGAAATCTTTATTCCCACCAATTCTTTGCCTGGTATCTGTAACTTCTCTCCCAGCTCTAATGCCACACGTTCAGCAATCTGTGAAACCTCCCTGGTTTTTTATTTATCTCCATATTGACACGTGGGTCTGAGCTTGGATCTCCTCTTGATTTTTCTCTGGAAGTGCCCAAGGCCAGGTTGGAGCAACCTGGGCCAGTGGGAGATGTCCCTGCCCGTGGCAGGGGGTGGCACTGGATGGGATTTAAGGTCCCTCCCAAAACCCAAACCATTCTGGGATTCCACAATTCTGCAGTTACAGCTTGGAGCAAAACCACTGCACCCACAGTTTGTGTCACCACCACTTTCCAGGCCTTGGTGGCAGCTCCTCACTTGGAATTTTGGGATGTACCCACTCAACATGGTCCTCTGCAGCCCCTGCTCCCTCAGCTCTGCTCTCCCAGGGCAGCCAGGCCATCAAACACAGAGCAATCACTGGCACAGCAGGTGTGTGGGGACACACACACCCAGCAAGGCTTTAAATAAAGGGCCTGAGCAAGAATAATAATGCTAATAATAATAATAACAACAATGATAATATTAAAAAAAAAGCAAACAACTCTCCCCACACACACTGCCAGTCACCACAAGAAAAGGTGTCCACTGGGAAATTAATAATTGCCCCCTGTGGACTGCACAGCATCTGCTGGCTGCATCCTGCTGCCATTTTCATTTAAAAAAGGGGCAAGTTAAATTCTAGCATTCTAAGGAAACACTCCACAAACTCCCTGCTTGGAGGCACAAGGACAAAAATAACCTCAAACTGAAACGTTTTCAGAGCTGTTCCGTCAATACAAGGAATGGCCCATCCAGGGATCATCAAACCCACAACTCAACACCCCCAGCACGACCCCATCCTTCTGCTTTCTTCCCCAATCTTATTTCTTCCTTTCCTTTCTCCTTCCAACCCCCGTTTCTTGCACTCCAAACTGAGCCCTGCTCTTCCCTGTAGCCTTCCAGGGGGCAGGTGGTCCCAGTGCCAGCTCTCTCAGGGTGCTCCCAGATCCAGAGGGCTCTGGGTTCCCTCCCGGGGGGTGCCCGGGCCTGGCACGATTATAATTAGATAATAGAATAATTTCATATGCAATCGAAAGCGCTGCGGGGGGAAGAGGAGAAGAGAGGTGTTTGGGAAAGTGGATTGTAATTACTCGAGCTGGAATTTGGCCAGGATGCAGGGGTTAGTGTTGCAAGGAGCACCGAGGGACCTCTGATGAACACAAAGTAGTTATGAGCTCAGCCAGAGCCCTGATTTGAAGGATGCAGCTCTCACAGCCTGGTGCCCCCTCAGTGCCCCCAGTCAGGGCTCAGAAGAGCCACCACCAAAAGCCACAAGCAATTTTCCATGGCAGAGGGGAGGGGGGGGAAAGGAAATAGAGGTGACTGGGAAGGGGGTTTTATCCTGCCCCAAATTGTCCTTGACATTTTTCCTCAACGCTTTCCCCCGTGAAACAAAAAAAAAAAAAAAAAAGAAAAAAAAGTGATTCCATGTAAAATGGTGTGGGAGCTGAAATTCCAAGTCTAGTGGCTCAAGGATTTTATGGTCAGGAGAGAAACCTCAGACATTGGGACTCTGGCACCGGTTTAAGTGGGAGATGAGCTGTGTGACCTAACAGAAGATCCCAGCCTAAAATCTGAGCCTCCATCAGCCTGAGCAGCCCAGCAATTCCAGCTTCACGAAGGGACACCCTGACTTCTCCTTCTCTGCAAAAAGGCCCTTTCCCCTTTCCATCTTCCCCCCTAGTCAGGAAGATATATACCCTCCAAATAATAGCAGTTTCCTTGTGCTGGAGTTGAGAGTGGCTTTGTGATACAATAAACAGCCCCCTGTCATAAGTCTGGGGTAAAAAATGGCCTGACATTTCTTTAAAAGTAAAGAGAAACACCACTGCAGCCCTGACCTCCGGGCAAGGGCACAGATGTTTTGCATGGTGGGGGGAAAACCGTGGTTCCAGGCTCGATCCAGCAGGATATATTGCTTGCTTTTCACCAAGTGTTTCCCTGAGAAATTACAGTACGTTAAAAACCCCGCTCGGCCCTTTTTTCCGTGCTCGTTTTTTGAAGTGATGCAAAGCAGAATAAAATGTGGCAGCCTGGCTTTGGTAACTTTTTGTTCCCCCCACTCCCCCCTCTTTTCCTTTTCACTTTGCAATTTAAAAAAAAAAAAAAAAAACCAACAAAAATCCCAAGTGCTCAACGGTGCAAACGGGACGGGATTTTGAAGGATAAAACAGGGAGGTTTGGAGCTCCAACATGAGGCTGGAGAACTGCCTGAGTGTTTGGATGTTTATCAGGACATCTGCAGGAATTGAGGGATCGAAGGGTTCCTTTATTGGACTTCTTGCACGTGGGAAATCAGCTGGTGGGACTCAGGGCCACCACCATCCACCGCTGGAGGGATGTTTGGGGGGGGGTATAAATGGATTTACACCGCCTTATATCTGCTCAGAGAGGGCTATTTAATTCTCTGCTGATGGATCCAGTCGTGCATTTGGCCCTGCACGTTCAGATATCGATGCATCATCAACGAGGAACTCGCTGGGGTCACCAAAAAAACGTTTCCCTCGGGAATTTCTCCTTTACTGGCCCATTCCCTGGAGGCTCCCTGCAGCTGCTCCTGTGTCAGCTTGGGCTGAGGGGAGCAGAACTCCCTGGGCTCTGGGGGAAGGGGAAAACATTGCTGATTTACCAGCTGAAAATGTTCCTGGACATTTGAATCCCGTGGAGATTGGTGGGCCAGGAATCCAGGTCCTTCTGGCAAACCAAGGGCTGGGGCTCGTGAGGTTGAGCTGGAATAGCTCTGATAATTCCCTTTACAAACTGCCTCATCCCAGGGATTTTTGGGTAATCCAAAATCAGCACTGGTTTGTCTTAACAGGGTGAATATTTTGGGGATCTCCAAAGCCAAGCACTAGACCTGAGCCCAGGAGCCCTTCCCCAAGGGCAGAGCCTGGGCTGCCACACGAACAGTTGCGAGAGAAATGAAGGTTTTTGGAGGGCTGTCCAGGTTCCCACAGCCCAGATTTCTCCAAGGAGCACGCTGAGCTGCAGCACATTTTCCATTTTCCACCCTGGGTACCTCACTGCCCCTTGGTGAGTCTGTGATTGAAAGAGAAAAGTTGGTCTGTGAGGACAACAAGAAGCTTCTCTGCCCCAAACAGCACCCCAGGAAACGTTGGGAAGGGCACAGGCAACACAATGGATGTTGTATTCCTTTTTTCCACACCAAGATCATCCAGCAAAGGCAAGAAAAGGACCTAATTCCAGAGGCTCCTGCTTTGGCTTTTCCAGCCAGGCAGCAAAGAGAGGGGAATAAAGCCCAGGCTGATGATCTTTGGTAAATCCTGACGGGACATTTGCAGATTGAGGCTCTGATGAGGGCCAGGCTGTCCTGTCAGAGCCACTCTGAGGCTCCACTCTGGCTCAGGAGCCAGCAGAGTTCCCTGAGCCCTTCCTGGCGTGCTCTGCACTCAAATAATGCAGATTTTTAGTTACCACGGGGGACTAGTAAAGCTCTTAACCCAAAACTAATTTGTCACAATTTAACGGTGTGATGCCCTTCCTAGCAGGGTAGAAAATGATCATCTCCCTTGCCTGGGGACAGAATATAATGGGGAAGCATTTTCCCTGCTCCTTAAATACTGTCCACTGGATATGAATTTACTTAACTGGCAGTCTGTTTAGAGGACAAATTGTGTTAAAGATCAATACTCTTGTTCTCAGAGATCTGGGGGTGTTTGATGTTTGCCTGACAGGTACTGGGGGTGATCTGGTCACTTCAAATGAAGATTTCCCTTTAAACCTTTTCTTCTTTCATTTTTTTTTCCTATAATTTTTTCCTATAATTTTTTTCCTTTAATTTTTTCCTTTACATTTTTCCTTTAATTTTTTATTTAATTTTTTCATTTATTTTTTTTCTTTACACGTTTTATTTCTCTTTAATTTTTTTTTCTTTACATGAATATTTTCTTTAAATGATTTTTTACTTTAAATGTTTGTTCTTTAAATGATTTTTTGCTTTAAATGTTTTTTCTTTAAGTGTAGATTTTTCTGTGGTTTTGAGGGGGTCCCTCCTCAGAGTAGCTAAATATAAATAAGTCTCTCTGCTGGAATTTATATCAGTGCCTGACTTATGTGTTCCTCAATCCCTATTTTTCTAGTATGGATTCTATCACTGATTTTGTGATGGCCCAAAAGTTTGGAGGTTTCTTTTAAAAAAAAATAGCTTGTTAATAATGGTCAGCTTTAGCTGGAGCACTTAGGGAGTACAACAATAAATTAAGGTCAAGGCATCAGCTACAGTTTCTTCTGTGGGGAAACTGAGGCAGGGAGAATTTTCCCTGGATTCTTTGGAAATGTAGGAGCTGTTTTTATTGGCACACGCTGAGCTGGGCTGATGCTGTGATCCCATAAATCTCCCGGGGTAGGACGAGGAATAACAACTCCTCCAGGCACAGCTCCTGCTTCCCTCTCTTGCTGGTCACTCTCCTGAACTGGGGACTCCAAAAAAAAAGGGGCTGCCAGGCACAAAACCTTCTTATTTTCCAGGATCAGGTAACTCAGTCCCATGGTTTGGGGTCCTGGAAATCCCACTGAGCACTTGGTAAATCCCACTCAGCATCCCTGGGTAAACTGCAGTGGGAGAGGAAGAGCCAGGAGGGAACTGGAATCCCAACTGCTGATGGCAAAAGAGAACTTGTAGGTGCTGGGGTACCTTAATCTGGTGCCATTTCAAATATCTCTGGGTTTTCAACCCTTGACCTCTTGCTGGATCCACGGGATTGCAAAGCAAACCCTTTGTTTGCCATTTGGCACAGGTTTCATCTGCTTTCTCTTTCTTTTTTGTCTTTCCAGCTAATTAAAGGAACTTAGGTCTGACCCAGGCTGTTCTTTCGCTGGATTTTTCGGTCAGTGGGGGGAAAAAAAAAATAAAAAAAATTCCCTTTATCTTAAAATCAAACAACAAGCAGCTGATAACACAGTGGAACAGGAGTTCAGAGCTAATCCAAAGAGAAAGATACCGCATTTTCCCCCAAGAAGGGGATTTTGGCCCTTGACTTACCAGCCCTGGTTTTTGGCATGTATTGTTTTATCCACGAGATGGCAACAGCCAGCCACCTACAGAGCCCTGTGACGGCACAGGCAGCAGTTGAGGTTTCTCCCCTTTATCCTGAGTTCTTTATATCAAGGTTTGGAATCCAGTGACCTTTGCTGCCTTGGGATGTCTGAGACGTGTCCGATGTGCTGCTCTGGTTAAAAGAGACACTCTCAGGGTGTTGTAGGTCTGTCATTCCAAGCCCTTGGGAAACCCACGGGCAGCACAAATTTCCTCCGGGGTGTTTTCTCCCCCTTTTTGCACCTGTGGAGCTGTTTGGGGAGGGCTGATGTTTGGTGTTGCTGAGGGAGTGGATGCATTGCAGTTTAAGATGTGACCTCGCGCTCTCCTGTCCCTCTGCCCAGCCTCAGTTTCCCACCTGGAAAATCGGGATGATCAAGGCTTCGGGTTTGTGAAATCTGTAGAAAAGCTCCTGTGTCCAGAGGTGGGAACAGAGCTGGGAAAAGGGCTGGAGCAGCAGGAGATATATATATATATATAACATATAACATATAATATAT
>VXAW01001939.1:423302-457952 GCA_013399735.1 Tyrannus savana | reverse complement strand
ACACCCCTTGCCCTGTGGGGGTGTTTGGATCCCAAATTCCCAACGCCAGGCTCTCGGAATCGCAGCCGGAGCCCACGAGGGGGCTTTTGGGATCCCAGCAAAGGCCTGGATTGAATGTTTAGTCTTGGCCTTTGCGTGGTGGAGGTTGAGGGCGGTATTTGAAGGTCCAGCAGGTCAGGGAGTGCTTTATTTGCCCGGCAGTGCAGCAGTGCAGGGATCAGATATTCCCCGGAATATCCGCGGATGCTCCAACACGGGGGGGAAACGGGGCCTTTTTGGGGGGGAACGAGGAGGAGAGAACCAAGGAATGAGGGCAGAGCACCTCAAATTCGGGCAGCAGAGCCTGCCAAGTGGGCTCAGATTCCTCCCCCAGCCCTGGCACTGCCTGCAGGCACAGGAGGGGGTTTGCTGGCTGCTCCAGGTAGCGCCGGGAAGTGTGAGATTGCGGAACATATGGGCTGCAATCTCGCGGCACAGGAGCCCGCGAGGGGAGGAGAAAATAGCCCTGCTTTTGTCAGTTTAAATACACGCTGTTGGAAGCAAAACATTTGGATTGAAATGAAAAAATAATAATAAATAAGAAAAAAGAAAAAAAAAAAAAAGCCTCGCCCTGCGTCCCTTGAATAAATTTCTACCCCCCTCCAACTCCTCCTCGTGTTGTGTTTCTGTGGCTGCAGTTATGAACAAAAAAGAAAAAAAACAAACCCAAGGCAAGCACAGAAAAGTTTGTTAGTCTGAAAAACGTTGCCCCAGCACAAGGAATTAACAGTGGGGAGGGAGGGAGGTCTTGGCAAAGTGAAGTTGGTGAGGGTCGGAATAAACTCCAAAGAATAAATGAAGGGGCTGGTTGTGAAGGGTGATGAGCCCTTTCTGCACTGGCCATGGCACCAAAAAAGCACTTTGTATTTACTATAACCTATAATATGATGTTTGCTATGGTGTAAGTCATATAATGAGCAGCTGAGGGAGCTGGGGGGGCTCAGCCTGGAGAAAAGGAGGCTCAGGGGGGACCTTCTGGCTCTGCAGCTCCCTGACAGGAGGGGGGAGCTCCCAGGGAACAGGGACAGGAGGAGAGGGAACGGCCTCAGGCTGTGCCAGGGGAGGCTCAGGTTTGGTGTTGGGGAAATTCCTTCCTGGAAAGGGCTGGTTTAACATTGGAACTGCCCAGGCAGGTGATGGAGCCCCCTCCTCTGGGGGTGTCCAAGGAAGGACTGGACTCACTGCTCTGGGCTGGGTGGGCTGGTGGAGATCAATCACAGGCTGGACTCAATGACCTTGGAGTGCTTTTCCAACCTGGATGATTCTGTGATTGATGCAGAGGTATCTCACTCAAAATCCAGTGCTTTAGAGGATACTCCACTATGGCAGCAAGGGTTAGATTGGTGCTACCCGACTAGCAAGAGATTTTATTCTTTTAATCATAATAATCTTGAACTTTCAGCTGTTTGCAGGGGCTGATCCTGCCTCGTGGCCATCAGTGGGAGGATGTAATTCCAGTGCTATCTGCTCTCCACGCCTTTTGCTGAACCAAAACCCCCCAGCTATTGTCACTCCTTGGGAGGATTTGGCTTCACATGCCTCTTGCATTATTGTAACCGACAAGTCTAAGGCACTGTCTAATGTTAATTCTGCTCATTGCTGCCAATTATAATCAGAGCTAGTCAAAATAAACAAATTAAACAAATAAACATGTCAAAACATCTCAGTCCTAGGGAAAATAAGCCAAGTCTGAGCTCTCCCAGCGCCGCAGCGGAACGGACGAGCTGCGCCTTGGAAAAACCTTCCGGGGGATTTTTCACCTTTCAGGGAGAGAAGGTGGGTCAAGTTTAGAGTTAAGGAGGCTGCAACTGGACCCAAATGAAACCCAAATGTTCCTTCACCCAGCCCCTGATGGGGTTTTTTTAGGGTTTGGGTTTTTTATTTATTATTTTTTTTTTGAGTGATTCTTTGCTGTCAGAGGGCTAAGGTGTTAAATCATCGTCAGGGGTTGGACAAGGTGCAGGTGAAAATATCCCAAATGGGGCTGTGCACTTCAACAGAAAACATGCTGCTGCTGGGACCATCCAAAAAGGTCAATATTAGGCAATTTAAATCAGAAAGCAGCCCAAGTTTAAAAGATAAATACACAAAACATGCTTTTGCTACGTGGAGGGGGCACCACAGCCTGGACTGGTTGAGAATTGGTGGTAATGGGAGGAGGGGGCTTTTTTTTTCTTTTTCTTTTTTTTTTTTTTTTCTTTTTTTTTGGTGGTATGTTAACTTTAAAAATATGTTCTGAGGTTAAAGGAAAAAGCTGTCGCTTGAGACAGGTGGTTCTTGTAAAGAGGTGATCTTTTAAAGTGCAGTCTTACAATGTCAAAGCCAAGTCTGGGCAGAGATAAAGCTATAACACAGGTAATTGCTGGGACTCTTCTGGGCTCTGTCACAGGGCTTTAAAACCGGCTTCAAAACTTGCATTTGGAGAGGGACTTGCCCTTTTTTTTTTTTTTTCTTTTTTTTTTTTTTTCTTTTTTTTTTTTTTTCTTTTTTTTTTTTTTTCTTTTTTTTTTTTTTTCTTTTTTTTTTTTTTTCTTTTTTTTTTTTTTTCTTTTTTTTTTTTTTTCTTTTTTTTTTTTTTTCTTTTTTTTTTTTTTTAATTTAATATAAGACACATGCAGCAAAGACCTGTCTCAAACAGGGAGCCACGAATGGTTGGGAAAACACATTTTTGCTCGGGTCTACAGGAAAAAAAAAATAAAATCCAAGCAGCTTCTCTGAGGTGTGTTGAATTCCCCACAAAAATACTGAGGACTCACAAGTGCCAGGGCTCTTCCTCCTCTTTCTTTTCCCCCCCTCTCACCCAACAATGTTTTAAAAGTACAGAAGGGTCTGGGGAGCAAAGGAACACCGTGCCTTTGAAACGTTGTTTGCTGAAGACAGTCCATAGAACCTCGGTTATTAACAGCCTCTCACAAGACAGTTATTTTTGGAGTGGCCTCTGAGGAGGCAACCTCTTGGAATCGAGCTCATTTATTCTGCGTTTCACTGTCCTGCCATTTCCTGCAGAGAGAGGGGAAAAGTGAAACCACATGTTTTGAGGAGCGAGCGTAGGAAACCCCACTGAAGACAAATGACTGCTCCTCTCCCCTGGCAATTAGTCAAGGCTGGGCCGGGTGCCAGCCCAGGTGTTCCCGACTGTGTATAAATTTGCCAAAGAACAATGAAAATAGCAGCTGATTGTGCTGACAGATTCTTCTGGTAATTTCCTGTTGTTTGGCATCTTCAGGTTACTTTCCCACAATTATGGGTGCTGGGGCCTTCAAATCCACTTTTTAACTGCAGACAAAGTCACTCTGTGTGTGTGTGTGTGTGTATGAGCACGAGTAGCCCCATCCTCCTGTCCAACCCCTGCCTTTCCTCCCAGCTCCCAGATGTTTTAATTTAATTTTTTTTTTCCAAAATACATATTTTAATGAGTCTGAATTAAACAAAAAGAAAAAAAAAACAACACACAACTATTTGCACCTGCACCATATAGAATTTCTTGGCAGTCCCTCCACGGGTTTTGCCAGGATTCCTGGTCGTTCTGTCACTTCAAAACCATAGCTTGGAAGACTTTCCCCTTGTGCCTTCTGATGTCTCCTAACTCGGGGCTGACAAAGGAACACTTGGTGATGGAGCTGATCCCGAGCTGGCCACAGGAGGGGGAGAGAGCTTTGGCAGCTTGAGGGGCTGAAAAGGTGGTGTTAAACATGAGGGTGTCCTCAAACACCGGGCATCAATTCTGGATCTGGGGCTCTCCCCAAAGAGCCACGAGAGAGGGAGAGGAAGGAGGGAAGGCAGGACTTAAAGCTTTGTGCAACCCAGGAAGTTATAAATACTCCTTTGGGTTCCTTGAGCAGCTCAAATGCTTTGTTTTTTGGAGCTGGAGGGGCACCAGGGGACACCAGCCCTGGGCCCGTTGTCTCCATCCTTCTCTGTGAGCATTCCAAGCAGGACACACGGGGGGTGTTGCTGCAGAGGGTCTGAAAGGGAAGGGGGGGGAATTCTGTCCAGCCTTTCCTGCTGGTTCAGTTATTCCTCCAAGATCAGTTCTGAGGGTAACCCTGAGTTTTGAAATATTTTGCAGACCTTCATGGATTTTTTAGGGTAATTTTTCTCTCCGTATTTTAAATCCGCGTTCTGGAGAGATCTGACCTGTGTGATTCTAAATGAATAAATGTCCTGCCTTGGCTGGAGGATTTCCTACCTTTTTGTTGCCCCTAAAATGAGGAAGTCATGCACTAATAACTGAGCAGGTGAATTGGACCTAAGGTTGATAAAACCACCCTGTTTTTTTCCACTCTTCCTCAGAAAGTTGTTTTTTCTGCCTGTTATCTGCCTTCCCTTAAAAAAACCAAACCCCAAAGCAAAACCCCAGCCAGAAATCTCTGAGAGGCAGATCCTCTGAGTCTGGTTGCTTTGGAGCAGGGGTAGGATACACATTTCAGCAGGTTGAGGACCTCAGGTTGAGGCAACAGCAACTCCCAGAGCACAATTACACAAGGAATTGAGGGGTGAAGGAATTGGGTTCAGACTCCTTTAGAGTCTTCTTCCTTGAGGGATTCATGTTGACCCACTCATGCAAACGACTCACAAAGCAACTTCTCTCTCACTGTGCCAAACAGGCCACCAGATTCCTGTAAAACTCCTTGGGAGGGATCTCTGCCTGTTCCAGAAGGCCCCTGGTTGGATTCTGCTGCCAGAACCATCACAGCTCCCTTCAGTGCTAATGGCTCTCAGTGTCCCATGTGGATTCCACAGAGCAGGTTAGGAAAAGGAGGGGAAAAAAAATGTTGTGAAACTCCCCCTCTCCACCCTCTGGTTTTCATCAGAGCGCTGTTTTCGGTGGAAATCTTCTCCCAGCTGGAGTGTCGCCTTCTGTTCAAATCCCTAAAATTAGCCTGAGAAGCTTCTCTCACTTAAACAAATCCATGCTGTCTGCCTGCTGGTGATTATCCTCCTGGAGCAGGGGAGAAGATGGGCAGGTTTGTAAAGCTCTCTGAAGATGAGGAGCCCGTCTTTGCATCCCAGAGCAGCTCCCAGTCCGTGCTGGGAATCCACCAAATGGGGGGCCCAGTCCAGGATTTTGGCTCTGGGGGAACTGCTGGCCCTGTACCCACTGAAGGCAATTAGAACCTTGGTGCTAATTAGCAGTGAATCACAGAATCAGGGCATGGTTTGGGTTGGAAGGGACTTTAAAGCCCATCCAGTTCCACCCCCTGTCCTGGGCAGGGACGCCTTCCACTGAAGTATCTCTTGTCACCCAAGTTCTCCTGTCCAGAGGTCCCACTGTCTCCTCCATATGTCCCATCCCCTATTCCAGAGCTGTGGTGGCCCCATCCCATGGGGGGCTTATCCCTGGGAAGGCTGATCCCAATTATTGGCTCAGCAAAAAACACATAAAACACCCCCCATTAATCACCTGAGGAATCATTCTGGATTAGTCCCTGTAAGAAAACCCAAGATCTTCCCTCCCTTTCTCTGTGTGTAACGTCCTTCCACCAACTGCCAACCTCAGCCTGGTGACCTCTGAACACAAACTCCACAATTAATGATTTTTTTTTTCTCTTTCTCTTTTTCTAAGCCAGAGCCTGCGTTTCTTCAAGCCAGTTAACATCACGTGTCGCTTGAAAAATGAGCTTGTGGAGCACTGAAACTTCGTTATTTTTCTTCCTTTTCCTCCATTCTGTCGGACGAACAACTTGCTGCCTCTTGGCCCTGCATGTACAGAAAGCCCTTCAGTGGAGTTCTGGAGCTGTGCTCTGGTGTGCTGTCATTTGTCACCACTGAGGCTTCATTAGCTGCTGATCAAGGTGAAGATTTCATGGAATCATAGAACCATTCAGGTTGGAAAAGACGTCCAAGTTCAGCCTAGAAGAGCTTCATGGAATCACAGCATGGTTTGGGTTGGAAGGGGCCTTAAAAATGACCTGGTTCCACTCCCTGCCATGGGCAGGGACATCTTCCACTGGCCCAGGTTGTCCAACCTTTCCCTGGACACTCCCAGGGATGGGGCAGCCACAGCCTCTCTGGGAATTCAATCCCAGCCCCTGCCTGAGGATTCCTCGTGTGCTGGTCCTGAAACACTTTGGGACTCCATCAGGGTTTTTAAAAAAAGATTGATGTTCTTTTAATGGAAAAGCTGGGAGCTGAGTTTTACTTCCAGAGTGAAAAATCTGGCTGGAGCTGAAGCTGTTCCAGGCAGTCCCCCGGACTTTTCCTAAAGAGAATCAGTTTATCAGCAAGGCAGGTGTTTTTCAGCGGATTTCACTCTGAAAATCATTACTCATGACTGCAAACCTTGTTCCTGTGGTTTAAATTTTCCTTTTCCCTCATTTTTTCATTTTTTTTTTAATTCTTACCCCCTTCCTCCCCTCCCTCTCAATTTTTCGAAGCTAAGCAGCCAAACCTTGGGAATTACTGGCCCCTCAAGGTTTCCAAAGGGTTTTTACATTTTTTTGGAACACTTTGTGCTTGGCTGATCTCTTTTAGGAGGAATTCTTGGATGTTTTTCGCCCCCCCTTTTCTCTTTGCACTTATGAAAACCAGCTTTGCTGCTCGGGGGGGGAACAGAGGGGCGAGGAAAGCCAGGAGATGAATTTATCCTGACTTTATCTCCCCTTCCCAGTTCAATTCTGGGGCCAGCTGGGTTGAATCACTGCAGGAGAACACTTATTTATTAAGTGCCTGTTCCAGGCACTGTCAAACCCTTCAGCTCCTGCTCTGTCCTCCACTGTGAGCCAGAACATCGGTAGCCCAGGTGGGCTTTGGAAAGCAGGGAGGTGAGAATCTATTTATTACTTACTGGAGCTCTCAGTAGACAGAGACTCCAATTAAGGAGGAAGAGCTGACACACTTAGCCCAGCCTTTCCAGGCAGAAAATGCAAAAGGAGGGACTCAGAAATTAAATACAGGAGCCCCAAAACTTCTCTGCCTTCTCTGGAACTGGAATCCCTCTGTGCTCTGCTCTTCCCCTTTTCTTTGCAGGTGAAAAGCTTCTTTGGGATGCTCAGCCTGTGGACAACCTTCAAAGTCATTTACCATTACTTTATCCTTGGGCCCCAAGCAAATGAATTGACACCCCTGAAACTGCAATAATTGATGTTATTGTGACTTCAGATCAAAATCAGATTGACAGTGTTTCGGCTTTGGAGCGTCAGGTAACTTTTGGTGCTCTTGTTTAGTCAATGTTTGCATCCAAATCCACAAAAGAAGCCTGAAATATCAAAAAGAGAATTATTTGTTGTAGTAATGAAGGTGCAGATCGTAAATACACTGGAGGGCAGGAGGAAAGCAAAACCAAATAAATAAGAAATTGCTGATTTTCCTTTTCTCTGCTGAGATGTAACCCAGAGAGCACAGGATCTGCTGGGGAGCTCCTGCTTTCCTTCCCCAGAACTCCAATATCAGCCCAAGGTAGTTACTGGACTCTCATTTAAAACAATTTGATTGGGAGAAATAGGGTGATTTTTTAAATTTTTTTTAACATATATTGTTGTTTGTGTAAAGCAGATATAACTGGAGCTTCAATCTTTGCCATATCTACTGTCATGCTAAGGCTGCTTAAATACAGGAGGCTTTTCCATCCTCATTTCTATTGAAACTTTGATTATTTTTGATAGCTTTTCAACCTCTATTAAATCGCTTTGCAAACAAACAGGGGAATAAAAAGGAACAAAAGGAAAAAAACTCACCCATCATCAAAAGTTTTCCAGCTCTGGATGTTCTCCAGCAAAACTGTTCCTGAATGAAAACTGTGTCCTGTCTCCAGTTTAATGCTGGCTCTCAGGGAGATAAATCAGAGTATTTTTGGTTCCACTGCAGAAATAAATAACTGGAAAGGAGAGAGAGAGAGGGGAAAAAAAAAAAAGAATTATCCTGATCATTTGCATTTATGTGGCAGCTCAGCAGGAATTTGTTTGGTAAAGCACAAAGTGCAGCTGCTGCTGCTTGAAGGAGGAAAAACTGAGAGAGGGGATATTTATTTATTTTTTTAATTTATTCTCTTTTTCTGGAAAACTTGTCAATTATTTGCTTTAAGCCCCCAACCCTGGATTCTGGGGCAATATAAAATAGTCTGTATGTCTTCCTTCCTCCTCCCTCCCTCCAGCTCCTCCAAAGAGCCATTTCTTCAATTAAAGATAAATCCAGGTATTGCATTCAAAGATTTCTTGAAGTGCCTTCCCCCACCTGCATTTTGCTCCGTGTGCTGTTCAAACACTGCTTTTTAGAGGAGTCCTTGGCTCGGGGTTTGAAGCTTTGAAATGCTTAAAATTCAGCTTCAGGATTGTGTTGGGGTGTTTTTTTTTGCCATTAGCACTCTGCTTTTGTGAAATAAATACAGAAAAACTGGGAAAGCTGTGGCAAAAAAAATATAAGGATAATGGAAAAAAGAGTCATGGAATGGTTTGGGACCTTAAAGCCCATCCAGTGCCACCCCCTGTCATGGGCAGGGACACCTTCCACCAGCCCAGGTTGCTCCAAGCTGGCCTTGGACACTTCCAGGGATCCTTAAAATCAAATTGGAGACAATTTTAGAGGTTGGAGTCATTGGGGCTGCCACCACTGGGCTCCAACTCCCACCACTTTGTTTTGCAGAATCAGGTGTAATGTGATTTTTAGGACCTCAAAGGACTCTGTAACTCCCAGAAACTTCTGGGAGAGTTGGAAATGAGTTCAGGGATCCTTCCTGAAAAGTCTCCCTTTGACAGATCCCTGTCTGAGCACCAACTCACTTTATTTTGGTTTTGTTTTGGTTTTTTGTTGTTGGGTTTTGGTTTGGTTTGTTTTGCCAAGGGTGAGCTGGTGTGGTCCAGCACCACAATATTTGAATTCTTTAAACCCACCAGCAGGCTGAGAGGACTTCACTGCTCACACACCTCTCCTCCACTTGACATTTCTGCAACCTCGTGTCATTCTGCAGCAGATCCTCTTCAGATTACCAGCAATTCATCATTAATCCATTTGAATAATACTTTCCCTTTTTTATTTTTTTTTTTTTTAATTTCCAAGGGAAAGAGACAGAAAACATCTGCATATTGAGTAATATTAGCTCAGTTTGGGTCTCAAGTGAGCCTAACTGACAACCCTCATTTATTATGGCTGTGTGGGCTTAATTGGGTTGATGTAGGATTTGGACTTTTTAAGGAAGGAGAAGCAGTTGGAAGATCTTTGCAGACAAAAAAAAAAAAATTAAAAATCAACAAAAAAACCCACAACAAACCCCACAACAAAACGCTTCCAGAGAGGGAAAGAGCAGGGGGAGGAGAGAATAAAAGGAGAAAAGTGTCAAATCAGGATGCTGAGATGCTCGGGGAAGGCCCAAACCTTCCCGAGGTGTTTCCATCAGGCTGCTCCAAGGAGGGATTAGTTATTAAGCCATCTGGTTCGTGTTACAGCTCCCATCTTTTGTTTCCTGCTTGATGCTGTCAAGCATTAACGTGATTGTTTTGATTCTTAATGTCTTAATGCATCATTCCTCCCGCTGCATTAGGCTAATAACTCTGCTCCTCTTAAGGGCAGCCTTGCCATTCATTACCCTCCCTGTTCTGGCTGACCAGATTCCTCCCTGGAATGAGGGATTCAAGGAAAAACTCCCTTCCTTTTCCAGCATTTCTGGACCCACACCTCGGATCACAAAGGGAATCCAAAGTGCACTCAAAGCTGCTGCTTTCCCCTGTGCTGGTGGCAGGCATGCAAAATCCATTGTAGCCAAAAAAACCCAAAAACAAAACAAAAAAAAAAAGGCAGATTAAAAATCCTCTGCTGGCAGTGAATGTGATTTGGGTTTGCTGCCTCCACTCTGGATGAGGTTTTGGGTGATTTTTCCATCAAACTTCAGGAAAATGATTTCTTTAATTGTAATTTCCTTCTGTTTGAGGCAATGGCTGCACCTGTGTGTCTGCAGTGCATGGTTTTATATTAAAATTAATCTTTTATTCATTGACACAGGTGACTTTTGGGGTGAATCACAGGAGCTCCAACCCAGATGATCCTGAGTTGCTGTTGTTGAGAAGCTCTGATTTTAAAGACCATTTGCAAAGCTTTCCAGCACTTTCCCCACATGAGAGCTGGAATTTCCAATGGAATGCTCACCCCTGAGGCTGGGAATTGTCCATGTTGGTCACCCTTCATGGTACAAGACTTTTAGGATATCCAAGCAGAGTAAACTGGGGGGCTTTGGTGCAGCTGATTTCCCGAGGAAGAGTTTATTTTTTTGGTGCTCTAATAAATCAGAACAGCAGTGAAAACAGGCAGCTTTATCCTCCAGGGTCTGCTGGGAAGGCTTGACCTTGAGATGCTAAAGTTCTGATAAATGCTAAGAGTTTTGATTAAATGATGAAGTTTGAATTCACATATCTATGGCCAGAGCATGCAGGCAAACCAGACACCTACAAAACACGAAAGCATGAGCTGTCCCTGGGATTTGAAAAAAAAAAACCAGCATGTTTTCTTCAGAGCCACTTCTGACACATCTTTCTAATGGGGTTATTCCCATCCTTTCCCTGTGAAACCCTCCTGTAATTCCACGTTCCTGGTGCAGGAACCACGCAGGGAATCACAGGTGAAATCTGTAAATCACCGAGGAGCCCAGTGGGATGGGAAGTGGAGCATCACCAGGAGATTCTTGTCATTCCGTGGGCCACCCCAATTTACACAGCAGGGGCAGCAGAGGGGGAAGGAGGATGAAAGGTGTGACGAGCTGTTCACAACATTTAAAATGACCAGTGTCCACTGGGGAGCCTGCTCTCTGTTCCACATGTCACCAAAACGCTCCTGTGATGGGATTGCAGTTGAGAAAGTGTCAATATGAAAGACAAGGCAATGATTTAAGCAGCCAGCAGTGTTGTCACCCAGGCTGCAGTTAAAATACACAGCAGCTCCCGGGCTGGGAAGAGCCAGGACTGGAGCTTTGTGTGGGAGAGGTGAAATTATTGTTTTGGGGCAGAAGGTGTTGAGGATTTTTGGGGTTTTTTTCCCCACCTCTCAGTGTATCCCTAAACAAACTGGGGGTGTGAGGCGCAGGAATGGCACAGATTTAGAGAGAGTGGAAGGAACTGAAGCTGAAGGGTTGATCCTGAGGAACAGGAGATGAGTTGAGGCACAGAACCCAGCTCAGCCACTGTGTGTGCTCAGTTCAAAGGCAAAAAAAAGTGGATTCCCGTGTTTTGTTGGGTCAGAGTTGATATTTCCTGCTGCTTGGCAGAACACTGGCCTTTCATCCAGAGCAGGGGGGGTGAAAATGCTTTTAGAATGGAGAAGTGTAGAAGTCACTGAGGACAAACCCCCCTTGCCTCCTTCCCCTTGAGCCTGGCTTACAACCCAGCACCCAGGGAATGATGTTTATGTTGATCTCAGGTGGGAAACTGGGATGTGTCCCCAAAAATCCAGAGCTGTGAGTTTAGAGGAGCATCCTGGGAGTGCTGGCTGTGTGTGTGGGGGGAGCTGGAGGTGCATTGAGTCATCTCCCACCCTGGCTGTGCCTGCTGGGAGCCTGCAGAGAGCTGCTCTGGTGGCTGGTGAATTAAACAAGGAGAAATCTATGCCAGCTCTTTCCATTTGCTTATTAATAGGTTCTGTGTCTCGTGCTCCGAGGGGATTGTCCTTGCTCTGGAATTGCTGCTGGGGAAGCATTCAAGCATTCAGCCCCTGTAAATGGAGAAAAATGGGGAAGGGAGAGAGGAATTTTTTTTTTTTTTTATAAGGAAAGATTGGAGCACGGCTTCAGAAATGTCAGACCTGCCTTTGCTCTGGTTTCCAGGAACTTGGTTTGAATGCTCGGGGTCTTTGTTAATCCAGCACTGTCTGGAAATCCTGTGAATTCCTCATTCCTTACCCAGAGCAATTCCTTGGGATAGGGGATGATTCCCTACCCTGTGAAATTCCTGCTCGCTGCCTCAGGTGAGCAAGTCCAGTGTGATATTGTGGGAAGGACTAAGTATTTCACCCTCTTCCTGAATTTTCAGTGACTCCTGAACGCAGTAGAAGTTCTTTGTGGCTGAGATTTGTAAATATATTTGTTATTCATGGCATGATGTTTGTGAAACGTGAGTTTTGAGCTCCTTTTTCACGTCAAATCCTTGATTTCCAGTAAGTTCTTTTGGTGGTTTTGTGAATCCCAGCTTTGTGGTGGCTGCTTCCCCAGGAATTCCTGGTGGTTTAACAAACAATTATATGCTCCTGTTAAGACCAGTCACGTTTCAGTGTTTAAAGGGCTTCTTTCAGTGCATCTTTAACATTTTGTAATGGAGTTATAGGATAATTTGGGCTGAAAGGATGTCTGGAAGTCGTTGCTCCAATTCCCCCCTCAAAGCAGGGTCAGTTCAGAGTTTGATCCTGTTGTTCACAGCCAATAAACAGATTTATACCAAAGGAAAACAAAGTAGGAATAACCCTGAATGAAACACGGGATGGAAACTTGAAAGTGCTCACGTGTCCCTTTTTCCACAGAGATTTCTGAGGTTAAATTCCATTGTCATTCCCTGTTTGGGGGGTTGGTTTTCTTGCCCCAATTTTTGAAGGTGTCTAGGCACCTAAAAAATGTTGCTCACCTGACCCTAAAATTCATTTTCTTTGGAAAATGGAACACGGGCTCCCAGTCTACCCACGGACTGTAACTCCATATTAATGAGGTCATTTCCTTCAATTAAACTGTTGGAATCCTCCACACGAGCATGGCCACAATCTCCCAGGTGATTATTTGATAAATAGATAAACTTTGAGGGGATCAGTGCCCAACCAGGGCTTGAAATCTCGGTGGGAAGCTTGGGAAGAGGTGAAGTGGCACGTGCAGGGTTGGCTTTGGGGTTTTCCAACGTGTTCTCACGACAAAAACGAGTGCAAGAAAAGCCCTGTGCAGATGGAGCAGTAATGTCATTTACTCTGGCCTTGGATGAATGACAGCAGGGGCATTTAATCCCACAGATGGGGTTAAACTCAGAACGTGTGAGGGTTCTATGAACGGGGTTAAACTCAGAATATTTTAGGTTTCTATGCATGGGATTAAGCTCAGAATGTGTGAGGGTTTTGTGAAAGCCAAACACTGGTGTGACTCTGCTGTACCTCCTGTGGGCTTTGGCTCAGAATCCTGGGATTTAGCTCAGAATCTGTGAGGTTTCTCTGCATGGGATTAAAATCAGAAAGTTCCTAAGAATGGGATTAAGCTCAGAATATTCGAGGTTCCTACGAATGGGGTTAGAATATGCGAGGTTTTTGTGAATGGATGGTGTGATTTGCACCGGTGTGACTTCACCTCCTGTTGCCCAGCTGGTTGTTCCCCCCCTGCTTTTATTTGCTTCGAGCATCCAAGCGACCCCCAAAGGGGGCAAACCACCCGTGCCACTCCCGATATTCCAAAGCCACGAGTTAATCGAGGCAGGACCGTCTGTGATCTCCCCTCACCTTTCATTTCCACCCCCCAGCCCACCTCGGGCAGGTCTGTGTGTGCAGTGGAGCTGCCCCTGTGCCAGGATGATGAATGGGGGGAGCAGCACGAGGTCAATTAGCCGGGGTCGGTGTGGAGCTGGAAGGTGGAGTGTGTTTCTTTATTGAGCGCTGCATTCACACTCCAAACCTGACCTGGGCTGCAGTGATTTATTACAGGGGCACTGTGCTGATCACTTACCTTCAGTGCCTTACCTTGCCTTCAAAAATCAGCTTTTTCGCTGTCAATTAAAGGCCAGGATCCGCTCAGAGTGGGAACCCCCACAAAAGGATGGGGGAGCCTGAGGGTGGTTTTTAAAACTGTTTTTTTTTTAGGGAACAAAGAAACCAGGTTGAATTCTGTCTCTGGGAGAAAAAAAAATAAAAATCATCCATAGATGAAATGTCTTCCTGATTGAGTTGAAACAGAGGAGCCAAATCTGGCCTGATGAATTTTAGAGGGAAAAAAAACCCCTGCACTTAATACTCGTATTTATATTTATATCTGGATGTGTGGTGGTGAAGACACAGGAGAACATCCTCCTGCTGGTTTTGAAAGGGTAAAAAGTTCTCCTGTGTCTCTAGAAGGCATTTATTAATGAAGAATATTTACCAGTTGTGAGGCATCTTTTGCCAGGGGATGCTGAAGTGTGCTGTGGACATTGATGAAGCTTGGATGGTGTAGGTGGGGAAAAAAAAAAATCACTGCTGGTCCTTGTTGGAGTGGTCAAACTGAGACACAGAAACACTGGGGTAGGTTGGGGTCTTTTTTAAAATTTTGTTTGTTTCATTTTTCTCTTTGTTTTTGTTTTGGTAGCCCCAGTTTCTGCTTTTATTTGCTTGTCACCTCAATAAGCAGCTCAGCCCTTTTCCTCATGGTCTCATTCCTTAATTAATGAAGCCTTTCCCTTTTCTTGTGTGTGCACAACCTCTCCTCTACCACAGAGCAAAATAAACAAGGCAACGCTACCAAAGATGCCATTTAAGTGATAAATCCTCCTCAGAAAATTTATCAAACACAGTAAATACCACTCAGATTCATCTGGGTAAAATTCCACTTGTTATGGGCAAGTCATTTTGCCAAGGTAAGTACAACAGTGTGATTCCTCCTTCATGGCATTTAATTGTAAGTTATCTCCTCTGCTAGACTTCTCATAAGCTTTTATCTCTATTGCAGAGTTTAAAATGCGAGCATTTAAGAAAATAAAACACATTTCAAACTTCACCTGTCCTTGCAGATTTTGGAGTCATTTCCATGGCATCCTGTTTTATTCCTATAGACTCCTGTTGACTCAGTGCCTATTAATTTTTATAAGACTTTCTCCATGAGGCTTTGTAAGGGAGAGACATCTCTTTAGTCCCTGGCCTGGTAAATTTTAATGACAATTTTGCATGCTTGACTTAATTCCTATTTTCCTGTCCCAGTCGTGCCTCTCCCTCACCTGGTTCTTTTAGGGCTGGATTTTTGTCTTTTGAGGCCAATCCAATAACACTCATCAGCCCTGAGAGCTCCCACAGGTGGGAACAGAGAGGATTTTTCCAAGGGGGGTTGGTCCCCAAACCTCTGGGACTTCCAGAGGGAGCAGAATCCAAACTGCCCCCTTTGCCCTCTCCATCACTGCTCTGACACAGGGGCTAAAAAGAGCCATAAAACAGGATGAGGAGAGATCTTTTAGAGCTAATTGAAACCTTTTGGAGCCTTGGATTAAATCCTACACGGTGGAATAGTGTAAAAGGAGGTAATTCCCCCCACTACTTTCTGCACAGACAAAATTACAGTGAAGCAATGGCAATATTTTTTTCACCTGCTCTCTGAAAAGAGGTCCACCTGGCTGGAAAGTTGTATATCAATAATATGATTAATACAGAGCTTGCAGAATTAAGATCTAGTCCCAAACTGATCCAAAAAAACCCCAGTGAACTGGCCACTTCTGTTAAACTCCCTCTTTTTGGCCTCAGAGGTCACATGGAAGAGCTCTAACAATGACAAATATCTTCCAACAACCACTTTCCAGGCAGGTTTGTCCCCCCACTGGTAGCTGGAAAACCTGAGATGGTTTAATTGCTCCAGGCAATGGCTGAGAGTGGGAATCTGGAATTCCATGACCACAGGACTCTGGGAAGGTTGTTCCCCCCTCTCTGCATTCCCATCCTCTTTCTGGCTGTTTGTTTATTTTGGAGAATCCCAGAATGGTTTGGGTTGGAAGGGACCTTCGAGACCATCCTGTTCCAACTCCAAAGGTGCAGCACAATCAGAATTTACTGCAGTGGGAGAAGGAATTCCTGGTAGGATGTTAAGGAAGGAGTTGAAAAGCCCAAGTTGTTTCCATCCCACTAGCTTTGTTCACTGCTTGAGTAATAAAATACCTGAGGTTCCAGAGAAGCTCCTGTAATTGTTCTGCAGAGGCAACCACCAAAGGGCAGCTTGCCAGGCAAAATTCCACATTTTTAACCTGCTGGTTTTCTTTGTAGGCCAGCCCAGGTCGATCAAACACTCCCCAAACACCTGGATGCCCCTGAAGACCTGACCCTGCCTGTGAACATTTCCCTGGCAATGGTGCTGCAAACAGCCAGGGTGCACGTGTCATTCCATTTTGGGATGCTGGGAGTGAAAGCAGCGTCCTCCTGCCAGGAATAAACAAAAAGAAACCCAAAGGAGTAAAGAATTTTCCATTTTTGTGACGTTCCTATTGAGGACTGGATCCAAACCATCGAATTCCCCAGGATACCCCTGCGAGCCCCATCCTTGAAATAAGCCATGGAAATGATCTGATTTAAATCCTGGAGTGTTTAGAGGTGTATTTACAGAGCTCCCTCCTGGCTTTCTCCCCAGTAATCACTATAAAACTTTCCCTAAAGGGGAACATGAATATATGTAAAGGGAACATGAATATATGTAAACCTGAGCAGGAGCAGAAAAATAAAAGTGGAGCCACAAACCAGATTTTCAGCAAATATAAACTGATTTAACTCCTTTCAAGACAAGCAAACCAGCTGAAGGTCTGCTGCTGAAGGGGTTCTCAGATAAATGAGGGGGTTATTCCTCGTTTTCTGAGCAGCCCTGTGCCCATGAAAGCACCTTCTGCCTTTGGGAGGGCACAGAAGCACAGCCAGGATGGCTCCCAGCAATGTGTGCACGTGGAGAGTGGCCTTGTGTTAATATTTAATCGCTAATTGGTGTGCTGATGAAGGGACAGGCGAGCCCTCTGACACCTGAGCTCCCAAACTCTGCCCTGCACCTTGGTTAGCTCTGATCTCCTTCACCCAGGGCTGGGATCCTCCTGGGAAATCTCAACTTAGCGCTCCTGAACAGATAATTTTCCATTTTTGGGGCAGGATTGGGCTCCTGTTATTGGCCAGCCCCTCCAATAAAAGCAGGTTCTGGTGGGTGACTGGAATCAAACACAATTCCACAGCTGTGCTCGTTCTCTGTGTCGGGGCTTCCTCTGCATCCACTCTCCTGCTTTTATCCATTCCCCTTCTCCCCCTCTCAGCTTTCTGCAGCACAAATCTTAAGATTTCCGAGCTCCTTGCAGCCTCAAAGCCAAAAATAACCCCACAACCAAAAGCTGACACCATAAGAAGGTTTTCTTTCTTCCCTTGCCACCCTGACAATGATGATGATCATTATTATTATTACTATTATTATTATTATTATTATTTGGAAGAAGGCAGCAAAAAAGGGAGACTTTGCCATCCCTGTATAATTTCAAACTGCACAGCCCTACAGCCCCCAAAACAGAGCATGTAATTACACACTTACTAGAGGTAACAGCAGTGCTGATAATTATTCTTTACACAGGAGAATCTCGCTGATATCCCAGAGTCGGAAAGTGGGAACTACAATATCTTTAATACCATCCTTAGAGACCCTCCTAAGCAGAGGAGAAGTATGAGGAGGCACACAGGGTCCAGAGCAATATCTTCATCGCTCCACGATGTCAGGGGCTTTGCTACAGCACAAATCAATAGATTCAAGTACATTCTTTCCTTTATATTTTTTTTTATTTTATTTTTTTTTGTTTTGTTTCTGAAGGTACAATATTTTTTTTATGACCCTTCCTGGAGAAAGTGCAGCAAAAGGCAGGGGGAAGAAAGGAACGCTTGGAGTGGGAGCTGTGGCGGTTTAGAGGAATAGGGGGCTGAGATTTATTCAGTTATTTATTTATTTAGGCGTTTATTTGGCTATTTTTAAGGCATGTGCTGCTGCAGGAACGTGTTAACCATTTCTGGGCTGTTAACCTTGAATTTTCTTAGGCATTAAACATCCTGTTATTTCTCTACCTGTTTTTTTTTTTTTTGGTTTATATTCCTCTCTCTAGCTCTTCTCTCCCAGCTTTCCCTTTTTTTAGCATGTTTGTCCCCTTGATTTAAATAATCTGTAATTCAGATTTCATCTTACCTTTGGCATTTCTCGTGGTGATTCTTAATCTGAGCTAGAAAACAACCTGATTTAGAATTTTCCCTATCCTTAATGTGTTTTTTTTTAAAGGAGTTCATTTAAATCAGAGCGTGGCTTATGGGCCAAACATCCTTCCCTTTATTTCCTCTGCGTGCTAATTTATTTTGCAAGCAATTAATTCGATTTTTAAGGCATAAAACCCCATTCTCTCCTCAAACTTTACCACGTTTTACCATTTCACCTTGCCCAGGTGGTGCAGGGGGGGTGGGACTTTACCTGCCCACGGTGATTATTCGTGGAGGGAGGTTCTAAATTGATTTGTTCTTACACAGGTGGATGTTATAAAACAGAAAGAAACCCTGATTTTCATGTGCTGGCTGGTCCAATCAGTCTGAGGGAGTGTTGGGGGTTCCTCTGGGCTGCTCTAACTTAAGCCATCAAGTCAGGTCTGGTGTGGCTGCCCAGAGTGAGTCTGATCTTGCTCCTGGATGAGCAAATCTGGGTCAGGGTCACAGGGAGTCAACGGGAATGATGATGGACCTGGAGCAGTTGGGGAGGAGCCAGGGGACAGAAAGTTAATTAAAAAAAAAAAGAATCCGCTCTTAAAGTCCCTGGTAACAGGTTTAAAACCACATAAAGATCCCAGCAGTTGGTTGTCTTGCAAGTTTTTAGGACTCTTCTTGAGGTTCATTAATAGGGATAGACCTGAAAAGAATCAGCATCTAGGAAGCTGGAGCAATGTAATTATATTTTACATAAGAGTTGAAAACCCGCTGGAGTCACTCAGAAATCTTCTGTTTATGTGGTGCTTGGTCCTTTTCCTTCATTTTGTGATAAAAAAATTCAGTTGGTGGCTGAATGGTGGCTGATGGCTTTGCTGAAGGTCCCTCACAAAATCTCTGTGGGCGTCAACTCTCCACGTTGAGAATTCAGATTTTTTAAAAAAATCAGAGCAAATATAAGCATTAAGTGATTTAATTTTATTTAGTATTGTTTCATTTTCTCTTTGTCACTTCTCCAAATGATTAGTCTCGTGGAGCAACATGGGATTGGGACTCTGTGCAGCTCTGTGCCAGCCTCCCTGCTTTTCCACGTGCTGAAAACACGGGAGCAACTTCTGGCAACTTTGGGATTGCTGTGGTTGGGGTTTATACCCTTTTTTTCCAGGACTTCCCTTGAAGTCTGGTGCCAACAGTGAGGTGCCATTAACATATTAATGCAGGCACACCCCAGTGCTGAGGGTTGATCTGATATCTCTCTTTTGCTTTTTCAGCTGGATTAGATCTGCCTGTTTTGTGATCCCCACGCTGTATTCCTAATTATTATTATTTCACACTTCATAACATTTTGGTAACTAAAAAAGCTCCAGGGCCCAAAACTTATCTATTCCATTTTAGCCCAGAGGAAACTTCACATCCACTTCCAACTTCCTAACCCCCAAATTATGAATTTATATTGGAATTTCGGAGGGATCCTGCCTGGCACTGGTGCAGCCCTGATAGAATATTGTGAAACACTGACTTTGTTACACATATTTTCCGTGTCCCCCCCCTTCCTTTCTTTTGTGTAAATCTGTTTTCACCACAGGAGCACATGCTGTCTCTTCTGGCTACAACACTACTTACTAATTCATCGATTCATCTTTAATGAGGCCCCCTGCCAATGTTTAAATAGCATTCGGAACAAAGAAAAAGGCAACGTTTCCAAAACAGCTGCTTCTCTCCAATCTTGACATCTCAGCCTTTCACAGAATTTTAAGGAAAAAAAATTTTTTTTTTAAATTTTTTTTTTTTTTTTGCTCCCCCCAAAGTCGGTAATTTATAATTTAGGCGGAGCTTTGTAATTAGATGGAGGGGGGGAAAAATTAAAATACAAAAAAGAAGAAAAGAGAGAGGAAAGTTTCCCCCAGGCTGTGATGAGACACGAAGCCAACACTGTTTCTGTGGATCACACAGGGCACTGCAGATGGACCAGGGGGAGAATTCTCCTTGGCAGCCAAATTCATTCGCTGTACGTGGCAAGTTGGTGCAAGGACAGAGAGAAGTTTCCCTACCTGGGAATGTTCAAAAAACCTGTGGAAGTTCCACTTGGGGACGTGGTTTAGTGGTGAACGTGGTGGTGCTGCTGGGCTTGGTCTTAGAGGGCTTTTCCAACCTGAATAATTCCATGATTCCAACAGCATAACCCTGCTCCCAGCTGAGCTGGGCTCCAGAACCTGCTCTCACTGCTGGTGTCATCCTGCCTTCTGCTTTCTCCCAGCAGTGGGTGATGGTCAGAGGGATGGATGGATGGATGGAGGGATGGATGGATGGAGGGATGGATGGATGGAGGGATGGATGGATGGATGGATGGAGGGATGGAGGGATGGATGGATGGATGGATGGATGGAGCAGCTCTGCTGGGAGGAAAGGCTGAGAGATCCGGGATTGTTCAGCCTGGAGAAGGGAAGGCTCCAACCTAATTGTGGCCTTCCAGGACCTGCAGGAGCTGATGAAAAGGATGGAGAGAAACTATTTCCAAGGGACTGGAGGGACAGGACAGGGGGAATGGCTTCCCACTGGCAGAAGGCAGGGTTAGATGGGATATTGTGAGGGTGGGGAGGGGCTGGGATGGAATTCCCAGAGAAGCTGTGGCTGCCCCATCCCTGGGAGTGTCCAAGGCCAGGCTGGAGCAACCTGGGCTGGTGGAAGGTGTCCCTGCCCATGGCAGGGGGTGGCACTGGATGATCTTTAATGCCCCTTCCAACCCAAACCATTCCAGGATTCCATGATTTGACAACCTGCAGGGTGCCAAGGCAGATCCCACAGCTTGACCTGGACCACGGAATTCCCAAGCTGTGCTCCTCAGGATTTCACTGCAGAGGAAGCAGAGCACACCATGGGCATCCTGAATTTCTGCTTCATCTCTTCATGGCAGAACTCTGGGTGTGCAGTAAATATGCAGCTCTTTCTGTGCATATATAGATATTTTCTGTGTACCCACAGCTATTACCACCACTGAGAACTTTTTGCACATGAAAAAGGCAGGTGCAACTAAAACCTGCCTTAAATTTCTCAGCTTTTGGTTTCAGCAGAATTATTTTAGAGCACCTGTCAGAAGTGAACACATTCTGAGCTTTGGTGCCAAAATCATGTGCTGTTATTGTATTTCCAGGAGTGTTTGGCCAGTGCCCTCTGGCACAGGGTGGGATTGTTGGGGTGTCTATGCAGGGCCAGGAGTTGGATCCATGATCCTTGTGGGTCCCTCCCAGCTCAGGATATTCCACGATGCAACAGGAGCCTTTCCTTGACCACGTGCCAGGTAAATCAGTGAATGTTTTAACACCCATCCAAACTGCAAGGGCAACTTTGGCAAAGAAGCAGAAGAGGGGAAATCCTTGGGAAAATTAAAAAATAGGGAATATTTTACGCTTGCATTAATGTTGCACCTAATTTGGTCCCCAAAATGATGGGATGTAATAACACCACAAGTCCTGCAGCCTCAGAGGGTTGCAAACAACAAAAACAAACGAAAACGAAGGCAGTTTGGAGGCATTTCCTGAGGAAAAAAAAAGAAAAAAAGATTCCCGGTTCTGTTTCCATGGAAGCGACAGCACATCCCAAGTGGCAGCAGGAGCTGACAGAGAGAGGCTGGGAGAGGTAAAGAAGTGCCATCTCCTCCTTCCTGCCAGAGCAGGGGGATCACTCCAGAAAAGAGGGAAAATCTAAGAGGACACATGGACATATGGAAAGTCTGGAGGGCTGGGGTGATTCTCAGCTCTGCCCCAAACTTCCCGGGTCCCTTCGGGGCAACTCGCACGAGACGTGTCCCAGCTCCTGTGGAAATCCAGAATTGATTTCACTGGGCACGAAATCAGAGCCTTAAAACATCCTGGGCAGGCTCCTTGGGCACCCCACGGCTCAGGGTCAGGCCCTGCTTGGTTTGCCTGTGGATTTTTTGCTCTCATTAGGCATAAAACACTCTCCATTTTCCATGGATTCTGAGCCCCCCCAGACTTTTAATATCTGCCCCTTCAGATCTTTATATAAAAGCTGTTAAATCCAGTACTGGCAGCTTCACAGCACTAAAGACATGGGACCTTCAGGGAAGCCTTTCCTTGTCTTTGGATCAGATATTTCAATTTGCCCCTGTGTATTTTTTTAATTTCAGACATGGCCTGATGAGTAGAAGTGTTAAAGAATGAGGGGGGTGAGGAGGAACAAGATAAAAAATCACCTGAGTGTGCAAATCTGGGATTAGTTCACTTTAGAAATGAAAGCACAGTGTGAAAGGACAGGAAAGCATCAAACTTCAGCTTATCACAAATATCACATTTTTGCTGTGATCTCCCAAGTCCTGCTTCCTAATTCTTCACTCCTTTTAACCTCAGAAAGCACAGTTGGCTCAGAATAGCTTATTTTTGGTCTTGTTTTGGGTGGCATGGAGAGAAGCTTGCAATAAAATCTTGTACTTTTACAGAGCTATTTTGCCTGGAGCTTGGTTTGTCTGCTGTTCAAGCTGAACCCTCCACCCCTGGGACAAAGTGGAACCCCTGCTTTTCCTCTTGCCCGTGGTTTGACTCGAGTGGCCTTTGGGAGAAGGTATTTCTGGTGAGCTCAGAGGGAGGGGAGCTGTGGAATTCTAACCCTGGGGTTAAATGGTGGAGATGGAGATGAAGATGGAGGAGATAGGAGGTGGAAGTGCAGAGCAGGGCCGTGCACAGCAGGCAGGGAAGGAGCTGCAATGCTCTGGCTCGCTGGATGTTGGGGGGTTTTTATCCTTAATGGTTTCTGGCACTGCATTACACTGAGGTAAGTGCTTTGTTTCTCCCTCAAGTGGCACTCAGCTCCCTGGGGTTTCCTTTGGAATGCTGGAGGATGTCCACTTGGTTTACTTCTGTTGTGGCATGTGCTGTACAAGCTCTTGGCCGTGTTTGCCAGAGGAAAAAAGACAGGTTGCTGCTACTTAAAGGAAATATTTTTAATTGCATTGTATTGATTTCCTCGTGCCCTGCTGGAGTGGATGCTCCGTGGCTGATGGAGGCAGTGGAATGGGGGGCTGGTTTATGTGCACAGATCAGCTCTGAAATAATACCATTTCTGGGATTTTAATTTTGGTGTGTCTGCCTCTATTTGAGCCACCCAGGATTTGTCTTTGCTGTCGATGGATTGAACGAAAGACACAAAACTGGGCGTTTTCCTCTTGCTTTCTGCACTGAGGTAGCACCACAGCAACACCACACACTGACAGGATGGCTCCACCTGTGGCTGGAGAGGCTCCTGGGAGATGGTCCCAGGTTTTCATGTTGCTCCCCCTCACGAAATGAAACAACCTGTGGAGCCCTCGGGGAAAAAAAAAAGGCAAAAAAAAAAAAAGCTTAATTTTGCAAATCCTTGGATATAAACAGGTTACCACAGAGCCTGTGGAGCAGAACCATTTCCTTTATCACTGCTCTTCTGTGTCCTGCTAATACACAGTTCAGAGCTGGTAAATGGCATCTGCACGTTGATGCAGGGGGCAGGAGTTCTAAAATTGTTTTCACATTTATATGTAAAGCAATTACTGATGATTTTTTTTTTATTTTTTTTTTCCCTCTGCCTCATAACCTGAGAAGTGGAGCAGACATACAGGAAGTCTTACTTTTTATTTCACTCTGGTAGACTTGTAAAGCAGGCAGCTCTGGGGTGCAGTGCAACAGGAGGCAAATGAAACTCGAATTTATTTTTTTATTGCACTGCTTGTAGCCCCCTTAATGCAGGCAGATACCTGCAGACTGGGGAAGGGGGCAAACAGGGAAAGACCAGCACGTTCTGACAGTTCCTTCCCAGTAAATGTGCATTCCTGGTGCTCAGTGCATCACTCCCAACACTTCTCCCCACCCTGCTTGTTTTAATCTGTTGTGTTTAAGGCACTGGGGAATGCAATTTGTTTTTTCTCCCCCAGTTGTTACTTTGGAAACTGCTCTGTAACACGCTCCTCCAAGCCCACGTATTCTTTCAAGGCCTAATTAATTCATTTGCAGAGTGTGTGCTTCTCTTCCCTGCTCCTTCTGCAAAGGTGCTAAGTCCTGTAATCAGAGAGGAAAGAACCTGAACAGATTTGTTTTCACATTTCTACGTTTTCAAGGCTGATTGATTTGAATTCAGTGCTGGGAAAAAGAGACATCTTGTAGGATAGCAGCAGTTCTTGGGTCAGGATGGAGCTGAGGGGAGCCCTCCTCGTGCCTGGCTGTCCCAGCCAGCCCCAGCAAGGGAAAGCTGGAGCTGCTGGAGCTCAGCTGTGTCTGCCCTTTGCCACAATCCCCCTGGTTTGCTCAGGGAAAGGGTCTTGTTTTCCACCTCAACGTGCAAACAGAGGGAAGGCTGTGCAGTGCATCCATCCCCAGTAATTAATGACCCACTGCCTGATGCCAGCCTGGGGCTCGTGTTCCTGCCCAGGCACTTGGCACAGGGATGTGACACTTTGTGGCCTCCTCGGAGGGAGGGGGCAGAGGTGAAGGGGAGCACTGACACCTGGCTGCAGCTCCCATCCATCTTCAAGCTTCACACCTGAGCTCCTGCAGCCTGGCATGGCAGTTTTGGCTTCAAAACCAGGAGGAAGGAGGGTCCTAAATGGCTGTATGGAATCTCTGGGACCTCTGCTTTTCTCTGGGACATCTGCTTTTCTCTGGGACATCTGCTTTTCACGGGGTCCCAGAACCCCAGGATGGTTTGGGTTGGAAGGGACCTCAAAGCTCATCCCACCCCACCCCCTGCCACGGGCAGGGACACCTTCCACTCATCCAGGTTGCTCCAGCCTGGCCTGGGGCACTTCCAGGGATGGATAATTCACAACCTCTCTTTTCTGGGATCTGAATTTCGGTTCTGTGGGCTAGGAAGACTCCAAGGATTTCATCTGCTGAGAGAGATGGGTTTGCCATGGTATCTGTGAGATGGAGCTTCCTGCTTGGCTCCATATCCTCGAACACTCCTTCCTTTGGGAACAGCAGTTATTTTTAAACCCATAAACACTGCCATACCTGAGACACAGAGCTGCTGGTGTGGGGTTTGTGGTGGGCTCAAGGCTGAAGATGTTTATTCTCTGCACAAGCTGGATGTGCTGAACCCTAAAGCACTTTGTTGCTGTCTGTGAGCTGCGTGGCATCCAAAATAAACCTATTTAAACGTGCTGAAGGGCACCTAATCAAACAAATCAGAGGGCAAAACACCTGTGAGTGCTTCACCTTTTAGGCATCTTCTGATATATGGACATGGGCAGCTCGAGTTTGACTGTATACACTTATTTTACCCCTGTCATGATGCCTCTGTATGTGTTAAAGTGCATAATTTAGGGTGCCTTTCTGGGGCTGTTCAGTAGCACTAGAAAAAGAGTCCACATTGCCAGGGAGATCTTCCTGACCAGGCAATTTTTAAAGCTCAAGGCTTAAAAACAAACAAAAAGCCAAACAAATAAATAAATAAAAGAGAAAAAGCTGTTATTAACAATAATTTACTGCGGAAAAATATTTACATAGACAAAAATATTTCACTTGGGCCAGGAATAAACCCAGCTCTTGTCCTGTAGCTCTCATCTATTATTCATTCTTGCTGTTTGGCTCTTTTCATGTAGAGATCTCGAAGCATTTTGCAAATGAAGATGTAAATTGTTCTCCTTGTTTTATGCAGGAATGGCTTGGAGAGAGAAAGCACTGCAGTGCAGGACCAGCAGAGACCTGGAATTAGAGCCTGGTCTCCACCATCCTAGTCCAGTGCCTTAAAAACTGGATTGTGGAGATGCTGCTTTCATTAAGGGTGGAAAACACGATGGGGTTAATTAGGAAACAGCAAGGTGGAGAGGATGATGGCAGGGAAAGGAAAGGGAAGCACAGCACCAGAGGCTGAGGTGGATTTTGGAAAAAGCAGAGGTAGGGGAAGGAGTAGATGAGGAGATTCTTCTGTGTCCTTGGAGTGGACTAAAGGAAATTCCAGAAGCAACTGTGTCCATGCTTTTCCAGCAGCACTGCAGGCACTGAACCTCAGCCCCTTAATGTGCCAAGGGACAGAGGCTCCTGACTTCTTTTAATACCTTTATAATTGAACAACAAACATCCAACTAACTTTGCAAATGGGAGGACTCACTTTGCTTGTTGGCAAATCACCTGCTGGGGGCTCTGCGTGCAGGTGATGCTTCTGCTCCTGAATATCTGCAACTCACCCGTCCAGGTGACGACACAGCTGAGATTTCTAAAAAAAACACGTCACTCTGGGCCCGGCAGGATGTTTGATTCCATTCCAGGCATAAAGCAACAAATTGCCTTTAATGGCAGCATCACCAGGAAAAGGCCTCCCTCTCTTTTTCATGTCACTTCCAAGAGCCTTGTTGATATTTTTAGGGATTTTTATGAGGCAGCTTGTGAGGCAGCAGCACCAGCCACGCCAGGCTCTTGGAGGGGAGGGGGAGGCTCAGCTCTCCTAAGAACTCGTACACTCGTGGTTTTTAATGTCTTTTACTTCAAAGCGAGGAGCTGATGTGATCTTTCATCATCTCAGCTGTTGTTTACCGGCTCCCTGCAGATGCTGTTTGAACTGACAAACCCCACATTTCCTGGCTGGAGCGAGGAATTCCCTCGGTGGCTGCAATCCCCTCCGCTTGGAGGCTGGGGAGCCCTGACTCAACGATGCCACTAACGAGAAGGGGATAAACCATTTTAAAAGTTCAGTATCACCTTTCAGTCAGACAATAAGTGGCCAAATTGCTTTGGCTCGGCTCCTCGGCCCTGCTCCTTATTTACTGCTCGGAGGCAAAACCACCAGCGAGCCCAGAGCTGGATTTGGGGTCAATTTACTCGGTGTCACCAATTTACTCGAGTTCCTGGTGCAGGGGTTTCTCTTTGACACTGATCTGTGCATGACCAGTGCTTTGTTGCCTTGCAGTCCTTTTAAACCAGCTGAAATCCAGAAATTGCAGGTGAGGAAAGAGCTGCCAGGTCACCTGTTCTGAGAGGATCAGAGCAGGCTCTTTAGTGCCTGTGATGGAGGAAACAGCAGCAGCTGTAGACAGGTTCTTTTATCTTTTTTTCCCCTCCTCTACCTCCTCTTTTTTTTATTGTTTTCCCCCAGCCCATCAGCAGTGTGGTCCTGCTGCTTTTATCCCTTTTTATATGTATATACATATACAAAATGCCCCTTTTTTTTTGGGTGCTGGTAGGTTCCAATCCACACCTCGTGTTGGAAGACTCTTGTCTCCAGTGCAGTTTTGGTGAACAAAACTTGAATTGTCCTGGAAGAGAAACTGAGCTGATTTTCAAAGCCATCGGTGCACCTAAGCAAAATAAACATTCTGTAGGGCAACTTCCATGTTATTTCTATGTTGACTTTCTGGGTTTTTTGTGTTTTTTGGTTTTTTTTTCCCAGCCAAACGGCCACCTCTCAGAGCAAAAGGCAAAACCACCGTGTTGGAGTCTACTCTGCTCTTAACATTTCCTAAATAGCAGAATTCTGAAACGAAAAGGGATTTTTTTTTTTCTAAGAAGCACGTGTGGGAAAATGATGGAGAGTCTCGTTTCATCCAGATCCAAGAATAATTTTCCCCCTGTTCAGGATGCTCAGATATTTAGTCTGCATCAGGGGCCTGGGACCTTTATCAGTCAAAGAGCCACTTTGTCATTAAATGGAGCCTGGGAGTAGCACTGAGATTAAACTCCATGAAGGATCTGTGAAATAAGGGTCTGATTCTCAGCTGCACTGAGGCTCCTTTGTGCACCTACAGTGCCAAAAAAAGGCCCCCAAGACTTGATTTCGCATCAGATCTTGCATAAAATCTATTCACCCAAAGTGCTTTAGGGTTAAAATTAATTCAGTTAATGAGTTAAATAACTGCCAAGGGAGAGAGAAATTAAGAGTCATGGGCAAGGGGGAAAAGAGATGCTTCCAGCTGAGTTTCCAAGAGAGTGTGAATGAGTTGAAGGGGAAAAGAGATGCTAAGGAGATGCACTGATGGGCAGGAGCTGCAGAGGAGAAAGCTCCAACGCCCTGAGGGTCAAATTAGATGAAGGCAGGAGGAAGGGCCTCTTTCTGCAGGAGAATTGCTGCCAGTGGAAGTTGATTTAACACTCAGCACAGGCTGCTGAAGGTTTTCACTCCGTGGAGCCAGTTGCTATAAAGTCTGCACGGGCTGTACAAACATTCATTTTTATTGTTCGGATCACGGGATCATCCAGGTTGGAAAAGCCCTCCCAGGTCATGGAGTCCACCCTGTGCCCCATCCCCACCCTGTCCCCCAGCCCAGAGCACTGAGTGCCGCCTCCAGGGGTGGAGACTCCCTGGGCAACCCCTTCCAGTGCCTGACGACCCTTTCCAGCGAGAAATTCCTCCTGAATTCGGAGCAGACGGAGCTGCAGCTTGTGGAGAAATTGCCTCCTCCCGCATCTGCATTCCTCTCTGTCTTTTGCCAGCCTTCAATTAATATTTGTTGGACTCCTGGATCTCAACCTCTCAGCGGTCCAGACAACAAGGACCATTTGAACAGATGTTTTTCAAGTGAGCCATTCTTTCCCAGCTTTTAATGGGACGTCTGACTTCACGTGAGGCAGGACTTGAGTGGGTCTGAGCCTGAGAGCAACTGCGCTGCATCAGGCTTTAAACAACTCTGATGACGTTCCTCAGACTTTAAGAAGCCTCTGAGGCCCACAAACAGGAGTTTTTACGTTTAATAGTTTGGATAGGAACAGCCTTGATTCATTTCCCTCGGTTTTACATCGCTGCTCTATCGTGGCGTGGTTACAGGAGGTGCCTTGGAAGCTGGGAGAGCAGTAAATGCAGACCTGGATTTGCTCAGCAGAACTTGTTCAGGGCTTTACAAGAAATTTTCAGGCAAGCTCATCTGACAGAAGGTGGTTAAAAAAAAAAACACCAACAAAAAACCAACCCACCAAACCCCCAAAAGCCCAAGTGCCTTATTTGAGGAATGTAAATAAAACACGTCCTGGATATTCTCTTAAGTGGGATATGGGCTGATGTAAGAGGGAATTTGCTTGGTGTTCACTCTGTGTGAAGTTTGCTGTTGTGTCCCAGGTCATTGGGAGCTCTTTAAATCCAGACTGGAGAGCAAGGGAGGGAACTGGGAGCTTTTTTTGGTTTGCCCACACAGCACAGGGCTGAGCAGTCCCTCCCTTCACCTGCGGGGGGGCTTCAGTGGAAAACACAAGGAGGATTCTCCTGGCAAACGTTTCTTCAGCAGCACCACTTGGAAATTTGGGGGAGGGATTCCCAGGACATCGTGTGCTGCTGGAGAAGGAACTCTAAACCAGCTCTGGGTAAGACAGACACCCACAAGGGTTCTCCTGCAGGCCCTGGAGCTTGAAAAGGCTCCCATTTCCATAAATCCTGCCCTGAACCCAGAGGCAAGGTTTGGGTTGGGCATGTTGAGTTGGTGCCAGGTCTAACACTAGAACGGGGTGCCCGTTTTGAGGGAAAAGAGCAATTAAGATCATTTTTCTAGACTATATATATATATATATTCAGTGCCCATGGACTCATCTCTCCGGGGGGGTCTTGTTTCTTCTTCTCACAAGTCTGGTCTCTTTGGCCCAGGGATGAACACAGAAAACTCTTTAAAACTGGGTCTGCCTCCAGTCTGTTGTTTTTGGATCCTGTGCATCCCTCTGTTTGATTTGGACATCCCTAGAATCACAAAGTGGAGGTCTGAGGGAGTTTCTCTGCAAGCCTGATTTTCCTCTCATCTGTGAACCAGGATAGATAATTCCTGCCTTGTGGGCATGTAAATTTTAATAGTTTAGTCCCCAGTTCAGCAAAGCGCTCGAGCACATTCTGTTGGAGTAAATGGGATTTTCATTCTGTGATTACATTTTTTTTGGTGAACCAGGGCCACAGTAAAACACTTGGAGATCGCTGGAATGAGAGGTGTTACAGAACTGTGATGTCATTATCAGTCTAAAATAAACCACGGGTGATATTTATCCTCTGGGTAACAAATGGGGTTTGGTGATTCCAAACCTGCAACCTGGATTTGACAAATAGCCCGAGATGCTCGGGAATAATGGCTTTTCCTGGCTATTTTTTGGTCTGGTTTTGGTTATTTAAAATGCAGTAACTCAGTGTGCTTTTCTGGGCTTGGGGAATTCAGCTCCATCTCCTTCCTGGCAGGGGTTGAATCCACGGCCACCGTGTGGCTGTCAGGGAATGGGAGCTGGTTTAGGATTGGGGGTCCTCAAGCTGGAGGTGCACCTGGGGGAGGTGCAGCAGGGCAGCTCTTTGCTGGGCAGATGTGGTGCCCACAGCCTGGACCACCAGACACGGGCAAGGAGCAGCAGGAGGAGGGAGAACACAGGGAAAGGCAGGAGGAGGCTGGAAGGGAGAGCTCAGCAGCTTGTTTACATCACCTCCCAGGGCTGATTGCAGCTTATCACACACACACAGCCCAGAGCTCAGTGTCTAGACAATCCCCTAATTGTCTCCCCTCCTAAGTAGCAGCTCTGGTGACATTCCAGACCTTGACCCCTGCCCTGTCCAGCGCCAAAGGAGTGCCGTGAGGAATCGGGTAACACTGGGTATTAAAGATTGCTGGAAAAGGCCAGGGGGTCAACCTACTGTGGAGTTGGAGCAACAAGGCTGGATAAAACTGCCTCTCCTTCCTCTGAAAGCCAGGCTCGGTGTCTGAGTGGTGTGTGCACCCAGAAACACAGGGATGAGGCTGGGCTGGAACGCTTGGAGCTGTGCTGGGAAGGAGGAATGGGCAATTCCAGGATGGCTGGGGCATTCCCTCCTCCCTTTCACAAAGAGCTTGGGCAATCCTCGGTCAAGAAATGGGCTTTAAATATTCTACAGCTCAGTATTCCTGGACACTGTGGCTTGGGATGTCTGGGAAGAGCCTGCCAGGCCTAGAGCAGCTGTGTTAGAGCACCTCAAATAACAGCAGTGGCTGTTCCTGGAGACAGGAATCACAGCACCAGCCACTGCTGCCTCACAAGAAGAACCTGCTGAGGGCAAAAGCCACCAAAGTTTGTGACTGCACAAGGAAATTCCTGCCTTTCAGAGCACTTTCTGTGCTCCAAGCCCTTGTCTCTGAAAGGAACTCTGGGTATAACTTCTCCAAAATGAGAATCCTCGTGGCTGCTGCTGTCAAAACCTCTCCTTCTGCACAGCCCAGCCCAAGGATCTGCCACTGGAAACGTGGGGCTTGGCACGCTGGAAGATGGGACTCTGGGCTTATGAACTGAAGGTCCAGTTCAGGGAGATAATTAAGCATATTGATATTTTTAGTAGATGAAAGGAAAGAGATGTCCTGAAATACAGTCTCCAGTCAGGCTGGCAATCTGTTGTCCAACAACAGCTGCCCTTGTCACCTGAGTTTGACTCTCTATGAACTACTCCAGTTGAGTTCTTTCCCTTTAAACAACGAGGAACGAGGCTTGGAAATGCATGAAAAAATTCTTAGTGGACTCTCCAAGCGCTGTAAACCGAGGGAAAGCATTAAAATCCGTGGAGCTCTGCCAGTTTGCATCCGTTCAGGACCTGACTTGCTATTCCCAGGCACGGGGAAGGTGTTACTGCGTAAATGACTGCAAAAAAAATGATTGCTGAAAGCTTTTCTGCTCAGAGGCGGATCAGGTATCTGGTCCAGGGAGGGCCCATCCACTGCTGCAGAAGGAAATAAAAGGAGAGCAAATTGTGAGGTGTTAACTGATATTTTTAGAAGCTTTATAATGACAGGTCACATTCCCAAGGACTGTGAAGTGGCAGTTCCAACAGGAATTATTCAGGAGGGGCAGGGAGACCCAGCGAGCAATTACAGCTTAACACCAGTTGTGGGAGAAATATTAGGAACCCTTTGATGGGGTTTGGGGAGAGAACAGCTTGAGGAGTGTAATTTGATTAGAGATGGCCAATGTGGGGGTTTGATGTGGGTTTGAATAACTTAGGATTCTTCCCAGGTATTGCTGCCACGGGAAGGGAGGGAGCTGGGTTGGATGTTGTGCTGCATTTTGGGATGGAAAGGCTCTTGGTTCTCCAGGAGCTGTGCTGCTCAAACCGCTGAGAAGTGTTTAAATGGGGGCAGTGATGGATTCTCTCTGCCAGCTTCTGTTTGAGGGAGCGAAATTTTAGTGCTCTGCTCGCTGGAAGTCTTAAAAGGCCCATCACACAGGGGAAGAGTGGAAATTGGGCAAACCCTGTCACCTCAGGGAAGCTACTCCAGGGAAGAGTCTCTCCAGTGAGATTTTTTGGGTGTTTAACTGCAGTTCAGGTGCTTTCTGGATCAGGGGAGTACAGCTCTGTCAGTGCCCAGGCACAAAAATCCTCTGCTCTGTGAGTCAGGTTGAAAATGTCCTTTCTGTTGCCTCTTTTCAATGCAGGTGCAGCTCTGGGAATGTCTCTTGGGGGTCCTCTCTTGCCTGGTCCCTGAGCCTGTGGATCTGCCCAGGTCTCTCTGCTCTGCATTTTGTCCCCTCTCAAACCTGCTGTGGAACGGGCAGGGGCTGGGACAGTCTCCTGTCAGGGAGCACAAGGAGACCAATGGATTAAAAAACTCTAATATTAATATAACAATTAAAATAACTTCAAACAAATATATCCTCCTGAACTACCTAAAAGCAACTCAGGATCCAGTGCAATATTTATTTACTTTTAAAAAACATGTATTTCAGAAGAGATTTGCTGATAATTTGGGGGATAAAGCCAGAAATTGGGATTTTTTTTTCTCTGGAAGCTGAGGATGGACTGAGAGCAGTGGATGGGCTTGAGTCTGTTTGAGGCCAGTAAATGGAAAATATTCTTTTAATGCAGCCAAATATAAAATGCTGAGTCTTGGGGGGCAGTGCACCAAAAGTGAGAGCACACATGAAACAGGAGAGATGTGCAGAATGTTGATGAGGGAGGGGATTTGGGGGCTGTGGGAAGCAGTCCTTCCAGCCATCATATTGCTGCAGATGGAAAAAAAAAATAAAAATAATGCAGTGCAAAGCATCGATAGGAAAGAGAAAAACCAAATTCAGTGGATGATCATTTCATTGTACCTCTTTTTTGGTGAGGAATTANCAGTGCACCAAAAGTGAGAGCACACATGAAACAGGAGAGATGTGCAGAATGTTGATGAGGGAGGGGATTTGGGGGCTGTGGGAAGCAGTCCTTCCAGCCATCATATTGCTGCAGATGGAAAAAAAAAATAAAAATAATGCAGTGCAAAGCATCAATAGGAAAGAGAAAAACCAAATTCAGTGGATGATCGTTTCATTGCTCCTCTTTTTTGGTGAGGAATTAAAAAATATCCTGGCTTGCTGCTGGGGAGCACAGCATATTCTCTCTGTGGGGAATGGGAATGCTGATCCTTGGGTTTTTCTGGATATTCTGATGCAGACAAAATTATTTCTACCCTATAAACAACCAAATGGGGATGCCCAGAGTCGCTGAAGGGCCTGGAATGGTGGAGGTCCTAAGAAAAATGGGAGTGAACATGTGAGGGTCGGGCCTGAGCTGGGGTCAGATGGCAGTGGTAGGGGCTGCCTTTGGTTTCAAAAGCTTGAAATATTGGATCAAACATCCACTTCCAATCTAAAAAAATCTGATATAATTTCAAACGCCTGATCATTGAAATGAGTTCCTTGTCGCTTAAAATACAGCCATATGGCCTGGGTAGATTCCAGGGTAGATTCCAACCCAAATTCACCGTGTTGGACTGGGTGGGATCCACTGGGTTAAAAATGTAATCTTTTCTTATGCAGAGATACCCATTTCAGGCAGGAATAATCAGAATATTGCAAGCAGCACCCACAGATTCCATCTTCTATCCCCAAATGCTTCTCCAGCTCTCTGAGGCCAGCGATTGCCTTCTGGTTTTTGGGATTACAATCACCTCCATGCCATGGAATCCCAGCCCATGACTGCCTTCCCTGGGTGCTGCTCCAGGACAAATAAAAAACTGCCATGTCCTGGAAGGAAATGGTTGGGAAATGAAGGGTGACCCTGTGTTTCTGTTCTTGCAAACCCAGAAATGTTTACTCATTGTATTTAAATAGGTTTGGATCAGCGTTGGATGAAAGTGAAACAAGATATAAGCCTGCAATGACATGCATAAATACATAATTAAGTATATTTCCTTTCCATATGGAGAGGATTAGTTCCCTTGCCTCAGCAGGGAGTTGCTTTATTTGGTGTCTGCTTTGGTGTCCCTTTCTTTCTGACAGCTCACAGAGGCAACTGGGAGGGAATTCACTCTCTGGCTAATGAATCTTGGAATAAAGACTTTGAGGGCATGTGCAAAAGAATAAGTGATTCCCTCAGAAAACAGAAGTTTAGGGACCTGAAGGGCTGTCCTGTATCTTGACTTCTTTTTCTTTTTTTTTTGACCCTAAGTGGGCCCTATGGGATGATAGTGCCCACCTTCCCAAGACTTATTGCTTAGTCATAAATCCAGGCAGAGGGAGAGAGAGAGAAAGAGAGAGAGAGAGAGAGAGAGAGGGAGGTGTCTGGTAAATGCTGAAGTGTCAGCAAAAGCTCCTGAGCTCAGGTTTCATAACTTGAGAAATATTTTATCACCCTTGTGAGCCAAACCTGGGAGAAATCGATAGAACTGGAGAGTTGCCTGCATTGATCTGAAAGGCTGAGTTGCACTGAAATATTCATGGCACTCTGTGTGTGTGTGTGTTTGTGTGTGTGTCAGTGTGTGGTTCAGGGCCCAAAATGTGGGGGAAACATTCCCATTTTTCATTTTCACTACATTAAGGCTGTTGGGTGGCAAAGCACACACTTGAAAAGGAGTGAATTTGTTTGTCTTATAACCAGGTTCCTGACAGTCAGAGAGAAATTCATCATCATTATTATTATTATTATTAT
>VXAW01001939.1:404300-423011 GCA_013399735.1 Tyrannus savana | reverse complement strand
TTTTTTTTTCTCTGGAAGCTGAGGATGGACTGAGAGCAGTGGATGGGCTTGAGTCTGCTTGAGGCCAGTAAATGGAAAATATACTTTTAATGCAGCCAAATATAAAATGCTGAGTCTTGGGGGGCAGTGCACCAAAAGTGAGAGCACACATGAAACAGGAGAGATGTGCAGAATGTTGATGAGGGAGGGGATTTGGGGGCTGTGGGAAGCAGTCCTTCCAGCCATCATATTGCTGCAGATGGAAAAAAAAAATAAAAATAATGCAGTGCAAAGCATCAATAGGAAAGAGAAAAACCAAATTCAGTGGATGATCGTTTCATTGCTCCTCTTTTTTGGTGAGGAATTAAAAAATATCCTGGCTTGCTGCTGGGGAGCACAGCATATTCTCTCTGTGGGGAATGGGAATGCTGATCCTTGGGTTTTTCTGGACATTCTAATGCAGGCAAAATTATTTCCACCCCATAAACAGCCAAATGGGGACACCCAGAGTCGCTGAAGGGCCGGGAATGGTGGAGGTCGTAAGAAAAATGGGAGTGAACATGTGAGGGTCGGGCCTGAGCTGGGGTCAGATGGCAGTGGTAGGGGCTGCCTTTGGTTTCAAAAGCTTGAAATATTGGATCAAACATCCACTTCCAATCTAAAAAAATCTGATATAATTTCAAACGCCTGATCATTGAAATGAGTTCCTTGTCGCTTAAAATACAGCCATATGGCCTGGGTAGATTCCAGGGTAGATTCCAACCCAAATTCACCGTGTTGGACTGGGTGGGATCCACTGGGTTAAAAATGTAATCTTTTCTTATGCAGAGATACCCATTTCAGGCAGGAATAATCAGAATATTGCAAGCAGCACCCACAGATTCCATCTTCTATCCCCAAATGCTTCTCCAGCTCTCTGAGGCCAGCGATTGCCTTCTGGTTTTTGGGATTACAATCACCTCCATGCCATGGAATCCCAGCCCATGACTGCCTTCCCTGGGTGCTGCTCCAGGACAAATAAAAAACTGCCATGTCCTGGAAGGAAATGGTTGGGAAATGAAGGGTGACCCTGTGTTTCTGTTCTTGCAAACCCAGAAATGTTTACTCATTGTATTTAAATAGGGTTGGATCAGCGTTGGATGAAAGTGAAACAAGATATAAGCCTGCAATGACATGCATAAATACATAATTAAGTATATTTCCTTTCCATATGGAGAGGATTAGTTCCCTTGCCTCAGCAGGGAGTTGCTTTATTTGGTGTCTGCTTTGGTGTCCCTTTCTTTCTGACAGCTCACAGAGGCAACTGGGAGGGAATTCACTCTCTGGCTAATGAATCTTGGAATAAAGACTTTGAGGGCATGTGCAAAAGAATAAGTGATTCCCTCAGAAAACAGAAGTTTAGGGACCTGAAGGGCTGTCCTGTATCTTGACTTCTTTTTCTTTTTTTTTTGACCCTAAGTGGGCCCTATGGGATGATAGTGCCCACCTTCCCAAGACTTATTGCTTAGTCATAAATCCAGGCAGAGGGAGAGAGAGAGAAAGAGAGAGAGAGAGAGAGAGAGAGGGAGGTGTCTGGTAAATGCTGAAGTGTCAGCAAAAGCTCCTGAGCTCAGGTTTCATAACTTGAGAAATATTTTATCACCCTTGTGAGCCAAACCTGGGAGAAATCGATAGAACTGGAGAGTTGCCTGCATTGATCTGAAAGGCTGAGTTGCACTGAAATATTCATGGCACTCTGTGTGTGTGTGTTTGTGTGTGTGTCAGTGCGTGGTTCAGGGCCCAAAATGTGGGGGAAACATTCCCATTTTTCATTTTCACTACATTAAGGCTGTTGGGTGGCAAAGCACACACTTGAAAAGGAGTGAATTTGTTTGTCTTATAACCAGGTTCCTGACAGTCAGAGAGAAATTCATCATCATTATTATTATTATTATTATTATTATTATTATTTCTTAAGTGACAAACTGCCCAGGAGACCTGATAAAATCAACACCCCCTCCTCTGGGGGAGGGGAAATCTCCGGCCTTGCTTGGTTTGCAAAGCCAATTTGGCCACCGTGGCTTTGATCTTCACGTCCAGGATTTGAGCAGGCATGTTTAGCATCACTCATTTGCACAGGAGATTTGGGATTCGAGTTTCTTCAACAATCATCTCCAAAGCACTGCATTAGAAAGGGAATTGTCTGCCAGTGGGCTCAGAATCTCAATACCCTTGGTACTCATTTGATGTGATGCATTTCACCAGATGTGTCTACCTGAACCATGGTTTATGCCCAGGAGGTTTGTGCTGCTGTGGAGTATTAAACTTGGCTCTTCCCTTTCCTCCTTCCCCTCCCTTTTTTTCTTCCAGGAGCAGCTGAATGAAGAGCATCCATAATTTTCAATCTGTACAGAGGTGAGACAGGGTACAGATATTTGGAAGGAGGAGTGCCAGGCAGGGTTGATGCAAAGAGAACAGAATAATGAGGGGGGAAAAATGCCAACAAAGCTCCAAAAAAATGTCAAGAAACTGATGCTTACATATAGGTTAATGGATTAATTTATTCACTCAAACCCTAAGACCTGCCTTTTTACTTTTAATTTTTCTATAATTACAGGTGTAAAGGGAAAGGCTGAGAAAAGGGAAACGGAGAAAAGGTGCAAATTGTTCTTTAAGGAAAAATATTGGCTCTACAGGCTGCCAGTGAGCTGAAAACACTATGATGGGACTGGCCACTTGCATAATCTTTATGATAAAAGATCTGTAGTGCAGGTTATCCAGGGTCTGAGTGTGGTTATGGAGCCCAGACCTTAAATAGAAGGAAAAATAAGGGCACTTAGAACTGACTTAAGGGCACTTAGAACTCTTTCTTAACTCTCCACCATGTGTAAATTCATCTGTGCAGTTCTGTGGAATAAACCCAATCACCCCAGAGAGGCTCTGCCTCCAAACCAAGCAGGAGAGCAGGCTTTGGGCAGCTGGGATTTGCTGGTGTTGCCAAGGACACGAGGAGCAGCTCCTTCCCTCGGCTGTTTGTCCCCAGGGAGTGGCCTGTGAAGTTCCCTGGTGCTGGCTGGGGCTCTGATTCATCACAGTTGCTTCCCTTAATCCCCTTAAAATCGGATAATCTGAGCTGTTGCTGCTGCTTGGGGGCTTCCTAGGAAAGGGAACCTCCCACTGCTGCTTGAATCACACCGTGGCACTTCAGGTGTGATGCCAGAGCTGGCCCAGGGTTTCATTTAGGGCATAATCTGGCTGCCTGAATCTCATTTTTATCCATGTGACTGCTGCAAAGCTTCCCTATAGCGAGTGAAAAGCAGGAGAGTGGTGGGGGAAAAAAAAAGCATCCTTGGCATTCTTTATTTATTTCCACTCCTCAATGGCAAAGCCAACTGAATGTTTAAGCAAGTGACATCAAAGATGTGATTTCTCTGAAGCTAAAAAGCCTGTTAATCACAGTTTTAAAGTGTTCTTTAATTAGCCTGCAATAAAATGACAGGAGGAGGGAAAATTGTGTACTTTTCGAGCTCCTCGTGCTTGTTTGTGTTGCAAATCTCTCAGGAAATCCTCCTTGATCCCCTCCTGCTCCTGCTGCTTCATTCCATCCTACCACAGCAGCCCTGGCTGTGTTAGCTGTGTCCTGGGCAGGCAAAAAAAAAACGTGCTGGGAGAACAGGGAAGGTTTGTGGAGGATGGAAATTTCATCTTCACAGGGAATGGAGGTGGTTGTGGAGCACAGAGCTTGTCCTGGGCTAAAGGCTAAAAGCAAATGCTCTTTGTCCAGCCAGTGTGATATTGAGGGGGTAAGAAGCATTCCCACTAAGTTTGGGTTGAGGGAGAAGGGACCATTCCCACCCTGGAAATTTGAGGTGTCTTGTGGTGCATCAGGATTTCGAGTGTGTGTTGTGCCCTGGGAGAACTGGGCTTGGAATCCCTCCCTCGACTGCAGACTGGGAGATCCAGGGCCAGCAGATGGTGCTGGAGGTTACACAGCAGAGAGCAGAGTTGTGAGGGACCAAAACTGCTCCTTCCAGTCTTCACCTGTCAGGATTTCACCCTTGGAAGTGGCCTCTTGATATGAGCACTGAGACAAGGCAGGAGACACCAAAATGGGTCTGGTTTACACTTTGAGGGCTGTGAGCTGTCAAAAAAAGAGCTCTGAGGGATAGGACGAGGTAAATCTTTGTTAAAAGCCTCTTTGTAAACCCATCAATTTTATAAATTAAAAAGAGAGTGAAAAATCAGATCAAGGTGGGCACCTTCCTCCTGACCCCTTGAGAAAGCTCTGGGTTGTGGTGGGAGGGAAAACCTCGGGAACATGAAGTAAATTCAAAAGGACAGCAACACCAAGAGACCAAAAACCCAACTCAACAAACCTTTGCAGGTCCTCAAAACCCTCTGCAAGTTTTTAACACTCGAGATGATTGATAAAACCGGGGGGAGGGCATCATTTGCCAGCACAGACTGCACAGCTGGGAGCTCTGTCTCCTTGAGCAGGATTGATGACTCCTCCTCTCCCTGGAAGGAGGAATGACTGGGAGCTGGAACTGGAGAGCAGCTCAATCCCACTTTCCACGTGCAGTCTGGTGTGTTTTGGGTTTGAATTCGCTGCTGTTGCCAAACTCAGCCGAGTGGGTACGTTCTGGGTTGATCTGTTTTCAAACCCAGACAGTTGTTAATGAAACAGTTGCTGTTTTGTTGACAGAACATTAATTACTTGATCTTAGGACTTGGTAATTGCACGGGCCCCCTCTGTATACAGCACTAATTACATTAGCAATTATATGGCATTTTAAAGACAAAGAAATGACTGCAGCAGTTGCAGTGTCACAGGGACCCTGCTGGTAAATTCCAATCAAGTTCCTGCAATGGCAGTGAGGTGTTGGGAGAAGTCCTTCCCCATCCCAACCCTGCAGAAACACCACTTCCCTATGGAATATTGCTCCAGCCACCGAAACCAAAGAGTCTTGAGAAAAGGTGCCCAACATCAGGAACTATTGGTGTATATAATTCCCAACCAGTTCAACCCTGAATTCATTAAAACCTCCATCCACTGTTAAGTTTGAAGCTGCCAGTGATTTTAATGGTGGCAAGATTGCAGCAAACACCTCATTATAGAGGCAGTCACTAATTGCTGTTCAAAGCTGAGTAGCAACAACCCCCTGTGTCCACTCTGGGCTGAGTCTGACCACCCAGAAACGAGCTGGATGAGTTTCCCCCAGGTACACAAAGCACAGACCTGGCTAAACCAACAAGAAAACAACACATTCCATCCACATCATCCCCCAGAGAAGGACCTGGAGAAGGGCAGGTTGGAGTCTCCTCATCCCCAGCTCTTTGTTGTTGCTGTAAATTTGCACAAACCCAAGGCAGGACAGCTCAGATTTCCCCTTTCCCACCCCTCCCCTTGTGGTGCCTCCCCCCAGCCTTCTAATATTGGGACAGATTTTGGTGCTTTCCTCTCTGGGAGGGGGAAGTTTTGGGTTTCCCCTTGCCCTGATCCCCCCTGGGTGCTCTGTCAGCACCCTCTGCCACTGCCACCAGCTGCTGGTTAATCCAGTCCTGCACGTGGAGTTAATGAGACATTCCTACTTAACTCACCCTCTGCACATTTAAAGCCTCAGATCTTTGCACCTCGGCAGCTGGAGGTTGTCACAGAGATAAATATTTTAACTGCCCTGGCAATTCCCCCCCAAGTGAAGGGCTGGACCAGTGGCTTTTGTTTCACTGTTTGTTAAAGTGAAAATCAGATTTTTTAACTAAGAGAGACACCTAGAAAAGACCTGTAAAGGAAATAAAATTAAAAAAAAGCTGCAGAATCACTCACAGGAGGGTTCCCATTATCCCTGTTCCTTTGGTGTTCCTGATCCTGTACAAACCACCAGCCACCCAGCTGCCCTGCCTTTGGGAAAGGGGCACTTCCAGCATCCCATGGCATTAAATTCTTCCCTCAGAGGGGGGCTCAGCAACCAGATCTTCGTGTCAAACCTGGTGAGCCAAGGACTGCACAAGGCTGAAGGTTTCAGGCCTTTGCTGGTCTTCATGTGGACCAAGAAAAGCCTTTTCCCCCTGGATTTTAAGAGTGGAGGAAGACTGATAATGGAACAGGTTCCCCACAACAATGTACCTGATCTGAGGGATTTTGGGGGTGTTTTAATAGAGATTCCCTTTCTGTGCAGATAGCCTTGCATGGCCCAAGCTGCTTGGGGTTGGAGAGAGTTGTTTGTAGGGGGTTATTTTAATTTATTTTCCCCTGAAAATCTCATGTATGCCCTTTGGAAGTCGCTCAGACCCCAGGACAGCTCTGAAGGTGACCCCAGTAACACCCCACGAGCCCATGCTGAACCTGTACATCAGCAAGTCCTTAAGAGAGGCAGCAAAGCAGGAGTGGGAGCAGCAGATCTGCAGCTTTCATCTGCACAACAAACCTCCTGGCTGCACTGAACAGTAGGTCACTGTTGCTGAAGGCTGAGAATCTCTTTGACAGGAACTGGTGGTTTTATCACTAAAATCAACACTTAATGCACTGCTGGGATTTCTGGGGGGGGGGGCAGAGGAGGGGAAAGAGCTGAATCAGATTTTTCAGTAGAATGGGCCTCTGTTCAAGAGGAGATGAAGGATATTTCACCAGGACAGTGGGCAACTTGGGTTTCGCTGCTGGCATGGAGGTCATCCACTAATTGCACCTCCTCCTGGAAGGACTAATTGATGCAGATCACCAAAAAAAAAAAAAAATCCCTGTTTTCCCCTCAGCTTTTGGCCTCATTGTTTGCAGATGCTTTCACTGACGTCTGGCAGTGGTTTCAACACTGACTCATATTCTGAATTTTCACTCGAGAAAATGGAATATTCCTGGTTTAGAGACTCAACCACCGTTTCCCAAGCACTTTTCAGTGCTCTGGTTTATACATCCCTGTGACTGAAGTGTTCACTGCACAAGAGGGAAGAAAATATACTTTATTTTGGGGGTTTTTTTGAGTCAATGTGACTCTGCAGCCTGATTTTGTTGCTTGCTCAGGGTTGTGCACAAAGACAGTGCCTAAAACAGGACCGAGGAGCCCAAATTTAGTCCAGGATCAGTCAATCCCAGGTCTGTTTTTTGATTTTGGGCTTTGGCCAATTGTCACAAAAATATGACCTTGTTCCATGACCAATATAATCCAAAGCAGGCCCTACCAGATTATGTGTGGATGTTTTACAGAAAGCTTGGGTTTAAAACCCTCCCACACATATAATTGTAATTTTGGGGTGTTATGGTTGCCCTGAGTGACCCATGAAGATGAGAAAGAACACTGAATATGCTGAAATTAAGATAATTCCCCCCCTTGGTTTACAGTACAAAAATTTTATTTTTTTTTTTCGTTAGGATAATTTAAAGTTTCAAACGGAAGTAGACATATTCATTTTACAAACAAGATATTCTTCCATAAGTAGGACCATTAAAAACAGTAAACAAAACAAAACAAAACAAAACAAATAAACCAAAAAAAAAAAAGCCATCTTTACAAAAGCTCTGTGCATAGCAACTTCATACTGTGGATAACTGACAAAGCAAAGAAACCAAAAAAATAAACCAAAAACCCAACCAGCCAACCCCAAACCAACCCCAAAACTATACAGGAGGGAGAAACGAGGCCTTAATTTACAGAAGGTTTTTAAAAACCATGCATATTGGAAGTGTGCAAAGAAATGGGGGAGAGGAAGATGCTATACCAAGATAAATAAGGAAATAAAAAATGTACCCTTCCAGAGTTCTGGTCAAATTTGCAGTTACCTTTTGCAGCACTTTCACCTTTCTAGGGGCAGAGAGGAAATTTCGACAGCAAGAACTGAGAGAGGATTTGCTCATCACACTGGGGAAAAAAACCCAGTCCTTACACATCAATTTTGACGAGATTTTTTTTGTTGTCCTGTGGGTTGGGTGTTTTTGCCACTGCCCAAGTCCTTTTGTGGATTTATTTACACCCATTTTTCTCTGGGAAGCTCCCAATCACTTCTCCCCTCATCTCAAGCACCACGATTTCCAAGCCTGAGCCAAACCCGTGTCCTAAATCATTATCTTTAATTATTTTCATTTTTTTTTGGGGGGTGGGGCTCAAATCAAACCAGAATTCATCATTTTTCCAATGTTTGCATCAACACAGGCAGCTGCACTCGTGTCTCTTCCTGCAAGGACTTGGAGCAGCTTTTTAGGGAGGTTTTCCTTTTCCCTTGGCCCCGTGGCAACTTGAGCAACTGGACAGAGCTCATAAAACCAACTGAAGTGTGAAAGGAATGTGGAATGTTTAAGGATCTTTCCTTGGTGGTGTGTTTTTTTTTTTTTTTTTATTTATTTTTTGNTTCCTTGGTGGTGTGGGTTTTTTTTTTTTTATTATTTATTTATTGCCAGCCTGTAAATTTTTCCCCTGAATCTTCCCAAGCCTTCAGTGATGTGGTGGATCTTTGTCACCTGCCTGTGCTGACTAAGCAATAATAAAAAATTATAATTAAAAATTTTTTTTTTTTTTTTTTTTTTAAATTGGAAATCTTTCTGACTGAGATTTTGCAGTGAAAAATCTTATTTGTTAAAATAAATTAAATTTAAAAAAAAAAAAGTGTGAGGGGATTTAAAGTAGCAGGGGGGTCTGGAAATCTCCGTTGATCTGGAATGTTTGTTGGAATTAGGGTTTTGAGTCTATTTGATGATAAATTTTAGAAGGAGCCTGTGCAGAGAAAGGCAGGGGGAAAAAAAAAATCCACCATTGTAATGCTTTGGAGCTGTTTGGGGTGGAAGGAATATGATAAAAATGAGCCTGGTCCAAGGTAATTTTTTTAATCTAGGGCTCAATGTAGTTTTCACTGAAATTCATGGAAGTGAGTTTATTTATTAAACTCAAAGCCTTTCCAGAGGGACAGCTCTCCCTGCAGCTGTGAATTGTGGGTTTTTAGTGGGGTCTCTGCAGTGTAACTGATTTTTAATTTTTTTTTTTCCTCCACTAAAAATGGCTTTCCAACAATCCAGTTCTTTTGAGTGGTTTTAGTCAGATCACCAGTGATTTATTGTTCTCACCTCCCAATTTCAGGAGAGGAGATGCAAAGGAGAACTAAACTCTTTTTTTCTTTTTTTTTTTCTTTTTTTTTTTTTAAACCCTAAAATGCAGAAAAATCCAAAGCAGTCGATTACCTCTATGAACTCCAACATATAACTGGAAAATACTTACCCTTTTTAATGACTCAGGATAAAAGTGCATAAATCATTCAGATACATATTCACCCTTTATAAATGCACCCTTAATATGAAGTATAACTGAACTTAAGGCGTTCTAACTACGTGGAAAAAAACCCCAGACAAGCCCTTTCCCTCCTAATTCGTACACTGAATCTAGAAAATAATCTCAGCACCTCATGAAAAACCACTCCCTAAGTGCCACTCACTCACCAGTTGGGTCTTTGAGACTTTGCAGTTCATCTCAGTACCTGAATATTTTAATTGAGACAAGAGAAAAAAAAAAAATAAAAAAACACAGGGCGGGGGGAGGAAGATGAGGAGGGTGAAAATTCAGACAGGAATTAACCACAATTAACCTGTAAAAGTCTGTGAGGGGGGGTTTTTTGTTAATCAGAAAGAATCCTGTACACCCTGGCACAAGAACTCAGTAAGAGGGGAGGAGCAGAAGTGAGGAGCAATTGCAGCAGTAATAATATATCTCAAAACTTATCACTACATTTTTGCATCGTCTTTCTTCATTGTACAGCTGGAGGAAAAAAAAAAAAAACAAAAAAATCCAAAAAAGGGTTTAATTTCTACCTCTACATACAATAAGTTACAAGTTTATTTATTTAAATAATTGTAAAACATCTTACATTTTTTTTTTTAATTTTTTTTTTTTTAAAGAGGTTAAACTATAAGCAAATACACACATACACCAAAGTTCCATCACTCATGTCAGTTTTGTCCTAGAAATTCTTTCATGCTGGTACCCTGTTTTGTTGAATTGTGGTTTTTTTTTTTCTGCATAAACTAAATCGATATCTGAAAGGCTCCATAGAAAATAGAAACTTCAGCTTTTTTACCCCTACAAAGTAAAACAAATTGTATCCAAAATATCGAGCTTGAATCATTTTTTTTTTGCCAATTTCTTTTTTTTTTCTTTTTTTTTCTTTTTTTTTTTTTTTTTTTCCCTTTGGATTTTTTANTTTTTTTTTTTTTTCCCCTTGGGATATTTTACAAATCTTAGGAAGGTCTCGTGTCTTCTTCCAGGAAAGACTTTGCATTTCTGATTCCCTTCTGCCAACTCTTGTTCGTCCTGGTTCTGGCTGATTCTTCGTTCCCAATGTTTGAGGAGTTGATGTGGTTGTGTCAGAAACATGAAACAGGTGAAAGATGCAGATTTCTATCTTGTCCAATCCATAAAAAATGTTCCTTTTGTTTGTTTTTGTTGTTTTTTTTTTCCTGGGCCTGGCTTTTCCCCCAAAAAAAAGAGCTTGTAGTGCTATTTTTTATTTTTTTTTTCCTTTTTAGTGGTCCATCACAATAAGTAGTTTTGTGCTGTAAAAGAAAAAGGGAAAAAAAAAAAAAAAAAAAAAAAAAGAAGAGGAAGAAAGGGAAGAAGGAGAAGAGCAAAGCTGCCCCTTCCTTACATCGGGGGAACGACAAGACCAGTCATGGCTGCAAAAGAAAACGGACAAAGATGAAATTAGGGCAAAATGCTGGGGAAAAAATGCTCTTTGAGCCTTTCACCCTGCTGGGGGCAGTCAGGAAGGGCCTGAGCTGAGCTTAAACGGGAGATTTGGTGCCTGGGGATGGTTTTGTGCTGAAGGGAGGACAGAGGTGGGGAGAGCTGGCTGTGAGGGAAGTCACCAAAAGGAAGGAATTCCTGACCCTGGGAGGGTGTTGAGGGGCTGGGATGGAATTCCCAGAGAAGCTGTGGCTGCCCCTGGATCCCTGGAGTGTCCAAGGCCAGCTTGGAGCCACCTGGGCTGGTGGGAGGTGTCCCTGCCCATGGCAGGGGGGGGCACTGGATGGGTTTTAAGGTCCCTTCCAACCCAAAGCATTCCAGGATTATCCAGCAGTCCTGGGCTCAAACCAGTGATGGCAACAGCAGAACTGCAGCTGATCAGGGGTGTGTTGTCACCCCTCAGGTCTCAAGATCCCTAATTTCCCTCCCTTCCTTTCCTCCTGGGCAAGCAGAAGTCCCTTTTTCCCCTCTCCTCTCTTTTGCACCCTCAGCTGGAATTTTGTGCCATTCCAGGCTGTGAGAGCACCCTGGAAGCTGTTGGGATGAAGCTGCCAGAGCACAGACTCAGCTAAGCCTTTAACACAACACAGAGAAGCCAAACTGTGTCCCTGCCACCTCACCCCCTGCTGCCACAGAGAACCAGTCAGGAACTGAGGAATATTGCCTGGAATTCTCCCCTGGCTTCCCCCAGCTCATCTCAAGGCTTTGCTCTGTGCTTTTCTCTCTCTCTTTCCACCCCACCTCCCCCCACCCCGCTGGGGCTGCACTGTCAAAAGCCTTTTCCCAGCCTGGATGGCTTTTTATTGAATGTTTGGGAGGTTTGGATTAAGGTCTTACACTGCAAGCAAAGCTGTAATTATTTTTGCCTGTATTACTATATATTGAATCGATGTAACTTTTCAATAAAGGTGGTTCAATGCAGGACACTCCCTGATGAGTTGGGAATATAGAAACCACAGGCATTATCCCAGAGGGTCTTTCTTTTTTTTTCCTTCTTCTTTTTTTTTTTTTTCTCTCCTCTTGGAGGGAAATGGAAAAAGAATTAGAGATGAGCCTTATTGTATTAACCTTGACAGCTTGCAATTATCAGCTGAAACACTTGATTAAAATTGTCACAAGGTTGGAGAATTTTTTTATAAATAAATAATCAAACACGGGTAGTACCCAGATGCTGTGGTGATGGGCACCTTTAATGGGTGTAATTAATAATGATCATAAGCCTGGTGGGCACAAGTAGCCTTTGAAAATGCTACCTTGGAGTGGGAAATGACTCTCTGCAAATTCCAGCAGGCGTTTGGTGACGACTGGGAAGGGGCTTAGTGCTGAATCATGAAATTCTGGAATGCTTTGAGTAGGAAGGGACATTAAAAGCATCCAGTGCCACCCCCTGCCATGGGCAGGGACATTTTCCGCCATCCCAGGTTGCTCCAGCCTGGCCTTGGACACTTCAGGGATCCAGGGGCAGCCACAGCTTCTCTGGGAATTCCATCCCAGCCCCTCCCCACCCTCACAGGGAGGAATTTTTCCCTAATAAAAAGGCAGATTTTTGTTTTCTCTCCTTAAAAATGAAGCTCTTGTCTAGCCTGTGAAATGGGAAGAGCTACTCAAATTACCATCCCAACAAATGAAAAATAATCAGTTTATTGTCCATATTTTTCATGTATATTGACATAACTTATATATGATTTGCAGGCCTAAATCCCTGCCTGGGCTCTGGAATCATTCTGGTTCAGGCACTTTGCTGACAAGGTGGAAATGGTCCTGTCATTTTTTTACCTGCTTAGAGTCTCTGCTGGGAGTTATTTTGAAATGCTATGCCTGAAGTGTTGACTGGAACACCCAAATCCCACCCCTTACGAGGTTTTCCCAGCCTTTTAATGGAAAGGGGGGTTGGAATCCCCAGTGCTGCTGACACTTCATCCCGACAAGATACTAATAATTAGATCCTTCAGCATAAACACCTGGATTTATTTAGGGAATAGTGCAAATGGAGGCTGTTCCTCAGGGCCTCCAATCCCTTTGGGATTGGCCAGGATCCCGGTGGTTCGTGGAACATCTGCCCTTCTGGGGTTTGCCAGCGATTCCTTGGAAATCTGAGCTTTGCATTTTCAATGTGCTGAGCCAAAGGGAATCTGCTGCAGCAGGTTCCAATTTTCCTGCTTTTCAGTGAGGTGAGTGGGGTTTTATTCCTGTGTCCCATCACTCCCCATCTTCCCAGGGCCCTTCATGAGCAGCCTGGACCGGGGCACGAGGGGGAGTTGAGGGTGGCTGTGCTGGGGGGCACCTGCTCCCAGTTTGGAGAGCACCAGCCTGGAATTCCTGCTCCTTCCCTGCCTTCCAGGGGCTGTTACACTGTGGGAATGTGGAGCAGATGGCAGGTGAGAAGGGGAAAAACAGGACCACGTGGCACAGGGGGTTATCCAAGGGGATCCCACGTGTCTTGGCTGCTGTGCAGCCCAAAGTCAGCAGAGGTGCAAGTTTCAGGCTTAATACTTTTTTATATATATATATTTCTACACATAATATAGAAGTATTAATATAGTATTATTAATTAGAAGTATTAATATAGTAGAATTATTCTAAGTATTAATATATACAGTGTAGAAGCATATAATATACATATTTCCTACCAGCTCTCCTACTGCCCCCAGCAGCTTTTAAAGCATCACCAAATTCTCCAAAAATACAAACCCTCTCCCTGTAAACTGCTGGAAAAATGGGAATGCTGATCTGAGGATGAAGCTTCTGTTCAGACTGGTTTTAATCCAGGCTTAAACACTGCTGTGGTTACCACACCTGGAAGTTATATTCTGGATTTTCATTAGTGCTTGTAAGTAGAATGGCATGCTCTGAGGGGCTGGTGTTAATTAATGGATATAATAATAATAATAGTAATAATAATAATAATAATAACAAAAATAACAACTGTGGCTATAACTACTAATTATAAATATAGAATTAGATCACACATATTAGTGTTTCAAATATCCTCCTTGCAACAGGCTGCAGTGAGCAGGATGGAGGCTGAATCCTCAGCAAAACCTGCCTTTGAACAAAAGATGTAGCCCAAACATTACATTAAAGCTGAAAAAAATCCCCCATGGGGACGTTTTCCACGCATTATGGGTGGGGAAATGGAGAGGTGATGTCAAAACCCTTCCCTGGTGGGCTTTGGGAAGGGGCCTGCATTTATTTACTGCTTGCCCTGTGCTTTTGCTCTTCCACATCCAGCTCTATCTGCCGATGCCCAAGTTTGCCAGAGCAGCAAATAAATAATGAATTACATGCCCAGCACAGCTATTCCTGATTTGCAGCACTGGGTGGGGGGGTGGCAGAAATGATCAATCTCCCATTGCCTCAGCACACAGTAAGTCCATTCAAGAAGCCTCTCTGGGAGCCTCCCGTTGACTTTTTGGCCACATGTGTCTGTCAGCACTGTGGGAACGTTAATTTGGAGATCAGGCTGTGTGTACCTGGAGCCCTTCCAAGGCATGTGCTCCCCAGCTTGCATCCATTTCAATATTTCACTTGGAATCTGCATCCAGGGCTGGAATAGCTGAGGAGTTCCAAGGACCTGGCGTAACAAACCCTGGGCAGATGTGTTTGTGAAGGAACCACCGCTCCTTAAATTGATGTATTTGTGTTTGTGTTGAGGTACGAGTAGAAATCCCACAAAAACAGAGGGATGTGGTCAATAAATTCTGGAGCTACTTATCTAAATAGTGTCAATAAATATCCACAACTGTGGGGCCAGCAAAACTTCCTATACCTGGAGTTTAAAAAAATGGCCCCAAATCCTTCTTTTATCTCTTCCTTAAACAGGGAAAAGGAAATTATATTCCCTGTCAACACAATACCTGTGGATTTACATGGGCAGATCAATGGATTTACCCATTCATGGGGAGAAGATGGTCTTGGAGAAACATGGAATTCTCGTGGAACACGGGGCAGGGGAAGAAGCTGGCGCAGAATTCCCTAAGCTGGCCTTTAAGGGTGGAATTGTTTTCGTTCAGCACACTTCGAATTTCCTCACGACTGTGAAATAATCGCAGTTTCTGCGAGTCCCCTGGCCCAGCTAAGGGTTTGTATCCCCCCTTCCCAGCCCCAGCAGGTGTGCTTTGTAGGGCTCATTTACAACTACCCCTGGCTGGGCTCCATTCCCAGAGCTCTGTTTTCTCTGCTATCTCCACTGAAGGCTGAAGGAGCCAGATGACTTCTCAGGCCCTATAAAGGCTTTTTTTTATGGACACTTGGAGGGTATTTATGTGCCACAGCCTTCCTCCTCCCACCTCAGCCCGTTAAAAGCAAGAATTGAGCACAGGTTTCCCCGTTCTTATCTCGCTGCCCACATTTGTTTCGCAGATCACCTTTAAAAGGGCTGTAAATGGGCTGTTGGGGCTCAATTCCCGGGCTGAGCCTAAACCTTGCAGCAGGTTTGGGGTCGGGGCCGTTTTGCTGGGTATTAACTCGTGTTTAACAAGTCCCCGCAGCCCGGGGAGAAGAAATTCCTCCCCAAAGAGCTGCTATTCCACTGTGTTCTCGTGGGAGGTGTCCCTGCCCGTGGCAGGGGGTTGGAATGGAATGGTTTTCAGGTCCTCCCCAACCCAACCCAGCCTGTGACTGAAGTGCACTTTAAAACCAAACAGGAAAACCTGGATTATTGCTTTAATCCAGTCCACTGGGCAGGTTCTCACTGCTGAGCCCTGTGGCGTTCAGATGGTGGCTGTGCTTACCTAGGCCAGGGGGTTTAATGTCAATTAAGGGAACATTTCTTACCTCTGAACCCATTTCCATTGCCACTGGAGCAGGCAGGGGAGGGAGACCCTTGGGGTCTGATGACAGGAGCAAAGGCACTCTTCTGTTTGACAGCAGGAAAGACGGAGGAGGAGAATGGAAGGATGGAAGAAGTGCTGGAGGAGCCAACTGTGGGACTCGAGGACATCACTGCAAATTTAAATAAAAAAAATTTTAAAAAAGGGTGTTTTTTTCATCAGAAAAGCAACTGTAGAAGTTTGGTAAAACTGCTGAAAATGAAGGTCTCGTTCTTACAGTGACTAATTTAATTAAAGTCTGAAGCACAGAGGGTTTTAGATTAAACAGTTCAGAAAAGAGTGCTTAAATCTTTTAAAACGAAGGGTGAGGAGACCAGAATATTGTAGGTCATCAAAGGAGAGAGTCTATAATCCATAATCTATAATCCATAATGATATATAATAGATAATAATACACTCTCATATGTAATGTGCAATCATGTGTAATATTAATTACAGAAGGATTTAAAAGGGGAGGAAAAAAAGAAATAATATTGACTATTCCTCTAATTATTTCAAAAATACAAATATTTTTCACTGGCATTAAACCCCCCGAGCCCCAAATCAGCCCCTCCTCCCTTGCTGCCCCTTTTTGGATGGATTAAAGGGAATTAAGGGGGAGCCAGGGTGGGCTCCGAGGCCGTACGTCCGTAGGGGGATCCCGTGGGAGAGCCGTTGATGAAGCCTGGCGAGCCTGGCACGCCCAGGTTGGCCATGGGCACGTTGCTGTAGCCGTTCATGCTGTTGCTGGAGGTGCTGTAGTTGGACTGTTGGGGGGTGGAGCTGGAGGAGTAACCCCGGGGGGAGATGCTGCTGGTGTTGCGGATGTAACCTGCAAAAAAAACATCCACATTTCAGAACCTGTGTCAGGAAATCCGGCTTGAAAATTAAATTTGACTTATTTAAACCTGGGTTGACCAAAACATTTCAGCAAATACCAATTTAATTTATTCTAAACCCCTGGACAATATTTTGTGTTTATTTCTGTGAGCTAGAATGCATAAATATGTAGGATATATATTTATATATATATATATATATATGTGGGATGTTCTACACATTTATTTATATATTTACATATATACATACATATGTATTTCTATATTTTTACATTTATATAAATAAATATTATATATATATATTTTATATATATGGGTATCAAAAATACTCAAAAATGGTTTCAACCATAGTTAACCTGGTTATGAAATATTCTCAGTAATTGTTTCATTGTCTGAATAATGAAATGGTTATCAAATCTGGTTACCAAATTTACTCTGGTTATCAAATATACTCAAAAATTGGTTCATCCATAATTACTGTGGTTATCAAACATACCCAATATCTGTTTCAGCCATAGTTAACCTGGTTATCAAAAATACTCAATAATTGGTTCAACCATAATTAATCTGGTTATAAGACATTCTCAATAATTGTTTCATTAGCTGATTAATGAGATGGTTATCAAGTCTGGTTATCAAACATATTCTAGTTGTCAAAAATACTCAAGAATCGTTTCATCCAGAGTTAATCTGGTTATCAAATATACTCAAGAATTGGTTCAGCCAGAGTTAATCTGGTTATCAGAAATGCTCAGTAATTGTGCCAGCCAGAGTTACTGTGGTTATCAAACACGCTCAGTAATTGTTTCATCATCTGGTTGGTGAAATGGTTACGAAGTCTGGTTATCAAATGCAGTCTGGTTATCAAATGCAGTCTGGTTATCCAATGCACTCAGTAACTGTTTCATCATCTGTTTAGTGAAGAAGTGGTTATCAAATCTGGTTATCCAATGCCCTCTGGTTATCAAACCCACTCAGTGACTGGTTCAGCCATAGCTGACGTGGTGAGTGGAGGGTCCCAGAGCATCATCCCGAGGGGCGGAGGAGCAGGCTGGGAATCTGTGACCGGGATTTTTGGGGTGCAAACCCCCTCGTCCCCCCGCGGGNCCCGAGGGGCGGAGGAGCAGGCTGAGAATCTGTGACCGGGAATTTTGGGATGCTCACCTTGGTTGTTGCCCTGGGTGGACTCGGAGATGCTGACCCCCAGCTGGCTGCCGTAGGAGTTGATGCCCATCATGCTGCTGTGGGCAGGGGAGCTGGACAGGGCCGGGATCTGGGCGGGGTTCCTGGGAACGCTGTACAGGGCCTCGGCGATGTCGGCCGCTCTCTTCAGGATGATGTCCTGGGGGAGGGGACAGACAGTCAGGAATGGCCTGCCCGGAATTCCAAGGGGTTTTTAGGGACTGTTCCACCCTCCCACTCTCCTGACCTGGTTGTTGTGGGGTGTCCCATACAGGGCCTCCACCAGGTCAGCAGCTCGTTTCAGCAGCATCTCCTGGGGGAGGAGCAGAAAAGAGATATTTTTAACAGAAAAAAAACCCAACAAGCAGTGTTTGTGTGTGGCCACTCTGGAAACAGGGTGCCTTCCAGAGGAACTATCTGCCAAGCATCTGAAAAATGGAAGCCCTTCCAGTGTCTCCCAGCAGACAGCCCAAACCAGGTCCCTTCACCCTGGCAGTGGGTGTGGAGAGCCCAGGGCTCCATCCTGACCCGGAGCTCTCCAGAGTCCTGAACTTGCTGAGCCTCACCAGCCTCAGAAAGGGAGGCACATTTCAGATGTGCCTGTTCCCTGCTGAATTCCCGTTTATTCTTTTGCATAGACATGTAAATATGTGCCTATAATTCAATATATTCCTTTGCACAGACACAGAAATACATGTCTGTAATTCAGAATATTCTTTTACCAGGGACACATCATTTAGGCTCAGAGGATTGGCCACTCTGGATCAACGCAGAGGACAATGACCATGAACGGGGAAAATATCTCCAGTGGACTCTCATTTTAACAGCAAAGGTTCACAGGCAGTGTTGGAGCTCCAACAGATAAAAACTGTGTGGGTGCCACACAATCACCTTCTTGTTTGGACTCACAACTAAATGGGGAATTATTTTCAGATGTGATTGTCATTTGAGACATAATTTTGTCTCTTTTATGAATTAGAAGTGAAAAAAAAAACCATATCAGTGAAATGCTGAAAAATATTTTACCTTAGCTAGTCTTTCAGGGTCACCAGGATGTCTTGGGATGACCTTCTGCAGTCTCTGGAAGCCGTAATCTATGGTAGGTTCATTTAAAGCTGCAAGGGAAACATAACCCCCCATCATATTATGTGAATATATAGTTTAATTTTTAATATTTATTATATATATAATTATATAACATGG
>VXAW01001939.1:382572-401393 GCA_013399735.1 Tyrannus savana | reverse complement strand
TGGGATCCGAGTAAGGGATCCAGACTAGACCCATGCCGAAAAGTCTATCAAGGACTGTTTTCCCATGGGGAGGGACCTCCATAGGGAGACAGGGGTGGACTCTTAAACCATTATCCCCTGTGACCCTGTGGTGAAGATCCATAGTAAGCAAGTGTCCCCTTGCAAGCCTATGGAAGGAAACCCTTCAGGACCTGGGTAATCCCCAGCCTTCGGTTTTAACCCAGGAGGGGGGAAGGCCCAGCCCTGGAGGCCTACACAGAGAAGGAGAAAGAATTCCAGCTGCGACGAGAGTGCTGCAGAACTGCTGAGGAGAGCTGGAATTCCGAGAATAGAAAAGAACTGCTTCTTCTCCTTGGACTGATATAAAAGAGAATGGGGGGAGAAGTGTTTTTCTGTAAATACATAGTACCTTTTACTTAAGTAGAATTGTAGTAAATATAGTTCTTTGGTTTTAGCTTGTTAATAATAAATGCTCATACCCTTTTCCCAATTCAGTCTGTTTCTGTCTGCATAAACCTTCTCTCAACTAATAGCAATTGTGTGAGAAGTGTAAAAACAAATTGAGCCAGGGCAAAACCACGACATGTGTATATATATAATATAAAAAAATGTATTTATATGGCTCTATCTCAATAAGGGAACAACCCCTTGCAGCCCCAAAGTAGGACACAGCCATTCATTAGACACATCCAGCTCTCCAGTTGTGCAAACACCACCACTTCCCTGGAATGATGTGAATCTCTGGTGGATAAACCAGGAGGTTTTGACCCAGATCTTTACTCAGCAAGAGCTGACAGCTCCAGAAAAGCTGCACGTGCTTTAAGGGTGAAATTGGGTTTGGAATTGCGAAATAAGGATCTCGTTTCTGGTTGTGCAGAAGGAGACTCCCATTTTTTTTTTTATTTAAATGACTGGTGGCTCTTATTGAATCTTCCAAAATATCCTCAGCTCCTTCCAGGAGAACCATCTCGGGCACCAGGAGGATGAAACTATCAAGTGAGACAGACAATTCCACTGATCCAGGCTCGCTGCTGATCTGTGCCTGTCTTTGGTAGAGCCACAGGAAGGTAAAAGGTCATATTCCACACTGAGATACATTTTATATTTACTTTTTTATTAAATAATTATGGCGTGGCATGAAGTTTAAATATTACGGGAGATGATCAAGTGGGAATTGAGTAGAGAAAACCCAGACCTGAGAATTTAGTCTTGGCTATACTTAGAATGTCTTTGCTCTCCACTGGGAGCCATTCTGGTTTGCTTAAGGAGTTTAATAATACACATTTCAACTGCCACAGAATCTACATCCCATTTGGGAAGAGAGGATTTTTTTTTTTTTTTGGGGGGTGGGTTATTTTGCCAATAATCCTGAGAATTAGAGGCCAGTTCTCTCAAGAGCCTGTACATCATCATGTGCCATTTCTCTCCTTGATTACCAATCTAACAATTTGAGTTATGTATCTTCAGCTAAGCAGAAGAAATGTGAAACATATAGGAATCCAAACATATATATATATATGTATATATATGTACATAGTTCACTAAAAATAGCTAATGGGAATAGGCAAAATGCTAATTCAGGAAGAAGAAATTGGCCATTGTTCAACCAACATTTTTTCCAGTGGATTGACGTGGAGATTTTCATCCTGATGGATAAACAGAAGCGAGTGGTTTCCCAACAATGCTGAATTGTTCTAAGAACTCAGCCACTCTGAATCAATGTGTATATTATGTCTTTCAGCACAAAGCTTTCCTGTGCAGCTCCCAACAAAATTGCCTGCTCCCAGTTTTACTCATTAACGAAACAAAAATATCTCTGTCAGTGAAATCCTGCTAAAGAGCAACATTTACAGGAGTAAATGACACCTTGCTACAGAATCCACCAGCAAGTTTAAACAGCTCCCCCCACAATGCCACTTCCACTGAGAAAAGAGCCACTGGGTCAGGAGTGATTTCTCTGTGGGTTAGACAGAAACGTGCCAAAATTATATCCAAGTGCTTTTGGGTTCCTGGATTCGGGGACCGTGAAGGGGTCTGACACACAAGCAGGCTCTTCATTATGCCATGGAAATCTGAAATGAACCCCCCAAAAAAAACTGATTCAGGCACAGCAAAAATCCCTTTGGCAACCCCCAAATCCAGCGTTTCGGGCTCCAGGGGTTCTCTTGAACTTCCCAGAACACGGTTCAGAAAATTGGGCATGACACAATATGATGTCTGCAAAAAACACAGCAGCCACCTAGTGAGTAAACTGAATTGTCAGTGAGCCCCTAAACCTCAGGCTGGAATTACTGGTTTAACACCAGGTTTGTTGAGGTCAGCACTAAGGAAAAGGTCTAAACGTGCCACGGGCTGGCTTTATTTAGGCGAGGCTCAAATGGATTTTGGACTCTGCTCCCTCTTTTATGTCGTTCCCTCCCCTCCAGAACCCGAGCTTTCATTTGAGATACATGGTGACTCACTGGAACTGGAGGGAAAATAAACCCTCACAGCTGAGCAACTGCTGCCATGGCACCTGTCTGGATCTGCAAAACCTGCTCAGCAGCTCAGCCCGGCTCGGCTCAGCAGGGACCGGCTCCGACACCTGACGATAGCAGCGCTGACATTTAAAGTATTAATTATTTCCCCACACATCAAAGCACAGAAGACTGCTGAAGGAAAGATGATGTTATGAAGATCTGCGCAATTTACCCTGAGTGACAGCTCGTCCTGGTGTTGCCTTGGGAGATGTGCTCCTCTCCCCCTCTCCACTGGATGGGAGAAGGGCCACGCTCAGGCACCTCAGCAAAGCTCTGCAGCTTCACTCCACAGAGCGGAGCAGTGGGAACAAACCATGGACACCTCCAGGAATATCCTGAACCCACAGGGAGGGCAGCGTTTGCAGGGGGGTGCCCAGCCTTAAAGAGGGTGACAGAGAAAAGGCACCTGTGGCCTTGGATCTTGAATCATGGAATGGTTTGGGTTGGAAGGGACTTTAAGGATCGTCCCATTCCATGCCCTGCCATGGGCAGGGACACCTTCTACTAGCCCAGGTTGCTCCAATCTGGCCTTGGACACTTCCAGGGATGGGGCAGCCACAGCTTCTCTGGGCAACCTGTGCCAGGGCCTCCCCACCCTCCTATATCTACCCCAAATTTCCCCTGGCTCAGCTTGAACCCATCACTCCATGTCCCATCACTCCAGTCCCTGATGAAGAATCCCTCTCTGGCTTCCCTGCTAGCTCCTTCAGACCTTGGAAGTCTCTTATTCCTCATGTCTCTCACAGGTTAGAACAGTGGCAGGAGCACTTGTTTTCTGTCCCCTCAGCTGCATTCCAGACAAGGGAACTCTCCCTTCCAACCTGCAGAGCTCTCTGCACCCCTGGAAGCGTTGTTTCCCACAAGACCTCCTCAAATCCACTGACAAGCTTTAGCAACCCAGTAGCTTCCTCTCCTTGGAGCCTGGCACAGAGTGTGGTGCAGCACAACCCCGAGCCCAGCCTTTCCCACGGATGATTTTATATTGCATCGCTCTGACAAGGGAACCCCTGGAGGATTTCTGCTCAAGCAAGGAAAATTATGTTCCAAATCTCCCTGATATACACGTTTCCAGGTTAGCATCCCTGTGACAAGGTAAATGCAAGAGCTGTGATCAAACCTGAGATATGAAAGCCTGCAAGACATGCCCTCAGCTGGCGTAAACTGATGTGTTATTAAAGCCAGGGGAACTATAATGGAACTACTTACAGCAGCAGACAATTTGAATTTGTGTAGTATTAAAAGCAGAATATGAGGCTACTGCAAGAGAAAAGGAAAAAAAAAAAAAAGTCTTATTGTTATGGGAACAGCTGATGGGAGAAAAGGAATTCAGAACATCCAGAGGGGTGTGTGCAACCTGTGTTCTCACCAGCTCAAGGTGCACAGGGGGACTGACAGTTTGGCTGTGGGGGATTCAAAATGCACTCTTTATCTCTCATTTCAAGTGTTTTATCTCTCACTCTAAGTGTGTACTGAAGCACTGAGGTTGGTTCAGCAGCTGCCATTGCCACCTAAGGAGCCATTTCTGCAGGTTTTCGCTGCTCTCCCCAGCACATCATCCCCCCATCTGCAGGATCCCGTTGGCTTCACTTGTACAACGCGTTTTCCATCTGGGAACTTCATGGAAAAGTCCAGACATCCCATCCTGGCGATGAGAGGAGCTTGATGGCTGAGCTGCAGCCCCCTGAATGATAACCCTTAGGAGTGGAAATGCTGACAGACCCAGAACAGCAGCAGTGCCAGCACAGCACACTTTGCAGGAGCCCGTTATAAATACACATTATGAGCTCCCATAACAGCTCCACTGTGGCATTTACATTTACCCTTGAAATGTGTGTCTAATTTTTATATTCATCTTTTCAACAGTTTGTCATTTTCCTCCTCCAACTATCTTCTTTAAAGTAAAAGAAGAGCTCAAGTATAACTGGGTCCAACATAAATATTTGATGGTATATTAAATATGATTGTATATTAAATATTGGGGGAAAAGGTACAATACTGAGATCATTCTTGTTTCCATCTTTTAGGAGAGTATTGTGTTCTGGCAGTTGAAGGACAGGGCTAGAACCTGTGAGATCTCTTTCCCTGTCCTTCTTTCCTGCATGACCACGGGCAAAGGGTTAATCTTCCTCCTTCTGTGGCAGCATCTCTTATATAAAAGAGGAGCACATGTCTTTCTGTAACTGATTGCCCATTTCTGATGCCCTGATAAACCTTCTGAGGTCTGGTTTTGTATGAATAATTATTCTTCTTCTACCTTTGAAGTGTTTAGATCCACCTACTCTCTATTTTTCATACGACTTGACCCTTTGTGCTTTTCATCAGAGGTTCCACCTCAGCACTCGGTAACTGTGAAGGACTCCACACAACATGACCCTGATAATACTGGGGCTGTTTGTTCTTGCTGCTGTTCCTAGTTCTGGCAGAACTGCATCTTCCCCTGCTTTTAGTTTGCAGGATTTCACACTTTTCAGTCTCCTGGGCTTGATGTTCAGTGTCTGCATTTCTGAGGGTTTTGCCAAGTGCAAGCTGAAGGTGTTTAGAGGAGAAATTCTCATTTATAGAGGCAGCTACACCAGTTATTAACGCTTAAAGTATCAAGAAAATAATAAACTTCAATTATCATGGAAAAAAAAAAAAAAACCCAACCAGATTTTTGTTATGATGCCCAAGTCTACCTTCCTAAGAATGATAAAATCTGTTGAGCTTTCCTATTCAGTATTTTGTATGTATTTATTTGCTACATTCTACCCAACAAATAGCTGCCCTCCTGTGCTCAAACTGAGTATATTTTGCTATTTATTTCTGTGCACTCTGTGGGCAGTGCCATTTAAACAACCTGGTTTCCTGGGTCTGACCTGCTGGTAACTTCTCTGCTGTCTGATAAGGTGGTTGAGCTCTTCACTCTTTCTCCCAGTGAGGGATTAATTGAGATTTCATACAAAAACGTGCTGGAACTGCACCTTTGATGCTCCACAACCTTTCTGATAAAAGCTGACAGAAACATAGATTCAGAGAATCAGCCAGGTTGGAAAAGACCTCTGAGATCATCAAGTCCAACCCTTGATCCAACCCTGCCATGGTTCCCAGCCCATGGCACTGAGGCCACATCCAGTCTGTCCTGAAACACCTCCCTGGACAGAGAATCCACCACTTCCCTGGGCAGCCCATTCCAAGGGCTGATCACTCTCTGCAAAGGATTTCTTCCTCATATCCAACCCAAACCTCCCCTGGCACAGCTTAAGACCAAGCCCTCTTGTCTTAGTGATGATTGTCTGGGAGAAGAGATCAACCCCAACCTGGCTCCCCCTCCTGTCAGGGAGTTACAGAGAGTGAGAAGGTCCCCCCTGAGCCTCCTCCTGTCCAGGCTGAGCCCCCCCAGCTCCCTCAGCTGCTCCTCCCAGCACTTGTGCTCCAGCCCCTTCCCCAGCCTCGTTGCCCTCCTCTGGACCCGCTGCAGCCCCTCAACATCCTCCCCAAACTGAGGGCCCAGACCTGGGCACAGCACTCGAGGGGTGGCCTCCCCAGCACTGAGAACATTCCTCCCCTGGACCTGTTGGCCACCCTGTTCCTGATCCAGGCCAGGATCCATCAGCCTTGGAGGCAGAAGGGCCCTGCCTGCCTGGACATGCCTTCAAACCCACCTTGTTTATCCACAGGACTGCAGCAGTTCCCTAAAAACACGGGGAAAGGAGGTGGTGGGGGGGAAGAGAAGCCACCCTGTTATTTTCCTAGCTTTAGAAGTTGTTTTTGTTGCTATTAGCAGCACCAACCTGGGGGAATTGCTTAGCCAGGTGAGGCTCTACCTACGAGCTGCGCTTCTCGTTCTGCCGCCGTGGGAGAGCTGCAGGTTGGGGGAGAGACAGATTGGGAAGGTGTCTGTCCAACCCTCCCTCCAGCAGCTCCACTGAGGTGTTCCACAACATATGGCAGGAGCACCCACTCACTGCTGAGAGGATGGGAACACACATCCCTGTGCCAGGGACAGCAGGGAAACAGGCAGAGGGTGTTTAACTTTCTTTTCTGCTGATTCCTGTGTGCATCTTCACGTCCTTTTTTTGAGTGGAAGGTCTCGAATTAACACCTCAAAGAGCTGCACTGGCCTGACTCACACCCCCCCTGCATGGTACAAATCAGTCTTGCACCTAAAACAGCTTTACAGCAATAATACCTTTTTTTTTTTCATAGAGGAACACACATTTTTATCACCCATTCCTCTGTTCTAACCCTCTTTCAGCACACAGCCGGTCCTCAGGAACCCTCCTGTTGAAGACACCGAGGGCAGGGCCTCAAGGAGCAGAAAAAGAAGAATTTTATATTTAAATCTGTAACAAACCCTGACAAATTAATAGCATCTCTTCCTCTAAAGCACCTGCAAGGTGCTGAAACATAAAGGTATTTGCACACAGGCTTGATTTGTCCTAATCAATTTGAGTTGACTCAAAATAAGTTCCAGTCAATGGATATAATTTTAGTACCTTTGATTAACTGTGGATTAGGCCTCTATCATAGCAAAAATTTTCTTTTGTCACTTAAAATTCTATAATTGTAAGTGTAATTGTAGACTTAATTCTTGCTGCAGGTTTCTAGGTGTGGCAGTTGTATGAATAAATACATAAATACACACAAATTTAGGTACATAAACCAGCATAAAACACTAACAGGATCTTCACATATCATTGACCCTTTCCAAAATCCTGAACTGTCAGATTTTCATTCACATTTTTCCACTTTTGGGGAAAATTCTAACTCATTCATTCAACAGGTGGCAAAGTGTTTTTTTTTTGCTGCACACTCGGTATCCTACAGGCAGACCCACACTGTGGCAGCAGGAGCTTTAATCTGCAAAAATCACCTCCAAACCACCCAGGAGGCCTTCAGAGAGCAAGGGGAGAAACAAATATATACATAAATAAGCAAAAAAATAAATAAAGAAAGAAAGAAAGAAATAGTCGTAAATAAATAAATAAATAAATAAATAAATAAATAGTCGATGCCAACTGCCAAAATAAAAAGCATGGGAGCACACCTACCTGTGTAAATAAACCTGCCTGGTGCCCCTTTGCAGAACTGTTTGGATTTGTAGGATAATGTCACTTCAACCACGCCGGGAATGTGGCGGGGAGGCGTCTGGACCCGGATGGCGTGAGGGGTGATGAGCTGGAATGGTGACAGGAGAGGCACAGTCACGTGTCTGTGGCACCCACCGACCTCGTGAGTGAATGATAGGACAGCAACAGAGTGATAAAAAGGTTTGGGTTGGATGGGACCTTTAAAGATCACCCATCTCCACCACCTTCTGCTAGCCCAGGTTGCTCCAACCTGCCCTTGGACACTTCTAGAGATGGGGCAGCCACAGCTTCTCTGGGCAACCTGTGCCAGGGCCTCCCCACCCTCATCCTAAAAAAAATGTCTTCCTCATATCCCTCTCTCCCTTTAAAATCATTACCCCTTGTTCTGCCATCACAAGCCTTGGTTAAAAGTCTTTATCCCAGTGCAGGAGACAGCAAGTGATACACCTGGTCTAGTTCCTTGCCTTCAGGAGTAAGAAGGCACATTTTAGGATTAATTCTCATCAGGAAATTTGTCTTATTAAGCCCATTGCTGGCTTATTCCTGGATCCAGAGGGAATTATTTCCCCAAACTCTTACCCTTTCTTTATTTCTCTCCCTATGCCTGTCTCCAGATGCCTGGAATTGTTCAGTCCCATCCTGGGTCTCATTGACCAGTTGACCTCAGCAAGACCACAAGTTCCCCAAATTCCCTCCACACACCACCATTCCTGTGCCACCACTGGAACAGGGACCACCACTGTTCCTCCTCAGGGAAAGGGGTTTTTTTTTTTTCTACCCACCTCACTCCACACCAGCATGGTCCCGAACACCACCTGCAGCCCATCGAAGAAGTTGTCCCCGATGATGATGACCATCGCTCCCCCCGTGGTCCACCCCTCGCTGGGGCTGATGGCTTTGATGCAGGGGGTGGCTGAACAGAACAGAAAGGACACCAGAACATCGTGTTATGAGGAGCTTTTTGGGTTTTTTTCTGTTCACCCAGCAGCTCTGAGGCCGTTTGGAACACTGGGTGTAAGTCCTTGGAGCAGAAGGGTGAAATCCTGGGAGTGTAATCCTTCACCCATGAAGGCTGCTTCACCCTTCCACAACCCCCAGCAAAATAACTAACTAACTAACTAAATAAATAAATAAATAAAAAGCATGTTTTCTGCCTTGCAAGTGTTAATTACTTGCCTATTCATTACTGGCACTTAACATGGTGTCATTAAAGCCTAATAGGCCAACTGTAGTGGGTGTAAAAATGAAATGCTTAAATGATTGTGCAGAGGCTGTTTAAGAAAAGAAAAACAACAAAAAAAACCCAACCCAACACCCTCTCATTAGCATGTGACCCCACAAAAACAAACCCTGTGGAAAAAAAAAAAAGGCAGAGTCAAGTTTGTTAAATTTGTCAATGGGTGAAAAAAGATATGGGAATATCAAATGTCTCCTCCAATTCCTATCAGGAGACAATTTCTAATAATTTTCTTGATTTTATGGAGGAGATTTTTTTTTTTTCCCTTCTCTCTTCCATATGTTCAAGGCCTCTGGACTATACATCCCATCAGGAACCCAATATGGTTTCCAGGCCATAACCAAAGTCAATCCATCACTCCATTCCCAATGTTGACAGGGTCAGAGGTGGAGGGGAACTTTGGCAGTGCTCCAAAAACATGAGACTCCTTTGAACAGCCAGTCAATCACATCCAATCAGTCAAGGAAAAACTGGATGGCTTCCTAGGCTAGGAATCCTGGGATTTTCCTTCTACCATTTCACTGCCCGCTGGGGGAGAATTAACACCACTCCGAATTCTTTACTGATTCAATCATTTTCTTCCAGTTCATTAATTCTTCTTTTAGGTTGATACAGGGCACAGTTAAGAAGTGGGGCAGCAAAACATTATAATGAAATAATATCCTTGCTTGTCTTTTCTACTAACATCACCAGCTCCTCTCACTTTCCCTGGCTGCAGGGGAGGGAGAAGCAGACACAGGATAGCATTTTCCAGTCCTTCTGAGCGTGAGGGAGGAGGAATGTGTTGGGAATGAAAGTACAGGGAGAGGGAGAGGAGGGGGGCCTTTTTATACATATATATATAAATTTTTTTTTTTTTTTTTGAGGCTTAGCAGATACAACGATTTGTAATTGCTTTAATACACTCCCCAACCCATCCCGTGGCAGGCCATGAGCCTGGCTTAGCCAAACAAACTGCCATCAATTAGTGTCAGCTCCCTCTGTGCATCGTGCAGAGTTTGTTTAAGGGAACCAGTGACACTTTTCCACACACATCTCGCGCTGCAGCCGCTCTGTTTAACTAAGATGTCATGTTGCCTAATTTGCCTGAAATCAAATCTACCCCAGCTGAATGAGAAGGCTGAAATTTAGATGGTGTTTTCTGCGGTTTTTTTCATCTTTGCAGCACATACTAATTAATAAATTGGGAGGGGGAGGGGGGATGGAGCCAGTCTCTTAGATGTGAAGAGGAGCGCATTTTGCATGCAGCAGACACTGTTTTCCTGCCTCTTCCTTCCCTAAACCCCCTGAGGGTCTGCAGCTCCCCCTTGGCTCCCCTTCCCTCCTCAAAACAAACAGAAACTGAAGAATGGGGAAGATGTTTCTTGCATCCATCCGTGCTCTGCTCTCCGCACAAAAAAGATCCCACCTTCTGAGGGGTCGAGTCTCCTCGCTCTCCGCCCGTGCTTGGAGTTGTTGTGGACAAACATGTTGTCAGACACCGCCAGCACGTGCCCATCGACGTTCACCGTCGTCGATAGCACGACCTGGATGTTTGGGAAGGCAAGGAAAAGGAGGCAGGTAAACAACTTGCTTCTCAAGCACTAATTATTCGGTTTAGCAAAAGCCAGCTCGCTTCGTGAAACGGCACCAACGTCCTGCAGGGTTTCGCTCCCCGCAAGGCAGGAAGGGGAGGAAATATTTCCAGCCTTCATTCTGTGCATTAATTCCATTTAACACAGCATCCTAAGGGCCACATAAAGGCCTCGCTGTATAATGAACCAGCTCCTGCAGATGGCCCTAAATTCAGTTGCTGGGGTGCATTGTAGCATTGCTGATGGCAAAGGGGGCTGTGCACACCAGGCACGGGGCAGGCTCAGAGCAGCTCAGCAGCGTGCCCTGGGATCCTCGTGCAGGCTCACAGCCATCTGCTTGCTGCACGCTCATGCAAATGGACCTGCATCTGCCTGGAGACGGGGCTCCACTCCCTGCAACTCCAGGAAAACCAGCAAAAAAATCTGCTGCTGACATACGAGTGCCTCCTGAAAATCACCGGGGCCTGAGGACTCCAAATCAAGCAGCAGTTTTTTTAAACCTCGGCCCCCATGACCGGGCTCTAGTAGCTTTTGAATTCTTAGAGGAAGTAACTGTATATGCTAATTAATCCCACTTTAGCTTTTACAATATCCAAAGCTCTAAATCCCCCACCAGTCCAGAAGTATATACACCCTTAAACCACAAACTTTTAGGAAATATGAACAAACTGTGGTTTAGCTTCTGAAAGGAGAGGTAGCTTATTGAAACATTCGAGTTTCAACCATCAGTTGGTGTAAATCAGCTTAAAAAATGCTGTGAATCAGCCTAATGCCACTGACACACCTACAGAAAAGCCAGAGCTGTGGAGAATCAAACCCTGGGTGTGCTCACGGATTTTCAGAGACAGCTGTCACACTCCAGGTAAGGGAATGTCAGGCTCCAATTGCTGATAAAACTACTCAGCATACAGAGGAGAAACCTTGCCCTCCCCGGGATTGTGCGAGCTTGACGAATACTTTCTTTCTCGAGACAACTTTAATTCATTCCAAAAGGCTCTTGTCATGCTGTACTCTTACACTTCTCGAGCATTCTTGTCACAAAATGTGTTGCTTTTGTGTGCCAACTGATTTCCTCATTGCACATTAGGGTGGAGTGTGTCTCCATCCAAAGGGAACGCTTCCCGCATGACATCGCTGAGCCCACTCAGATGCACTTCATTATTTTCCCTTAAACAATGGAAATAAATTTTAATCTCTCACTGGCCAGCGCAGAGCACACTGTGGCAACAGGGGAATAGCCCTGAATTATTCCAGTGTCTGAAATATTTACGACAAGTGTTTAAATTGTAACCAAATGTAAATAAAAAGCGATCATGTATATACAGTTACGCTGTGTAATATACACGTATCTGAACTCACCCACTCGAGGGTCTGTGTGATGGATACACACCCACACACTCTCAGGATGGGAGATTGAGAATGTAGGAAGACTTTGAGAGTATAGGAAGACATATAGAATAGAATTATAGAACATGCTGAGTTGGGAGGGACCCCCAAGGATCATCCATCCAACTCCTGGCCCTGCACAGGCACCCCAAAATCCCACCCTGTCCCTGAAGTCGTTGTCCAAACACTCCTGGAGCTCTGGCAGTTTTGGGGCCATGACCAAACCCTTGGGGAACCTGTTCAGTGCCCAACCACCCTCTAGGGGAAGAACCTTTCCCTACTATCCCTCCTAAACCAGCCCAGTCGTTCCCTCAGGTCCTTTCCCTGCTCACAGAGAGCAGAGATCGGTGCTTGAATGATCATTTGGGTGTAAATGTTGTGCAAAACACAAGACCCACATTTTGGAAAGAGATGTAGAGCTCCCCACAGCCTGAACAGTCCAGAACACAAGTGCTGAGCAACCTTTAGTCCCCGAGCCAGCAGGAATGGGAGATGCACTTCCAGACCTCTCTCCACACGTGGCTCCATTTGTGTTCACCTCTCCCACTCCTCACAGGAGGGTCAGAGCCACTTGGCACTCGGTGGATAAACACAGGGTGAGATGCCAAGTCCAGGCCTGAACCCAAAGTTCTGGATCTTAACTTGCAGCAATCTCCAAGGTACTGCTGAAATCCAGCAGAGACCTTTGTGGTTGCCGCGACACCTCCACCCAACTCATCAGCAGTGGTGGGGAGTGAGAGCTGTGGGACTGTGGACACAAAAAGGACTGAACTTCTTCTTCACTTCTCTCCAGCCATTCCCTCCTGCCTGACGGAGATCACGATACAATTGTTTCATGCTGAAGATTAAAAAACAATGTTTTGTGGACAGAAGGAAGAGGAATGTGCATTCCACTATGGTCCCTAACTCCCAGGCCCTTCCCTCTCACAAGCCAACTGCTTTCCCCCAGTGAGTATTTCCTGGGTCATGAAGGGTGACCCCTTCCATCTGGAATCAATCAGTCAACTCCTGACAACTTCCTGAAACACCTCACTCCATTTCCTGTTCTCTCCCCCTTCCCTCTTTCCCCCTGGTTTGCTTCACTCTTCAAAACTGCAGGCCACAGCAGCTTAATGTTAGAGGGTCAGACACAGTTAGACTCCAAAACACTACACAAGAACACCTTTGACCTTCAAAAATCTTTACATCTTAGCTAAACAAATCAAGGTCAACGTTTCTTACCATTACCTTGTTAACCATTTCTGTGCATTTTTGCCAAGGCCCTTCTGAACACGTATTTATCAGTAACACTTGTTCTCCCGACGTCGTAAACCACTCCAAGCCTCTCGTTTTAAGGTCCCTGCCTTTAGTGCCGATGAAAGGTGATGTGCAAACTTCCCTGGGGATTTAAATTCTCGCTTCTGCCCGCAGCAGATCGCTGGCAAGTGGCTTTGGTGTGTTTTCCTTTTCCTGATCTGGTGGCACTGCTGCCTGTGTTTGAATATTTGGTGTCTCTGCCTATTCAGCTGATGGTCTTTTCCCCTTAAATCAGTGGTTAATGGAGAAGTTAACCCTAAGGGAACGATCTGAGAACAACAAAATACGTCAGGTAAGGCCAAGGATTCTGGTCATTGCAGCCAAATTTGGACACAGACAGCACAGAGACCGAAGATTTTGTGCCACCTGGATCAAACAGCTCTGCTGGAGTTTCAGAGGACAACCAAGCAAGAAGCAGAGAGGGCAATGTGCTGTCCCTTCATCCTTCCAAACATGGGTCCCATCTCCAGGAGCACCGAGGGACTTGCAGGGCTCTGTTTTCAGCATCCTCAAATTCTCTCTGCCACCCTACAGGGTCTCTCTCTCTCAGCTGTGAGGCCCCAGACCCAAAGCAGTGATTCCCCAGCCAGTCCTGGGCTGGGTCTCCCCGTTTTTGTGCCTCCCAGGTGGGTTTGTGTAGGGCAGAACCCTCTAGGAGGGTTCACCCACCGTGCCACGCAGACAAACTGCCCTCAGCACGTTGAACTCTGAGCTGAGCTGCCCCTCCTTCACCTCCCTGCCCAGCTCCAAGGGTTGGATTCCCTTGCAAACCTTCACCTGGACACCGCAAATTTCCCTCCCCCACCCACACACCGTACCAGTATTTCTATATTCTGATGTTTGCTCCTCTTCAAATCCCAGATATGCAAATAAATACACATCCCCCTGTATTTTAAAGCTGTATCAGCCACAGACACCTATTTAGACATATGGTGCAAACATTCCAGGCATACAGGCATTTACTTCCATGTAACATATCTCATCACTGTGTAAATGATCTCTCTCAGAAAAATTCCTGTTACCATTCCAAGTGTGGAAAAAATTCTTTATGACATTGTACATCTGGAAACAATATTACATTCCTGATGCACTTTCCCTTAGAACTCTCTAGTCACAGCACCATGTTATTTTAACTTTAAAAAAAAAATAAAAAATAAAATAACTACTATGAGGATTAAGAAAATTATCATTATTATTATTATTATTATTATTATTTTCCAGCTGAGTGGAAGGAAAGATGTCAGGCCTCATCCTGCTGCCTGCAGTTGGACGGGGCTGCCATTGATGTCAACAGGCTTTTTTGGTGGAGGGAGTAATTCAGGAGTAGAGCCTGGATATGATGTGTTTGCTTCATAGTTGGATTAGGAATAGGATAAACAATGGGGGAAATGCCAGCAGAGCCTCTCTCTTCTCAAAATTTCCATTGGATTCTTTGGGAAACCCTCCCCGAGCCCCCCGAGCCTGCTGCCCGCAGAGCAAACTGTGCACGTGGCCCTCCCTGCAGGATGGGGTCTCCAAAATTCCTGAAGGACCATTCCTGCAGCTCTTCCAAGGGCATTTCTATCCTCTTTCCCTACAGTTGCACCAGGATATTGGACCCAACAGGGAATCAGTGGGGTTCAGTGGCACAAATTCACCCTCCTTTGTACTGGCAGGATGGGACCCAGCGGATCCCATCTGTGGTTTGGTTTTGGTGGATGAGGCACAGCTCTGGGAACTCGCTGTCCCAGTGGTTGTTTGGGCTGCACATGTGAGCACATTTAGCTCCTTGAGTGCTTCTTCTCCTGCAGCTGAGCCAGTCCTTCCCTTCCTCAGACAGAATCTAAAATATCAGCACCTTTTGTTGGGTCAAGTCACCACCTGATGAAGAAATCTGCCACCCAGCCCAGGCTCTGCTGACACCAGCTGTGTGAATTTTGGAATCTACACCTGGGAAATCAGTCTCCCATGATGATTAGTCCACCTCTAACAGCTCAGTGATCCCTATCCATACCTAAATTTTAGGCACAATCCTTCACCCTCAGTCCAAAAGGGATTTTGATTCAGACCAGCTCTGTTTTATCCTTGCTACCCCTTTTTTTTTTTGTTTCTCACAGCCCACATTCCTTTCTCCCAGTCTCACCCCACCCCTCTCTCATCATTTTCCATCCCCCTGGATGACACAGAGCCCTCAGTGCTTTGTGGCAGAGCAGAGCTGGGTGAATTCCCAGCCCCAGCCAGCTTTGCTCACGTGCCTGATGATGAACTGATCCAACCACTCGGAGGTCAGGAAGGAAACCTCCCCAGGGATACACCTTGTTATTTTTCCTTTCTCTTCCCCTCCCTAGAGCATCCAGAGAAGGGGAAAAGGGGGGGATACCTGCCAGGAAACATTCCATGTCATGTTTTCTGCTGAAAACAGAGGGCAATTACTACCCTTTCTCTTTTTGTCCCTGCACAAGCACGTTGGTTCAGAGCTGACCAGTGTCAATCCCGACGTTCTGCCACCTCAGACCAGGGTGTGTTTAATCCCAGTGCTGCTGGAGGAGGCAGAATTCCCACTCACCAGGTCTCAGCTGAAGTGCCTCGTCCTAATTCCACAGAATTCCTGGCCCCCATCACCCCCTGATGTCGTTACCATGGAGTGTCATTGGAGGAATCCTCGTTAAACAGAGGATTCATCAGTTTATATTTCTTTTTTTTTCTTTTAAATTCCTTTCCTGGGAGAATCCCTCCTTGAGAACACAGCACTGAGTGAGTTTACCTGTGTAAACTCCAACTTGCAGAGTAGCTGAGCTCAAACAGTCAGAGCTGGGTTTGAATAGGTGATTTTAGGCTGCTTTTTGTCCCTGTTTTTTCCACTGAGGGGGGGGTTTATTTGGAAATATTCTGATTGGTAAATCAGAATATTTGCTTCAGCTGAATTCACAAGGATGTATTACTCGATCTCTGTGGGTTTTGGGACAACCATGCCATAAAAATAACTATGGAAATAGTTCTAGAAATGTTCCCTTTCCCTTCTTTACCCACTGACACCAAAGCAGTAAACAATTCACAATAAAATTATGTTACTACAGGGGGGAAAAAAACCCCACTAAAATAGTGATCACACATTCCTTCACTTCTGAGGTAAAACATGCACCTCAACAGTAGAAAAATATTTGTATTTGGTTAAAAAAAGAAATGAAAGGTAAGAGATTTTCACTGTATCTTTGAAGCCCTACTTAATATCAAAGCAAAATTTCAAGTAGTTAACGTGATCACAAAGCAGCTGGTGTTGCTCTTCCAACTAAAGAATTATACTAAAAAAAAAAACTCTTCAGGCATCTGGAGCTGTATTAAATTTACAATGCAGTGTTAATGTAACCTTTCCTCCCCTTTTTCTCCCCACTCCCCCCCTTTTTTTCTTTTTTTTTCTCCTAAATGACTGTGATACGAGTGAAACTAACGTTTAATGTAGCTGAATGTGTTGCAACTATGCCATAAAATATTGAGATCTTGTAATGGATCTAGAAGTGAGGGCCTGGGCTGGGCTCACAGACCGGATCCCAGGGCCTTGGAAAATTGGGGATGAGCCAAACCAAGCCCAAACTGTGCAGCTTCACACCCATCTCTAATCAGAAGCATTAACTTGACACTTTTCCAGCCATGAGTAAGAATTCTTCCACGCTGGAAGAACTCAATAGGATGCATTGTACAGCACTTATTTCCATGTCTCTTATTTATATTTGGGTCTCAACAACAAAGCCTGAGTTTTGGGCTTTCACTTGACCTCCAAAGAGAAAAAAAAAAAAAAAGGGGGTTTGGGGAGACCTTTTCATCTCCAGGTTTGAGTAGTAATTTAAATGAGAATTTTGAAGTAAGGATTATCTCTGCTGTTTGGTTTAATAATCATTTAAAAAAAAAAATGTCTTGATGCGTCTGATGAGCAAAAACTCCATTGAAAATGAAAATATTTGGTTCTGCAGAGGAACACAGGTAGGAATAAAAGCATCCTCAGGTGAGCATCACTGCAAAAGTCTGTTTGCAGAAGGAAAGTGAAGTGCCTGCAAAAGTCTGGAGAAGGAGGGCCTTAATGACAACAGCTGTACAAATAATTTACTGGGAAAAAAAACAGGGGAGGTTTTAGACATGGCCCAAGACTGAGACAGAGTGAATGAAATCATAACATGAATCAAACACCTACTGCCCCGTGCTTTCTGACCCTGCTTTTACTCTCTCACATGTTCCTGTGCTGGTCGGGCAACAACCGTCCTTTCAAACCTAATAAACAATTCTGCACCTTCGTGGCTTTGCCTGATGTAAATCTTAACAATTAAAATGAAAATTGGTGTGCAAACAGGCCCCTAATCCTTTAAAATAACCTTTTTTTTTTCTGACTTTCAGGGTTGACGACAGGCCACGCTCGACGAGCAGCAGGCAAAATAAAAAAAGGCAACCGCCAAAATTTAAAACCTGTTTAAAACCAAAAAAACAACAAATAAAAAATAATCAATAAAAAAAAAAAAAAAGAGGGTCCAGGAGACACTGGAGCATTCAAGAACACTCTTAACTTTGGGTATATTCAGGGAAGTCATCCTGCTCTCCTTAGAAGGAGGCAGACAGAAAACAGGCTGTCTTTGCTTATTGTCTTTCCTGCTCATCACGGCTAATTTCCCTTGGAACACAGAGCTCTGCTATTCCCAAAGTGTCAAATTTTAGCAATCAAATCACTTTTTTTTTTGTGTGTGTCTTTTTTTCTCCACACTGACCTCTGCAGCCCAGAACAAAGCCCCGTGTCCAGCTCTGAAGGGGCCTGAATGAAGATCCTGCTCTCGCTCAAAAACCTCAAGAATTTTGCAATTTGGCTCAGGGGGTTCGTTTTTGTAACCCTGAAAAAATACCCAGTCCTGTCAACAGCCTTGGTTTTGATGGAAAGGAAAGCAAAGGGGGTGGTTTTGCCTGATCTCCATCAATTTGGGGGTCTGAGGTGACTCCTGGGGTGGCAGGAGTTGGAGTTCTCCCTGAAAACCAGAACCACAGAGTTCCACCTGGGCTTTTCCCACCTTGGCTCGTTCTAAGGCAGCAAACCCAGCTGAGGAGCCTGTCCCAGCTCCTTTTCCTCCCCACCAAAGTGCTGATTTTGGTGGGGAAATCAAAAGCAAGGCCAGGCTTCCTGCCCTGCAGGCAGTGCCAGGTGGATGTGCTGAGGAAGGGAGGAATTCCATCCCCATCCTCGTGGTGCTGCAGGACTCGGTTCAGCTTCCCTGCCGTGTTTCCCTGGGAATCTGAGGCTCTGCTCCATCTGCATTTGGGTGTGGAGGAGCAGAGGTGACACAGGGAACGAGGCTGATATTGCAGATTCCTTCCCCCCTCCCCCCAAAAAAAAAATCAGATCCAAACTCCTGCAGTTCAGCACCTGACAGAAATGTGGGATTTAAACTGAGGAGGGGGGTTTGGGGAGTAGCCAGCACGAGCTGCAAATCAGAGCTGAATTCCTCCAGTGGCCAGGTGTGTTTGGACCCAGAATTCCCATTCTGGCTGTTAGAACCAATATTCTGTGTAATATGGCAGTGCCTCCAGTCCCCAGGTGCTGATCAGGAGACCCTTGTGCACGATTTTTTACAACTCCCCCCCCAAAAAAGAGCCTGTATTTAGGTTTCATTCCATTCCACAATCATCTCCAAGAGCCAACAAGATCTGTTTACATGCTGTAAAATGGGTCTTCCTTTGCTCTCCAGACTTTTTTTTTGCATTCTTGGCAGATGAAAACTAATTGGTG
>VXAW01001939.1:361006-381121 GCA_013399735.1 Tyrannus savana | reverse complement strand
ATAAAAATTAAAAAAAAAAAAAAAAAAAGGTGGAAAGAGGTAGGGAGTGGAGGGAAATGAGGAGGTTGCTTGTGTTGCACATACAGAGCTACTTTGAAAAAATTCGGAGGCTTCTAAGTATCACAAACACGATCCCTGCTGTGGGCAGCTGTATGTGAGAGAGCTTTGCCCGAGGGTGTCAAATCAAATATCCACTGCTGGTTGGTACAGTACATCACTGCCCCTTGGGGATTCTGGGTGGAGAAAGAGGGGGGGAATAAAATAAAATAAAAATAAATAAATAAAAATAAATAAATAAATAAATAAATAAATAAATAAAAGGGGAAAAGGTTTAAACACAACAAATGGAGAAAAACTTGAATACTGCCTGCTATGGGTTATCATGTGCTGTCATCATATTTATTATGAGCAGTGTAGGAGAGAGGAGGGGGGGAAAAGGAGGGGAGGAAAAGGAGCAGGCAGGTTAATGCTGAGCCTTGTAAGACTTACCTGGAACCGCCTCATGTCTCTTGGGTTTCCTGCCGTTTTCAAGCAATTCTGATTGCACTTGAGAAAAAATTTTAAGAAGAATCTGGAAAGATAAAGAACCACATCACTTCTGTTGCCCACAAGGAAAGCTGCTGTTGTAATCTGGTTTAAAGAACATATGAGAGGGATTTACTCAGTGATTTACACGATGGGGTGTCTTACAGGGCGGTTAGAGCTTGTCAAAACAGAAACCAAACAAATAAACCCAAATCTGAACGGACAGAAGTTTAAAAAAAAACTAAAAAAAAAAATCAGGTAAAGTGCAAACAAGGTGCCTGAGATCCACCCTGGTGTGAGTGAGCGAACACAACTCCTCCAATTTACACCCCACTGCGGGTTTGACCACACAATTTTAGTCCCTTCCTTTATCTCTGCCTGGCATACAAGGTCTTTCTTGCGCTGTCTGAAGGGATTTTCCATGAAACAATGCAGAGGGATAATGGTATTGTGGGGCTGACAAAAACCAACAGGGCAACTCTGCAGCAGATAAACCTGGAAACGACTTCGGGTGCATTTAAAACCAGAAACAGGAGAGGAATCCGAGGAGGTTTCCTCACAATGATACTTTTTTTTTTATTGTTGTGAAGATTCCAGTGACTAAAGCAGAGAAGCAGTAAAATATCCAGATTATAATCTCCCCAAGATTTGGAGGGAGGGTAAGGAAAACACAACCCCAAGTGATAAATATCTGTCCGAGCAGATAAAATCATTAACACCGGACAAACTTCCTCACAATGATACTTTGTGCCCTTCTCATGCCAATTATTTTGTGCCCCCCCCCTTTTTTTTTTTTTTTTTTTTAATGTGTTTTAATACTCTGGAGAGTTCAGCTCGTCAAGCTGAACCTTCAGCATTTTGGGGTGACTTACCCAACACTATACAGAAGAGATTTTTAGAGTTTGGAAACATGAAGCAGCAATTTTTCTGTAAGATTTTTACACCAAATTTTATGTCAAATCCAAGGAGGAGAGGATTCACCCCTTTATTTGATTGCTCTGACTAAATTTGTGAATCTCCTAAATAAAGAAACCACACGAAAACCCATAGTTTCTGGGTCGAAAGCAAAACGAGCCCATCTGCAAAATTCAGACACAAGCAAGGAATTTTTTGGCACCCTCTGCCACAAGTGAAAACATTCCCCGTAATTCTTTTCATCCTTGTTTACTGGGCAAAATACGTTTAACCACAACAATTGTAATTACAAAAATAAATCAAAGATGGCTTTAGGAGGAGGGGGGAGAAAAAAAAATAAGAAAGAAAGAAATAGTTGAAGAATTGATTTCGAATACAAAGAACAAGTTATTTATTTATTTCTCTTGCCGAGTGCTTTCCTTAAAAAAAAAAAAAAAAAAAAATCGGCTTTTGCAGTAAGTTAAAGTCCCAGGTGAGCCAGGCCTATTTCCCTTTCTGTTACTATGACAACGATTTTTTACCGCAGTCCCTAAGTCCCTTCAGAACTCACACATTCATGCCTTGAATTAGAACTTTAAAGGAGAAAGATGGATATTTCCCGGGCTCACCAACGGCACCCACCAAAACAGTCCTGCCACGAGACAATGAGGCAGAAAAATCCGCCCTCCCTCCTCAGTGCCACTTGCCCTGCCCTCCCCCCCACCTTGCACAGGGGTTTTTCTGCTCCATCTGCCCCAAAAATGCAGAGAAACAGCCAAGGGTTGGACCTGTCCCTGTGTTGGTGGAACAAATAAAACCCTTTGGAAACCTCACAGCGACTGAACCCGCGAAAAACAGACCCAGAAAACCTCCTATAGAAGCTGCCACAAATGTAATTGTAAATTAAAATGGTCCCTTTTTTCCCCCTCACCAATGCATTGGATGTTTAAAGAGTGTTTCTGTTCTCTGGGAGCGCATTTTGAGGGCTGTTTTTTATCCTCCTTCCTGGTTTAAGGAGTTTTTTGGGGGTTTTTTTCCATGGTTTAGAGAGGGGGTCCTGCTGGCATCTCCCTTAACCTGGGCAGGGGGGTCCTGCTGGCATCTCCCTTCACCTGGGCAGGTTCAGCAGGAAAGAGGTGTCAATGCTCAGCTCTCAGGGGGTAAATCCATATTCCGAACTAAAAATCCTGCAGAACTTCATTCCTCGGGATCAGCTCCGAGGGAATATATCCCCTCAACTAAGTCCTACTGACTCCTCAGGTTCAAACCTGTGACACACACCCCCTCCCCTTTTTTTTTGAATGATCTGGGACCTCTTTTCTGGGAATGATTTGGTGAGTGAGATTTTTATCCACGGGAATGTTTCTCTCTGAAGGAAAAATCCTCGGCACGCCGGCACGCGCTCCGAGACTCACGGGAGGGTTGGAGGCAGAAATGCTGCTCACAAACTACTCCTTTTTATCTCCCCCCCATCCCTCTTCTTCTCACAGATATCAGAAAATTATTTGCAGACAGATAAAGGTGTCCCTGAGAAGGAAGGGAAGATTGCAAAGTGGAACTGAATTGTACAATAAAGTAACTTTTTACAGGCAAATCAACGAGCTGCTGGCTGATTGTCCTGCAGGAAAACCGCGAACAAAAATCCACAAGTTGCTACTCGCAGGCAAAAAATAAAACAAATCAATCAGGAAAATGACCAGTTTCCTTTTTTTAAATTTTTTTTTTTTAATGCTTTGCATCCCACTCCTCGAGATGAGAGAAATGATCAGCTAAAAATGACTAAAAATGAAGAAGACGAGCAAAGAAAAGTGCCTGGGAGAGAGCTCCCTGTGGCAGCCCGGCTGAGTTTTGGGAAGAGCAAAGATCCAGCGGGGCTGTGTGTGACACAAACCCCCCAAAGGGCAGGTACAGAGGGGCTAAAGCTCTAAATGTAACCCCTAAAAGGCAGGTACAGAGAAGCAAAAACTCTAAATGTACATTTAACAATATCCATGAGAGCAAACTCTGCAGCACAGAGAACTAAAATGGTATTTTTCTGCTATTTTTCCCCAGAAAATTAAGGTTTAGATCCTTATCAAACATAAACTAACAATGTGGGTGTGAAAATGAAGGTGGATTTTGAATTAAATCTGGGCTGATTCCGACCGAGGGGTGAATTGTTCATCAAAAACACCCAGAGCAGGAAACTCTCCCTGTGCTGCTGCATCACTGACTGCTCTGCCACAAACACACCCAGGATGTTTATCCAACAGCAGTTTGGGGATCCCACCTGGGATAACCTGCCTGACTCTCTGGGATTGCTGAGCACCTCAACTGCTGAACATTTTGCCCCTTTAGGACATCACAAAACTGCCTCATCTCCCTCCTGGAGGTGCTGGCTTTGGCTTTAGTGCTCAAACATTGTGGCAGAATTCATATTTATTGCTAAAGCCCTTGCAGTTTCTTCAGAGCTCCCTGAATGTGCTGCACCAGGATGGTTTTCCCTCCCATCACCCCAAATTTAGATTTAATTTCAGTTAGAAGCACACACAAGAATTTTTTTATCTTTTCTCCAGTTCAACCACATCTCTCTTTTTCTCCTCTCAGGGCTCCTCCAGTCAAATTTTAGCTGCAACTGGGCATCTGCATGAAATATTTGGTAGGTTGTTATATATATATACATATATATATTTTTTAAGTGGTTGCATCTGGGAAAGGCATTAATATTTATTGCAGCATTAGAATAAAAATGACTTGGGGGGAGCAAAGAGGAGGGAAAGTTTAGCACTAAATGAAGCTGATTTAGGGGTAACAGGAGAATTGCAGAAAGGCTTTATTAATTTTTTTAAATGAGAACCTTTAGCCAGTTTTTGGCCTTAACCTATATACATATATATATACATTAAAAAAAAATTATTGAAAAAAAAAGGAATTATAAAAAATTGGCTTATTGTGGTGTTTCTTAGCCAGCCTTTGGTCTTGCTTTAGGTCTGAGTTTAGCAGGTAACTCTGACTCCAGTCAAGCAGAGGGAGTGTGGCCCTTCCTCCCATAGATTAGGATTTCAGGGTGCTGGGGGGAAAAAAACCCTTTTGATCAACCACCACTAAAAACTCTGGCCTTGCTGCAGAAAACCTGCTTGGCTTAATGCAGAGACATAAAATTAATAAGAAGTAATGCAGAATCAAGAGGTGCAACATTGGTTGTATCTTGTGAACAGCCTCTGGGTGCACCTCCAAAATACCCCTTGTAAAGCAGGTACTGAGATAATTTTGCCTTGTTTGGGTTACTGTGGAATTTGGTTTTGTGGCCTCAGTCATTTTTTTGGCACGAGAACATGCCTATCATCTAAATGATTATGATTGTGTTCATCAGCAAATCCTGTGATGCCGAAATCCATTGAAAATATAAAGGCACGGTGCCATTCTGCTTAAATAACTCAGTGCTTCCAAAAAAAGTCACAAAAGGAGCAAAGAAAAAAAAAAAAAACCAACCAGAAGTTGTTATTATGAGTATCTTTGCCCCAGTTAAACAATATTAAGTCAGAATAGACTATGAACTGCAAAACTACTGTTATTACAGTGAGGGCCTGACTCCAGCTCCATCAGAGCAGGGAAATTGTGGATCAGGGTGTCCCATCCTCCCCTCAACTCCCCCATGTGTGTCTTGGCATTGCAAACTCTGAGATAAGTGTGACAAGTAACTCTACCCAACGTGACAAAGTAGGAGGCTTTACTTCAAATTTCCTCCTTTCAAAGGGACTAGGTCAGATTTGAAGGTCACTGTTCCAAATCAATTAATTGCATTTGTTTGATATCATCCTCCTGATTTTAATGACTATCACAGCAGAAGACTTCTTTATAATCTGAATATTTATCTCTGGAGTAATTTCGGTCTATTATGTCAGTGTGTGTTATTAGGGAGCTGATGAGAAAATTTCCCCCTCTTTTCCAGCAGTTATAGTCAGTGTGGGATCAGGGACTGCACAAAGGCACTTTAAATGAACATACACCTTATACTGTGTGAGAAATGAGTGAGGTTATTACAATGAGCCAGAGTATTTATATGATACTCCACAAACAGCAGCTAATTAATCTTCCCAAAACTCCTGTGCATAAAGTGTGAACCCAGTTTAACAAACGTGAAAAAACCAACATATGTAGGTCAAGAGACTTTTAGTTCTGAGTTTGCCAGAGATTTGCTGGTGGAGGAGGAGGAGGAGGGAGCAGGAGCCAGATGAGATGAGATGAGATGCCAAGCCTAGACCAGGAGAAGAGGAGCTGGGGGTTCATCTGTGACAGTTACACCAAAAAAAAGGGCAGATTAACATTATGCCTGTTATTCCTCCCCCCAATAACCTCCCCATTTCCTGATGGGATGAACTAGAAACAGTTCTCAACCCTTTTGCCTTAGTTCAAAGTAACTTCTTCAGCCTGCTTGGACTGTTCCCCAGCTCCTCACTTCTGCTTGCAGTCACTCACTGCAATTTAGATTTGCAGTTTGAAGTCTAAATTTTGATGTGGGAACATTATTTTTCTGCCCCTGATCTCTGAAAGGCCACCTGAACCATGGGAAGGCAGAGGACAACCAGTAGTGCCTGATTCCCTCTGGCCCTTTGCAAGGCTGAGCTCAGACCAGCTGACACGAGAGAGAGATGTGACAATGGAACAAAAAAAAAAGGTTTGGGGAATCAGCTAAGGGAGCCCAAGAGACCAAACTACCTTAAAAATCAACCTTAGGGATATAAAGGGTGGCAGAACCCACCTTAAAACTGCTCCTAGTTGTGATTTATTTGCCACAGTAAGAGGTCCTAATCCCACTAGGGTAACGCTTCATATAATGTGTTAAAGGAGACACAAGATGAAAGTATCCTATATTTCAGGTGGATCTAGAAAGAACATTGCACCAGGAGTCCACAGCAATGCCTGGACTTGAGTCATGTCCAACACCCAGCCTTGTGCCTCGACCACAGAACAATTCCACCTCAAACATCCCCTTTCTCCTCAGCCTGGAACATCACATTTCTCTCTGCCCTCTGTCTGGTGGCTTTATTTTTTAAAAAAAAAGAAAACAACCTTAATTTTCAAACTAACAGCAACTGAATGCAAACCTGCAATGTGTCCCCCCTGTCAGTAAACTCCATATTTATATCCTGCACATTTTCCACCTCGTGCACCATCGTGTTCCCCTCGCTGTGAGCACCCACCCCTCCTCGACTGCAGCTCACACTCCTCGGGTAAATAAACGCTTCTTCTGTCTTGCAAAGTGCTCCCATTTGGAAGAAACAAGGGCTGAGGAGAGAGGGAAGGGCTGGATGCAGTTGTTTGGCACGGTCACATTTGCCAGGGCGAGGGGGGAGAAGGGAAAAAAAAAAAAATCTCCAAGGAAAACCTCCTTGTTTGTGCACTCTGATGAAAACCCGACACCATTAATGAAAATAATAATTGAACTCTATGGGCTCGAATTGAAAATGAAACACAACACTAACAGCGTGTTTGTAATTGCAATTGTTCTCCCAAAAAAAAAAAAAGAAAAGTCTTTGGAGGACTCTTTGCAACCTGAGCGGTTTTTCCCTGATCCTTTGGGTTTTCCTCCTTCCTCCCACACCAAAACTTTCCAGTAACCTGCAAGACAATGGCTAAAAGCTTATTTCTACTGTGAGGTCCAGGTTATTCGTGCCATTTGGCACAGGTTCAGATGCCAGAGCACAATCAGGAGTGTCAATAGGCAGGGAGGTGACAGAGGAGAGGATTGGGCTGTTGAAAGGGCAGCTCAGATGATATTCCCTGGTTCATTCCCGGGATCTGTGGGCTCCAACTGTGCATGGCCACGTTGGCAAATTGGTCCTGGAGAAAAGGTACAGGAAGGGCAGGAGGGAAGAAAGGCTTTTGTGCAGCTCAGTGATGGGGGAAGTGGAGGCAGAGAGAAATTCAGTGGCCGACCCCGTGGCAAAGGATTCGAGTTGTTCTCCCAGCCAGCAGCCACCTCCCCACTCCTGCAAGTCCACGTTTGGGATTTTACTGGGTCTTTTCTAACAGTGACCATAGATTTCATAAAGCTGGATTTTGGAGCTATGGCCAAATTGTCCCTCCTCACTCTTCTGTCAGCCTGAGCATCACACCCGGGGTTTGGTGACACAGACACGGGCCTGAGGATGCCCTGCAGTCCTGGGGAAATCCAGTCACCCTTTGGTGTCCCTTCACCCTCAGAGGTGAATTTAACTAACTAAATTTAACTCAATACCTGCTTTGCCAACCCTACAGACCCCAGAAAGGCTTGGTTAGTTGATAGAGAAGCACAGACTCTGATCCCCACTCTCCTTTTCTTCCACACCCAGCAAACCCCACGATTCCTCTCCCCGTGAGATGAGATGCCATCTCAGCCCGTGGCTCCCCAAGCCCCCCGGTGTCTGGAGCCACGCAAGGCTGAGCAGTGAGCACCAATTTACCCCACTGGCCTCTTTGCTGCTGCTGGCTCTGCTGGTTTTTACTGTCGCTGCCAGATGGCCACGGCCAGCCCGGGAAAACTCCCGACCCCTGCGGTCGATGCGCAACTCGGTAACAACTTCCAGGAGATCGCAAAGTTGCGCTGATGGGGAACGGGAGAGAGGGAGCCGAGGTTAGGCACCTATTTTACACCTGCCAGAGTGGATATCGCTCAGCTGAAAGCTCTGCTGGGGAGGGGCGAGAGCTCTGCCTGTCCCCAAACTGGGTTGGTGGAGAATAAACGCACTCATTCATTTGCTAAAGAGGCGAATTTACATCCCGGGGCCAGGCGCGTTTTGCCTCCTCCCTGCTCCGGGGTCTGCTCAGTCGGTGGATCTGCACCCATTGTACTTGTGGGTCTCGTCACAGATGACCTTGAATGGGAGCACTGGTGTAACATTATATTCCTATGACAGATTTATGGATTGGCAGATAGGGGTGCATTCCTTCCCTGAGACAGGACAGCATCCAATGTTTGTTAGCATCATTAAACTAAAACTGACTTTTCACCTGCTCCCATACCATATGCAGCTGCAAATTTTTAAATTAAACTATGAAGCCATGCATAAATTTACATATATTACAGACTAGCCTCTCCATTTAACATGCAAATGTACTCCAATGTTTCAGAACACCTTCTGTCGCTAATTAATTTGCTGAATTATAATTAGACTAATCCTGCATAATTAATAAGCACAGATTTTTTTTTAATTTCTAAGCAGCTTGATGAGATCATTCACTTCCTTCTATAAACTGCTAAGTAACTGTTAAAAAAAATCTGGGAAGAACATATGTGAAAAGGTATGTTTGATGTCGCATACAAATCTAAACGAGCGGGCGAGCCTCGGGAAAGTCAGGATTAATAGAGGGGCGAGCTGGAGGCTCACACAGGCTGTCAGTGCCACCTTCCAGGGGCAGAGAGAGAGGTTTTCCGTGTTTGTTTGGTGCCTTTTGGGCCTTCCAGGATCACAGGCTGGGGCGGGGCAGGCTCGCAGGGCGGTGGGAGATGTTCTGGTGTCGCCCCACGGGTGCCTGTCAAACCCTTTGGTGGTGTTTGGAGCTGCTCTCGTTTCGGCTGCCAAAGCCAACTGAGATGGTTCGAGTGCCACAATTAAGTGCCATTAGCCCAGGGTTGGTGCTCTGATGATTAAAATGAAGGGTGTCCCTTTGATGCTGGAGAGGACAGCGCGTGCCAGCACGGGCTGGGTGGGACTGGGGAGCCTGTGCCCGCTGCACAGAGAGCCCCTGTGCACAAAGCAGCCAGACCCTGAGAGCTGAGACACCTATCCCTGAGATAAATCCTGCACAGGAAGAGGGAGGGAGCATCCAAAACATGACAGGATATTCTGCAAACGAGTGTTGTATTTACAAACACTCTGAGGCAGTCCCTGCAACCTCCTCTGCTCCGTTCACTTCTGCACTTTGGGATGCAGCTTTTCAGCTCTCTTGCTACGCCCTTGGTTTGTCTCCACCTCACTCTTGCTCAAATTCAGCACTACCAACCCCACAGGCTGTTTGCTCCCACTGTGAATAGGCAAAATCTGCACCAAGACCCATTTCAACCTCGACGAAGGAAGCAAGAAAAGAATTCATTCCTGTGCCAGGAGGTTGCTGAACCACTTCAAGCCTTCGAGTGTGGCTTGTCTACCACAAAAAAATGCTTGTAACACCCTTATCAGACACTTCTGCCTGAAGCCTTTGTTGTTTTTTTTGTTATTTTGGACAAGGGCCCTTCTTCAGATAAATGTATCATTTAAATTGACTCGGGTTCTGCATAAATAAACAAGATAAAGCTTAAACAGGACAAGTTTTTGGCCCTGAGTGACAACCAAGCCTCTTTCTAGTGTTTCCTACTGGATGGTCAATGGGTGATGACTCCTTTCTTAAAATAAAAATCAAACCCAACAACTTTTTGGCCCAAGGAAGACTGGAAATCATCCTGCTGTGCTTTGGCTCATCATGTGCTTGTGGATGGCACGTGCTGACCAAGATCTCTCTTTAGGATAAAAAACATCACCTTGAGATTAAAGATACAGAAGAATTGCACACTTGGAACCCTGTCCACTCCCAAAGCACAGCAGTCTCATGAGACCACAGAATTAAAGGACTCTGGGCATGGAATGGCTCTAAAAATTTTGAGTTTATATATATATAAGTATATATATACTTATATATATATTATATATTTATATAAAAATATGTTGTTTTCCTGATAGACACATCACCAGGTGACAAGGCAAGGTGAAGAGGAACAAAATGAACAGAAAACCTCTTTCTACCTCCTCCATCTCCATTTCTTAGTTACTCTATCCCAGCTCAGCAAACAGAAAAGATGCCATGAGTTAAAAAAAGAAAAAAAAAAGAAAATTAAAAAAATCAGGATTAGGTCTGGATTTTTTTTTCCCCCCACGGTTCTGCANTTTTTCTTCCCAAACCATGGATGAATTGGCCCAAAGATATATAGGTCACATGGCTGAGGCAGAAATAGAATCCATATCTCCAGAGCCACAGTGCTGGGTACACGAGCAAGTCCCTGAAATTCTGTAAAGCTATTCTAGTTTTTTCAGGGAATAAGATCTTTTTTTGTAGCCCCANATTCTGTAAAGCTATTCTAGTTTTGTCTGTCTTTTTTTGCAGCCCCAAACCCAAATGCCAGCACCCACACCTCTCAGATTTCTGATGCCCAGGGCTCCCCACAGTTCCCCAGCCCTTTGGCCGTGGAATCTGCCCCAGCTGAAATGATTTTTCCAGGGTTTTTTATTTTTGTTGTTTCAACTGCTGAAAAAAGCTTGTGTGGGTGTGCCTGTGTAGGGAATTTTGCCTTAAAGAGGTAAAAATTCTGAGCTCTGAAACCCACCTTTTCCCACCTTTCCTCAACAATCCACTGATTTTCCAAGGAGTTCCTATTTTACACAGACAATGCACCATCCTGTGTTCACAAGGAAGGTGCTAATTTCTAATGTGCAGTAAATAAATTAATAAATTTAAAGCAAAGATTTCGCAGCAAACATTTCATTCATCCCCCTGTTCTGGCCTCCACATTTAATTAACCTTTTCAGTCCCCTTTGAGGTAGCACAAAAGTGCCAGAGGCCAAAAAAGCATCAGTATTTTGGGGTGTGAACAGTGTTAATTTGCAGGGGGTGAGACATCAGTGAAGAAACACCCCACAGTTGATTTTTTTTAAATATTTTTTTTTTCCAAGACTTTAATATGGGGCTGTAGGGAAAGAACAGAGGGTTGTGGGCAGCAGCAGGACATTTAAAAACAGGTTCCATGCAAGAAACTCGGTGTGACTTGGCCAAACTCAGCTCAAAACAACCCAAATATTCATTTTTTTTTTGTGTCACCAAAACCACCAGGTAAAATCCCAACATTTGGGCAGTCACTTTGCTGTGAACTCAGGGCTGCACGAGCTGTTTGGCCTCTGGCAAGTCCTTTATGCTCCAGGAGAAATTGCTTCTCTTGCCTCCACCCCTCTCCCTCCCACGCAGGCACCCCGAGCTGGCCGTGCAGCGATGTTAACAGGAGAGGGAAATTGCTTCCTGACCTTTCCAGTGATCAATTTACACCCTGGAGCATGAGGCTGGTTTCGTGTGAGTGTGTGTGTGTGTGACACCGATTCCCACGAGGCAAACCCTGCCCTCCCCCTGGGCTGGGTGGGTGTTCAGGTGCTCAGAGCTGGCCTTGGTGGTGCCCTCCTTCCTCCAGGGCATCCCAAAATCTGCTGAGGGAGGGCCAGGAGCTGGGTGGATGATCCTTGTGGACACTCCATGTCCTCGAGGGGAACCCCAGGAGGCTGAAAGCTGTGAGAAGTTTGGGACCAGTCCACTGACCAAACCTTCTACCCCCACCCAGCTTCTGACCACACAGCTCAGGGCAGGGATGAACAAATTCCCCCTGGAACCATCCCAGCCCAGGGGGGTCATTCCCACATGGGGCTGTTTGGGCTTGGGTTTAACCTCATTTAGGTAAGGTTTCTGCAGAGCTCTGCTTTAGGGCCAGGCTAATGAGCTCGTGTGAGGGCTCCAGATGTTTCCAACCACGTTCTCCACTCACTTCAAATTCTAATATTCTTCCCCAGTTCGTGGAGAGCAGAGGGACAGACTGAAGTCAAGGCTGAAGGAGTTCTTGCAAAAGCCAGAGATGAGGCTCTGTCAAAACCTTTGGCAGTGATAAAGCTGGACCCAAACCCACATTTAACTGACTCTGAAAGACTTCTCAGGGAGAAAATCCAATGCATTCACTCTTGGAGATGTCCAGCATATTTTCATGCACACACACACGTTTTACACACTCCAACCAGCAGGCACACACCCCCCCACACCGAGCACAGATTCACAGTTGGCTTTATTGCCTGGAAAATGCTCGTGTTTTGATGCTTTAAATAACAAGGTACCATTCCAGATGCATCATCACGGCCCACTCTCTACTCAGAAAGGTCTCTTGGCAGTTCCCAACCTCAGGACTTCCTGCCCACGTCCCTCCTGTGCAGGGGATTTCAAACTCTGCTGCAGCCACAACTCCTGCACAAGAAGTTTCTGAGTGCCTGCAACATTTGCTGAGTGTTTTCTTGGTTTGTTTAACCCAGATGTTTACCTTTTAAATAATTGAGGGGCTGCCCTGGTAAATAGACATCAAGGAAGGCTAATGGGAGTCTCACTGTCGTTAGAGAGAGCTTGTCTGATGAGACACCGGATCAGGAGTCAGTCCCTGAAGTGTCAGGACGGGTTAGAGCAAGGAAGGAGAGCAGCTTGTTGGAAAACATCACCTCCCAAAGCCACTGGAGAGGCTGCTGAGCAAGATTGGGCACAAACTGCCCAGGACTAGCAAGGAAAAGTCAGCCCTGAGCTCTGCCATCATAAAATCCTCTATTTCTTCATGTGGTTTGATTTAGTTGCACACACACACACAAAAATTAAAAAAAGAGATTATTTCCACTTCTCCACTTTGCAGGCCCACTCACCAAGCCCATTTCACAGCAAAGGTGGTTTCTGAAGCTCCCAAATTAAACGCTGCAGTTGTTGCTTAACTTTATGATATTGTTTTGATTTAAGGTTTCCCAGTGCAATTTCCAGTCTCTGCTCAGATCACTGGGAATTTTCAGCTTGACCCTTGAGCTGTGCTGATTTTTGTCCCCATTGTTAAACTCTGGTTTTGTTGTAATTTGAACCTCCCCAAAATCAACCTTGACCTCACTGAAGTCAAGGCAGCTTAAGAGGAAGTCAGACCACGTTCAGGTTTGCAGTACCTTTGTTGAGTTGATTTTTTAAAATCCCTTTTTAAATCCCATTGCTGTGACTGAGCATGGTGACAGCCTTGTGATCACTGACATTTCTGCTATTTCTTCAGCTGTTTTTTCCCTGATTCTTTAAATCCTTGCAAGCCATCTCTCAGCTCTGTGAACAAACCCCCCAAAAAACGGGTGAGTTATGATGATTTGAAGCAGGTCAAGACTTGCTCCATGAAATCAGCTGCTGGAAATTCCCTCCCCACTCCAGGGCACAACTGCTTTCCCCCAACATGCACTAAGATCTTGATGACTCCACATCTTGATGTAATCCCTTGCAAAGGCTTCTTTGGAGCTGTTGAGAAGTGTCTGCTGAAATATCCATGGAGCAGCTATTTTACAGGAGTTATGGTCCACTGGGCCCAAAATCCACCTTTTATAAGGAACCAGCAGGAGAGGAGAAAATGCTCCATAAAGGACCAGGAGATTTCCAAAGGTTTGTTTGGGTTTTTTTTTGCTACCAGGCAAATCAGCCCTGCAAAGTTTCTTCGTGCATAAATGTATAATTACAGCTCAGATGAAGTCAAATAGCACCCAATAAATCCATCTGAGCTGGGTTTTTGCCCTGACTGCCAGCACTTGCTTCTTAAAAGATCCACATATGAAATTGTGCATCATTGTTTTGCTGGGACAATTGCAGTAACATTTTATGTGTGAGATCTCGCAGCCAAAAATTAAGTTTAACAGAGGAATTTATGGTTAAGTGGCTTTACACAGTTCACAGCCATTAATTCCAGCAGAATATGTTTTCTTGGGGACCCAGAATAAAAACCTTACATCTCTTTTTAGAGGATTAGCTGAAGGACTTGCACATCTTAATATAAGTGCTACGAGGATGTGCCACAGCTTTTGAAGCTCTTGGGGTTTAAATCTACTAATCACACTCATAAGGAAGCATCAAACCACAGAATGTCAAGGCAGAAACTCTGATCTCTGCCAGGACACTTGAAGATTTTTAGAGGATTAATCAGTTCCTCTAATATTAGATCTTTCCTTCATCTATTCCTCCTTTCTCCCTCCACCTTCCAAAAGAAAAAAAAAATTAGTCAACAGTTTCAGCCTAAATTCTAGTTTTGCAATAATTCAGTGAATGCCAACATAATTTTTTCTTGCTTAATTAGACTCCCAATTTGGAGGAGAGCTTAGGAAAACATTCACTATAATTCTTGAAACGAGGCATTAGAAACCATTTAATCTGTCCTACATAATTACTTAGCACTTATCCATTAGCAAGTAAAATATTAGGGGGAGGAAAAGTGTCTTTTTTACACACAACAGAGGGTTTCTTTCCAATAAAAAATAAAAGCCTGCTCGTTTTCTTTCCTTGCCGGCTGAGCTGGTATTCCTGAGCACCTGAGCAAAAACAATCGGGAGCTTGTTGTGCTTGGCAGTGTTTGTGCCCGAGCGTAGAAAAGGACAAAACTTTGAAAGCAGCCAAATTGTTTTCCCAAAAGGGCTTTTCCCTCCCCATTCCCTGCCACGGTTTGGTTTGGTTTGGCTCCCCCTGACTGCGAACACCAGGGCTGGCAACCCCCACCCAGGGACTCGTGAACATCTTTCCCCCTCTGTGACACGAATCATTTTTACTAAGAGATCATCCAAAACCTTTAAAGAGGGATCAGGGCCTCGCTGTCCCAGCTGTTATTAAAAAGAAAAAAAAAATAAAGCAGGAGACAGAGCACTGCCTTTCCCGAGCCTCTAAGGATCTGACAACGAGGGGAAATCGGTTCCAAAACCCGCTTAAGATCCGACAGGAGTTTTGTTTTGCGAACGACTGTTCCCATCTCGCAGCATTTACAGCTCATTTGTTCGGGTCTGCAGCTGAAATCGGAGGTGGGAGGTGAAGCTGACCGTAAGATGTGATAGAAAACCATAACTCTGCCGTTTAACAAACACTCCTTCTTTCTCAGGAGGGGAACTCCCTGCTTGGGCTAAACTTTGGGGGGAATGTCGCAAACTCTTCCCGTCGCAGCCTGGGTGTGAATCTGCCCGTCTGATGAGCATCCCCAGTGGTTGTTGCCATCGTTTTTGTCGGAGCTGTTCACAAGAACAAGCCCAGCTCTGACAAACACCACCGTCCCAGCTCCGTTTCCAGCGGTCCTATTGGAAGTTGGCAGGAATTCTTTGATGATTAGGACTTGATGTTCTACTGTAGCTCAAGTTGCATGAGCTCTGCTGTCTGCAGACTCCACTGCACAGGCCCTGCAGATGTATGATCACCCCAAACTTTGCTCTGTGCTGCATCCCCCCTCCATTAACCACAGGGAAATAACAGCTCTGCCCATAAAACAGCAGCAGTCAGCAGGAATCAGAATGATATTTATGATTCAGAGATCTTGTAGTAGGAATCTGTTTGACAAAGCTGGAGGCAAAGGGTTTGCAAACACCCTGAAAGTCATCACAGCACAGTTCAACACCAGTTCAACACCCCCTGGATGGTCCAGCTGCCTCAGTTCTTAAAATTTGTCCTGTTTTTATCTTGCCATGTGCTTTCCTGAGGTCAAAGAGATACTGCCCACTAATACCCACCCAGCCTTGCCCTCTTTGGAACAGCTGAACTTCTCAGCAGGCAGCAAATGACGCCACAATGTGGGAAGTCTGGGGCAAAAGGAATTCGAAAGGAGACAAATAACAACCATCATATTCACTAGAGACTGGGAATTGCCATCCAAAGGGTGAGATGTGTCATTCTGCAGAACAGTCCCGGTCATGGAACACCACTGGATGCATGTGAGAGCATTTTAGGGGAGTTTTAGGTCATATGACAGAAGACCTTACACACATGTGAGTGAGAAAGAGGTGGTTGCTCACACAGGCACTGAACTTACAACTGGTCATCAGGAGCATCATCAGAACTTCCCTTTAATTTACAGTTCCAGCTCAGGACCTAAGAAAGTTTAGAAAAAAATCTCCAGAAAATGAGCTACTGTAGTCCTCAACATCCTCAACACTTCTCATGCCCCTCTGAGCTCAGCATAGGCTGGGCAAGGTCTGCACAAGTGCCTGGTGATTCTGCATCAAGTACCCATTTTGAGACAGGTTCAGATGAGCCTCATTTTTCTCCCAAGTGCTGGTCACCAGCCTCTTCAGTGTCTTAAATTTAAGATCCAGTATTTCCAGACACCTTTACCTCATATTTTTGTGGCTTTTACCAAAAAAATGTTCATTTTATTACTTGAAGACACTGAATTTGGGGGTGTGTATGTCCGTACACAGAGGCTTGGAGGAGGAAGAGGCATAAATCATTTCAAATTGCTACTGTAATAAATGTAGACAAATGAATAAAATTTGTCACCAGCCTAATATCACCATCAATGTTTTGTCTAGCTACATTCCCTCCAATTTGAAAACAGTTCAATACCCCTTTTACCTTCAAGTAGCGGCACTTAATAAACAGTGATGGATGCTTTTTATTCCCTTTTCCCCCCCTCCCTCCCATTCCAGGCCTTCCTATGCCTTTTACAAGGGGGTTGTTTAGCTTGGGGGAGATGTAGATCCTCCATCTTTCTTGCATTGACATGCATCCCTCAAGGAATGACGACCATATTTAATTCATAACCCCCGTTGGCTACACAAACATACAACTTCCCATCAATTAGGCAACACAGAGATGCTGTTAAAAATCAATGAGCTTATTATTAAATATATTTTCCTTTCATGTAACAATAATAGTTATTGCTGCTCCATTGTTGGAGCTGTAATATCAGCTGCTTAAGCAGCTCTTAAAAAAAAAAAAAAAAAGGGGATGGGGGGTGCTGATTGCTTTTTGATCAGCTGGTGAAATATCAGAGAGTATCAGAACAACATTGCCCTGCAGGATAAAGGTGATAAAAAAGTGACCAAACAGCTGCTTGTGGAATAAAATCAGCCAGCCTGGAGTGGAGCACAGCAGTTCCTGAATATTCACCTGGTTTTCAGAGCACAGTGCACAGAGATTTCGTGGCAGAACATCCATCACCCCCCATCAGAGCGCGGGGTGGACTCGTATTTGTGTTTCCACTGCGGTGTGTTTATCAGAAATTATTGGGATATTTTGACACATGCCACTACTGAGGGGGCTCCCTGCCTACAACAGAGATGTAAAGCCTGTGCCAGCTAATGCAAAGGTTAAAAAAAAAAATTCCACACACACACAGACACAGACACACACAGAAAAACCCCCACAGTGCACAGATTTTGGCAAGTGCATCATACGCTGTCTGGCCACAGCTGATCTGAAGCGAGTCCCCCGTAATTATGGGAGAAGGTGGAACAGGTTTCCTGCTAATTGGAAAATTCTGCAAATGGCACCACTGAAGTAAATTGACAGTCGTTAGAATATTAGCAAAATGAGGGAACTGATTAGGAAAAAGCTCAGATGTGGACTCCTGGTTTGTTGTTTTGTTTTGTTTTTTTTTTTTTTTAAGTAGTGCCTGAATCTACCAACAAATTGATAATAAAAGCTGAACTTAATAATAACAGCTGTTATTTGACCTGGATGCAAATATATTTGTGCAAGTATGCACACATGCAGCTAGAAATACTGTACACTGACACATTTATCCATGTACTAAGTGCAGAAACACATTATTCCTGTCACTCCTCTCCCATCAAGGCAAATACACAGAGAGTTTGCTAACTTTTTTTTTTAGAAAACACTTATTTTCCCTGAATATTTACACCCAACAGGGGAGGAAAAGCTGCACTTCAGACCATTTTGAAGAAGCACATTCTAATGAAACCCTAATCACTCCATGCTTCAAACAAACCCTTGCAAGAGCCTTGTTTGCATCCTCAAACCTTTAAGTGGTTTGTTCCGAGGGGAAGCTGATTTCTATTGTAAATGTGCTCCTGATTGACTGCTGTGCAGAATTCCAGGAGCAACTTCTCTCTGTGCTTCAGCTGGAACTGTGCAGGGAGCACCGAGTGGGATTTGGCCACGACTTTGGCCCGTCCATCAACGCCCCGGGATTTGTGTTCCTGATTTTTCACTACCAGGGAAAAAGAGATGTGAGGGGTGGGGGGAAAATAAGACATTTTAATTAGAGACACTCCTACAAATACAATCAAATCCACCTCCCTGGAGCCTCCCATTTCTTCTCCTACAATCTCAGCCTTAAAATAATCTCCAAGGGTTTGATCCCACCACAGTCACTGCGGTGGGAGCTCCACCTCTCGTGATATAAATGTCTTGTTCTGGCACTGGATGATCCCTCTGGTCACTGAGGCCTCTCGTTTTGAGGAGTCCCAGAGTGGTTTGGGTTGGAAGGACCTTAAAGAGCATCTCATTCCCCCTCCCCAGCCCACCAAGGGCAGGGACACTTTTCCTGTCAGCTCCAGCAGCACAAAAAGATGCTCAGTGGGCCACTGGCTTTGAGGGAGGGAGATTCTTTAAAAGGAAAACCATCAAGGAACAAGGAAAAAAAAAAATCAAACTCAGATATTTAATCCCCTTCTCAGAGACAACTCCAAAAGATGGTAAGAAAACTTAGCCAGAGATTCTTAAAATAAATTCCTCTAAAATCTAGTAAATTTCGGTTAAAATGTTATCAGCAGATTAGTAATATTTTTTAAACACTCTGGTGGAATTGTAGGATAAATACACAACTGACTGTGAAATCCCACAGACAAGCCAATAAAACTTCACGTTCTCCTTTCAATAAGACCTTTCCTCGTAACAACTACCACAGAAATTTTTATTAATCTACACCAATGCAGACTATGCATTTCTGCTACGAATCTGAGATTACTTTATTCATCCCAGTGATGCCATAAACCTAATAAAAACTCCAGCCTGGATGATTAGATCCCACTAAGAACTAAAATAACTGCAGAGTGTTCTCCCTGCCTAACACAGACTAACCTCGAATTGATTTTAAGTATCACATTTTCAGACTTCAGAGATTTCCCCATAATGCAGCCCTTCTTCCTGTTACTTACATATTTATGACATTTTATTTCCTGCTGTGTAATTTTCATTGTAGGTTTGGTGTCCCTTATTGTGCTTTTGGGTGGATGTTCTCGTACCTGTTATATTATCCAATAACAGAAATATTTATGCCTGACATCCAAGTTTACCCAAACCAATAAAAATACAGGCAGAACTTGAACAAAGAAGGAGGGTTTATGGGCCAGATCCATGGTTAATTTAAATAAGGGTGTGTTTAGGCACAAGGAACCTCAGCTGTACCTCCAGCACGAGACTCGATGGTTTTGGGGAGCAATTCCAGGATAATTTTAGCCATTCCAGTTCCACAGGACTTTTTTTCTCCCCCTGCCTATTTTTGCCCGTTCTGCCGAGCAGAGAACCCGCTGTTTGCATTTCAAGCACCCACCTTTATTTCCACGGATTCATCGACACAAATCAGGGGAGTCAGAAGAACGCCAAGCCCCAGTCCCTCCCCGGGCGACAACAACAACACTCAGCCAATTCCCAGCCCTCCTGCTCCTTTTGGCCACGTCTCCAGCTTGATATCCTGCCCCAAAGCCAACTCAAATCAGTGGGCTGATTCTCATCAGCTGCTATGGATTTTTGGATGGTGCCAAAATGGGCGACAACAACAACACTGGGGGGCAGATCCGCGTGCCCGGGGAGCAAATCCATGTGGAGCAGACGGGGTTCCCGTTTCGAAATACTGACAGAGAGGATGGGAATAAAAAGGAATTCTGGTTCTGGAAGTAGTTTTGGATGTCCTGTCCCTACTTCCAGCCCCCCTCCCAGAAGGAATTCTCCCTAATTCAGGAGACACAAAGTTCCCTAAGCCATAAGTCAGTCCTAAAGAGTAGGTGGGCTCGGACAGCTTTTGGAGGAGCAGCCAAGCTCCACTTCACCCAAATGAGGTTTTTCTCTCCTGCTTTTTCAGGTTGGTTTTTTTGGGTTTTTTCAAGTTTTTCCCTTCACTCTCCATTTTTGGGGTGCTCCATTGCCTAGTTTTCATTCATCCCGACAATTCCTCTCCAGGAAAAC
>VXAW01001939.1:315915-357148 GCA_013399735.1 Tyrannus savana | reverse complement strand
CCTCGGAATATTTTTTTTTTGAGTGGGGTGGGCCGGCAAGAGTGCCCAGGGATTTACTGACAGGAGAATTTTTGACAGTTGATGGACAGATGAATTCCGTCATGGAAGCGTTAGTCGAAAGCGGCAAGGCCAGATGGAAACTCACAGCTTGTCTTTAATATTAATTTTCTCCCCCCACACCCCCCTCCTCTTTTTTTTTTTTTTTTTTCCTTTTGCAGGAGATCAGAATTCCCTAATTCCCTAAAATGTTTCAATGCATCTTGAGGTATTATTTTTCCAATGCCTTTACCCACCTACTCTTAATAAGAAGTGCTCCTTTGTGTTAATGTTATTTTTTTTCGCTCTCCTCTCTTCTTATTCCCTTGCCCCCCCAGGAGTCAAAAGAAATCAAGGAGAAAGGAAAAAAAATAAATCAGTAATAGCTCCATGGTTGTTAAAGAGTCTGTGCTGGGCTAAAATACACATAGATGCCTTATATCTTACCCTTGTACAGGATTTTAAAGGCACAGATGAATCTGGTTTACTTAGTGAGATTTAACTAAGAAAAAAACCACAAATAAATACCTGAAAGAAATGAAAATTAGGAAGGAAAACCCTAGTGACATCATGTATTTTTTAATTTAGGAAAAAGCCACAGGAGTGGGAGTGCAACTGTGTGTCGCCCTCCAGAGAAAATTTTTCAGCAGTTGCAGAGAAAGAAGTCTCTTGATTAAAAAAAGAAATTAGGTACAATAGAGAATCAAATATCAGCCAACCAAAAAAAGAAAAAAAATTTCTGGATTTTTCTTCCATATTTGTTCACAAGCTCGACTGTCAGAACATCTCTCTTAAAATCAAAATCGACTCCCAACATCCCAGAGTGGCCCTTCAAAAAATAGAATATTTTAACAGCTTCATTTCCCTAATATATACTTGTGGAACTGATGTAAATAGACAATGATGGTTATACTGAAAAAAAAAAAAATTTATGCCACCATCCTGCTTTTCAGAAGTCCTATATTCAGTTGGGAATAAACCATATGGTTCTATCATAATTTAGCATGTAGGATCCTATGGATATTTACTCAGTAGAATTCCAAGAGGGAAGAGATAAATATTTTTTTCCAGCCCCTACTCCAGCGAAGGAAATCACATAATTTAAAGGCACGTACACAGAAGTGTCAAAAGACTCTCAGAAAGGATTTCTCTCTTCAGAAACCTCCCAGAACTCATGGTTAACATTCCTAACAAAAGGCTGCTCATTCCAGCTCTGAGATCTCAGTGAGCCAGTTCAGAGATGTTCTCTGTAACAGTGTTGCTCCAATTTAGCTGCATATTAACAGGCTCCAAGATGATTATTTCACATTGAAATTAGAACATATGCACATCTTGTATATTTGTTTTCTTCTCAATCTCGGTTATGTGCAAACATTTGCCATGCAGGATGATTGACGTGCAGCACGATGCCCTTTTGTAATTGCAGTAATTAAACATTTGGCCAAACTGCTGAAAAGCAGGGGGGTGGGATGGAGCTTGGAGTTTTGGGGGGCAAGAACAAAATCCCACTTTGCTGCTGAGGGCAGAGTCATTTCCAGAGGTCTGCTGGAAGCAGGACATCCAACCTGCAAATGTTCCATCCTGCACCTGATAATCTTTGCAATTTTGCCGGGCTGAGACCCCTCCTCAGAAGAACATTCCCAATCCCTTCACTCCAGCAGAGTTCTGCCCTCCCTGACAACAAACTCCAAACTCCAACCCTCACCAGCTCGTGCTGTGGGTTCGAGGGGACAAAACAAGCTGGAAAAGCAAACACAACAATCTCAGCTGGCTCCCACCCAAGGAGTAGCTCAGACTGCAATCCCACATCCCAGCGCCCATGACTGTGAATCTGGAAACGCATCCAAACCTTGTGGCTCAGACACATCCTTCTTCACAGCTGCAGTTCTCGCATAGTTTCGACACAAAAACAGCCCCATTAGCCACCCCCGCGGGTCAGGAAGTCCTCTCGACCTTACTGGCAAAGCTGGTCCTGTTTCTGAGTCTGGAAATGCACCATCTTCCTTCATGCCCCCTGTGAATCCCCTCAGGTTACACCAACTGGAAGGTTTAAAGGTTTTTTTCTATGTACCTTAAAGGAGAGATGGTGGATTTTGGCCTCCCCCCATCGTTAACAGAATGCAGAGAACCTTAATTAGAGATGAGTCCCACTGTGTCCCAACAAAATGTGGGCAACAACCTTGCAGATATATTAAATCAGGAAGCTGGGATACCCCTGGAAAACTGGGTATCCCCCCAAAAATGAGTGATTCAGAGTTAAATGGCAATCACATCCCTCACTGTCCTCCAACAAGGGACACCTCAGACTGACAACTGCCCAGCAAGGCTAAACCAGGTCATTTTAGGAGCTGGAGTTTTAAAACTGAAGCCCAGTTTTGTCACAGTCAGGACTGCACATGTTCTTGGATAAGAGAGCAGGATCTCAGCTGTGGAAACATTCCTGATTCCGGAGGATGATATAACCTTTCAGTCACTGATGCAGATACCACTCAGCATTCACAGCTCACCCCGAATTAACTGGCTGCTTCTTGACAAACCACTGCTGGGTAGCAGAGGATTTGTGTAATAGTGAAGTGGGTGATTAAGAAAAGGTGCCTGACTCATCTTTGCTGTGGGATACAGCCTGTGAAAGAGGGAATGAATCTGGAATTATTCCCCTGGAGCTTGGCTGTGAGGTGGGGAACACAACCAGACAGAGGGCGCAGAGAGGCACAACAACTGATGAGCACTGGGAGATGGCCAAGCAGGGGATTCCCAGGAGAGGTGCAGCAAAGAATCTTCCCTTAAATAGCCCATCTGAGCACGTAAGGACCAGCAAGAGAGCCAGCACTTTGCAGGGGTTCCAGCTCGGGGTAGGACAGGCGGGCACCGACAGCTCCCGGAGCGTGCCAGGGAACAGCTCCTCTCGGAATCACAGTGACAACACCTCGCACAGCAAAGGCAAGAGAAGAACAAAATCAGTGTGAAAAGGGCTCTGAGGTCAAGCCTTTGTAGTGGCACAAGTTGTCATGGGCAATGTGAGCATATCTTTTATTTCAGGGAAGTGACTCGCTCCTGCCCTGTGTCCTTTGCCATGGCAGAACAGAACCAGTGAGGACCAGGAACGGCCCCATCCCAGTCTCACACCACTCTGTCCTGCCAACATGAATCAGAAGGTGGATTTTTCCAAGCCTGCTCAATCTTCAAAGAAAATTTCTATTTCCTTCGTGTTTTACTTCTCAATAAATTGCTGTTTCTCTTCACTCTCAGTCCCCTTCCTTTGACCTGCACTCAGGGTGTGGACACGGCACTCAGAGATGGAAAGGCCGGATGGAATCATGGAATCACAGAATATCCTGAGCTGGGAGGGCCCCACAAGCATCATCAAAGCCCAACTCCAACAGGACACCCCCAAGAATCCCACAAACCACGTGCCATGTGGATGGAAAGGCCTGCCCAGCATTAACTTTGATATTCAGGGGGTGGATTTCTGGTGGAGGTGGGGAGGGTTTGGTGCTCTCCTGAGGGCTTATTTCTGCCCTCCCTTAACCACCACGTGAGCAGCTCCTGCCTGCCTGATTGCTGTCCTCCACCCCAGAGCTGGCTGCACCTCAGTGGCCTCCTGGCTCTCTTGCAAGACACTTTTGGGGTGGCATGTGCCAAATGCTGCAGTCTATGCATTGTTTTGAGACGTGGTCATGTATTATCAGCAACAGGAATGTGCCTTTAGATGCAGCCTTTGAGAAACAACCACTAAAAAAAATAAAGATGTTTGCCCAGGGAAGCTGTGGCTGCCCCATCCCTGGAAGTGTCCAAGGCCAGGCTGGAGCCACCTGGGATGGTGGAGGTGTCCTTACCCATGGCAGGGGGTGGGACAGGACAGGCTTTAAGGTCTCTTCCAATCCAAAGCATTCCATAATTCCATGATAATTCACTCCCTTCCCAGGTTGCTACTGAAGAGCTTCAGCATCACCTTTCCTTAGTTAAAGGAGCTAAAACTTGGAGCAGAGTTCTTTTTTTTTTTATATTCTGCCCTCTCAGTGAGTAGGGAGGAGGTGAAGAGTCCAGGCCCTGATGTGGTGACAGTGCTGTCCAGATGTGAATCTCAGCCCTGCACATCTGTTCAGCGTTTACAGGGGGTTTGTACTGGTAGTTTTACAGCTGTTTAGGCCTGTAAGTAGCATCTATACTTAAAAGACTCCATAAAGGCAAGAGTGAGGGGAGAGGGGAAAGAGATAGGAAGCAGAAACAGAGAAATAGAAGGCAGCAAGTGGCCAGTGCTGCTTAAAAAGCAGGGATGACAGTCCTTTTAATTCTGTGCCCCTTAAAAAACCCATCTGATTTTGCAGGTTTATTTTTTTTCAGCAATACCCTGAAGCATAAAGGGAGTGTTGTGCAACCACTACCCACACTCTAGAGCAAAACAACAGCTGTGAAAAAGCATTACAGATTCCTTCTAGAGCTCGAAAGACAATGAAGACTTTCTGGAATCAAGGCATTTCATACTTGAGGAAAATATCAAACGAGGTTTAGATGCCAAAATACCCCCTATTTTCTGTCTGAGTGAAAAAAAACCCCCAGAGTCAGATGGTCAGGTCCTAACCTGCAGCAATTAGAGGTAAAACAGCAAACAAACCTACAGTGGCTTAGTTAACACTAATATTTGTTTTCTTGTAAGTAATATGGAAGTTTGATTTGTTATTGTTGGTTTTAGACTGATTAAGGTCTTCCCTCCTTTAAAAAAGCCACAGTCAGAAGAGATCTGAGCTCTTAGGAAGCCTCAGCTTAAAAGTCCCTGCTAGAATAGTTGGCACAAAACACAGAGGTCTAGTAAAGAGCTCAGGGACACTCAAATTGTCCCCACTTTGGCTTCAGGTCTCCTCATCCAGGCCTTTGGGGCTGACAGCACCTGCCAGAGTTTTCATTATTGTCATTAGTACAACCCAGCCACAGGTATTTAATGATCTGTCCAAAAAAAATCTGGGCAGGCTGGGCTGATTTCACTGAGTACCAACAAGATACCAGGTGTTTTAGGCAGAAAACTGTCCAGTGGTTACCTGAAAACACAGATAACCAGAAAGCACAAGGACTGGCACATCACATCATGTTATATATTGTATTATTTTTACAGCACCATTGAGCCATTTAACCTCATAGCTGGTCTCTGACCTGAGCCAGCATCAGGCACCATTACACCCAGCTGTTAATCAGCAGCACTTAGTCACAAGATAATACATCATAGAGCCATGGAGAAGTTGGATTTAGCCCTGAAATGGAAGCTTTAATAATCTCATCACAGCTTTTCTTTTCATTATCAGCATAACTTTGGTGACCTGCATCTTCAAGGTTGCTGGTGGAAGGCCTTGGGGGAGGGAACAGATTTAAATCCCTATAAACAGTTCTCTTGTTAGATCCCTGCTTTGTCCATTAAACTTCCTGTCATCTTTGCCAATTTTTTAAACCTCTCCATGTCTCGTTTTCCACTCAGCCTCTCCATGTCTTGTTTTCCTCACCTGTGCTGGGCACCAGCAACACACCAAGTTGTCATTTTGAGCTTTACACTCAACTTGAAAGCCAAATAAGCAGTCCCTTGTGAAGGGCTGCCCACCTTTCCACGGGGGAAGGTCCAGCACATCACCCATGGGGTTCTTTGCAGCTGCCCCGGGCAGGTCCCAGGGCAGGGAAAACAATTCTCCTGAAAAGGCTCTTAAAAAAAGTCAACAGGGCACAGAACAGATTGAGTTACAAGATGAGGGTCTAACACCACGAGCCCATGAAACCACAGAATAATTTGGGCAGGCGTCTCTCAAAGGCTGCCATTCATTTCCAGGAGCTGTTTGCAGGGAGCTGCGGCCTCGTGCAGCTCTGCACGTCATTTATTAATAATATTAACTGGGAAGGAGACACTAAATGCTGGCTTCTCCTGCTCAGCAAGTGGCAGGGGGTCAGTGGAGAATCAGGTCCCTGCAGAAACCCACCCTGACATTTCTAACCCACATGTTTGAACGTGCAGGTTCGAGGCACGAGGCGTCAATTCAAAGTAATTATTTTTGTGGGATCTCCAGGGTGAGGCAGCTCCACTGCTACCAGGGCATTGCTTAATCCCTGGGCTGTTTATTCCCTGAGCTCCAGCACTGAAGGAGCTGGTTCAATAGTTGAAGCCCGGATTTACAAAGCCCAGATCCCAGCCTAAGCTCTGCTACAGGCTGGGTGATTACTTGGCGAGTTGTTGAGACTATATTTCTCATTTTATGTGCTCAAATCAATAGGAGACAAATGGCTGAGTGCCTTCAAAGCTCCCAGCTTTGGGTTTGCTGTGTAGAGCAGGAGTGACAGGGCTTCCCTCTGTCACTGGTGGGGGAACTGAAGCCAGATCTGCACAGAAGTGCTCAGGAGCCACTGTAATGGGGGCCATAAAAGGGCTTTGGGGGGAGGAATAAAACAGCATCACTCATCAGAAACGGAAACAAAACTGCAATTAGGCTGCCCAACTGCAGGGGAAAATGGGTTCACAGTCACAGCAATTTAAGCAAATCAGCCCACTTTGTAGTTAGGAAGAACATACCCACTGTCAATGGCCACAGTGTGGGCTTGTTTAAATAATACGTGGTAAATTTTGATTGTGCTGCCACATGTCTGGAGTTAGGCACAAATACTCCACTGCAGAGGGGTGGAAAGGAACAAAAAACAACCGAGAAAATGATAACACCAATAAAAAGCTGCCCAGAAGACTTAACATCCCAGCCTCCTTAGAAAGAGGTCCAGAGCACAAAGCCTGCAATCCCGGCAATGACATCAGCTCCCCTTGCTGAGGAGACTCTGTCAGATGATAAATGAGCAGGTCCCCAAGCCCACCTCACACCTAGACGTGGAATCGTGCGGGATCCGAAGGAATGTGGGGCCAAAACACGCGAGGGGCAAGAATGAGCTGAGTGCCAGAAAAATCTCCCTGCAGAACAGAACAGCCGAGCTGAGCCCAGACCTGCCGTTCTCTGAGGAGCCACGGAGAAAAATGCTTTCAAAAAAACATTAAACATGAATGCACCTACTTTCAGCATTATTTCCCCTGGTTTTTTTTTCTTCTTCTTCTCTTTTTTTTTTTTTTTTCCTTTTCTTTATTTCTCTCTCCCCACCAGCTCCCCCCCCACACTCCCACTCTCTACATCTGTACTTTATTCAATGAACACATCTGCATTCTTTCTCTCTGTTTTTGGCCAGAAACTCTATCCAACCTTTATCACTGACACCTCTCTGCAGTTTCAAATTCCAGCCTTGTGCCAAATCCCCATTTCCTGCTGCTTAATTTCCATTCATTTACTCTTGTTTTTGCTTCTTCTGCCATTCCCAGCATGGACCAGCTCCAACCCAGCTTCTTCTAATTTTTTAAGGAAGGCTCCCTATTGAGTGCTATTGGAACTTGATCTGCTGCTCCAAGCCAATGGCTGGCTATTGTTTATACTACCTAACAACAGTTGCCAATATTACTGCTTTTTTCCTTTTCTTTACTTCACTCTCTAAGTGTATATCCTAAGACCCCAGAGATCTCCTCTCCACATATGGTGACCCATTAGGTCTGGTTTTATTATTACTTCTGCAGAATCCTAAGTAGCCTCTTTATATATATATGTTAAAAAAAAATAAAAATTATTGGGAATGAAAAAAAAAATCAAGAAAGTCTGTGGTGTCTTGTTTACACAGGTCTCTTGATCTGGCTCTGCTCCTACATGTGGAATAAACTGGTATTAGGATTGTGGTCTTTAAAGAAAAATCATCCTCTCAGTGGTTCGTGCAGGTGGAACCCAAAAGCTTGGCAAGTTCCTGCACTCTTGGCAGAGGATTCCAGTTCTAAGTCACACAGAAACCTGGTGGGTTTGCAAAGTGTTTCTCACCCCTTTTCACACAGAAATAATCAATATTAATAAATGGGAAGTGGAGTCTCAGAGCTCTCACTCACCCTGAGCAGGTGCCATCTACCAACAGGTGACAGAGGATCAGGCAAAGGACCAAGATACTGAGGTGAAGTAACCCTAAACATGAAAGGATGTTTCCCTCAAGCTGCAGATTGAAAGGCCTGGATGTCTCCCTCGTGATCTGGGTTTGGTGCCTTTCTTCCATGTCCCCCAAGTCTGTGGTGTCTGCTCCTCCTTAGCACCTCCTTCCTCAGCACCTCCTTCCTCCAGCTCAGCTTATTCCAGCAATCCCTCCATGTTTTTTTGGACTTCCACTTCAAAGTACCCTCACAGGGTTCTCCACCTCTCCCTGAGTGTTCTCTTCCACTCTTGTGGTCCTTAATTCAAGGACCTCTTAAATTAAAATAAATAAATACTCCTGGCATCCCCACCTGCAGCACCCATGCCTCTGTCCCCTCTCTGAAATAACTCCCTCTCATCGACCTCCTTGGGAGAGAAAGAACTCAAGCAACAGTTTGTTCCAAATACAACCACACACAGACCAAAATTTCAGGCCCAGAGTGTTCAAGGGGAGCTGAAACGTGCCCCAGTGCCATTCCCTGTCCCTGCTCTGGTGTTAGAGCTCAGATTTCCAAAGGGACTTTGCCTCCTTGTGAGGATTTACGGCACAGATGTGCTGTGCTCTTTGCTGAGCTGCGTCCCCTTCTCGTTTATTTGTTCCTTCTATCCAAAGCAGCAACAGTGAATTTTCAAAGTGAATTTTCAAAGCAGCACGATTTTTTTTCACAGTTCTGGCCCTCTCTGCACGTTCTCCAGCAGTGTTGTGGGCAGACACACTGCAGCTCCCAGCTCTTCCACGTGCCCAAGAGCAACAGTTGTCTGACCAAGTCCACCTGCCAGAGTCAAGCTGTAACGACGGGGGAAATAAAGTGAAGTTTTAACTCTCAGATAGGCAAGATTTGGAAAAAAAAAAGCTTTCTAGATGTATCTCTGAGCTGAAGAGTCAGACAGGAGACCAAGGGCAGTGTGGCTTTCATGACCCAGAGTAACACCATGGGGCTCTCCTGTTCATCTCTCCTCTAATCCTGCCACTTCCTCTCCAAGGTCAACACATGTTCCCGTCTCTGTTTGGCCTGGGAGCTCATCAGAGCAAATACTCTTTTCCTAAATTCCTGAAAGCAGAATTCTTCATCCATCTGGGTGTGCCAAAGACACTAGAACTGATTTTAGCGCTTCGAGCCCCACGTTCCAGAGCGGCTCAGCCAAGTGAGAGGCTCCCACTGACATCAGCTTTCCTCTCAGAAGGAGCAAAACCAGCAAAAGTGCATCCTTAGTGGTAATTAAGACACAGGCAGCTGTGAAGATCCCAGCAAAGGCAGTGCAGTTTTGTCTGAATGAGTTTTAACAAGCCTAAAACAAAGCTCCATCTCCTCCCGTGTCATCCTGACCTGCCAACGAGCGTGAGCATCACAGACGAGCTTTCTCCCCACTCAATTCATCCTGCCACTTGAAACCCTTGCATCTGTCTCCCATTTATTTTTATGAAGATATTCCTCTCAGTTTAGAACATTCCTCTAACATGAGGGGTTTTCTCTAAATCCCTCCTTAATATTTCTTGACACTTCATTTGTTGCACAGCACGGCCTGGTCCTGCCCCAACCCCACCCCAGCAGCAGCTGAGGTAGGGGAGGGCCTGCACAGATATCCTTTCACTGCCTTCTTTTATTGATTATTAACATTTTAATGGCACAGAAAGCAGGTGGAGCTCATACCTGCCACCAAACTGTATCAGCAGCAGCAGTGGTGACACCAGTGTGTTCACACATCCACGTGGCTGATGGTGAAGTGATTTACTGCTGATCAAGATCACTGTGCAAACTCATGTCTGCTGCAACAACCAGCAGTCTCTTGGGTTTTTTTGGTTTCTTTTTGTTTCTTTGTTTCTTTCTTTGTTTGTGTGTTTTTAAATAGGCTTTTATATCAGTTTTTTCCTCATCAGGAGGAAATTCCTCCTGGAATTCTGGTCGTTCCTACTGACCCAGAAGTAGGTGATACACATTTAGTCTCAAACACTTTGTTCTTCTAATCTTTGTTATGGTCCACAGGGCTTAGAAAAGGCTAAAAATGTCAAAGTCGTGATTAATAGCATTTTTACAGGCAGAGGCTGTACATGTATGAGGCTTCAGTGTGCAAAACAAAAATCAAAAAGGTATTTAGAGTTTGTTACATTTTCACAGGAAGCAGAAGGTATCAAAAGTACAAAAGTATTTTATCATCACTTCTTAAAATAAGGGGTTTGATCTTAAAACAAAATTCTGTTTTTAAGCTCAAAACCCACACAAACTCCAAAAAAATCAAATAAAATTCCAGCCTAAGCCAGGTCGAAATTTCCTATTTTTAGTATTTCCCTCTGTTGAAAAATGTTTCATGCAGTGTTTTAAGCAATAAACCGTTGTCAATTAACGACACAGCTCTGTTCAAAACCCTCAGCTCCGCTTTCTGCAGCAGCCACGCACCAAAAAAAAATCAGAGGGTTTTGCTGTCAGAGAGGGGACAGAGTGAGGAGGACGAGATTTGCACCAGAGAATCCGCAGCAGATTTAACAAATTACTCAGAACTCCCCCACCCTTTGCTGGGAACTCTCCCCCCGCCCCAGAGCCCAGCCCTTCCCCGGGACCTCGCACGGATGACACACGAGCACCACCAGCACAGCAGGTAGCGAGATTTCTGGCCAGGGTTTCGAGGGTTTAAACTGTAAATATAATCAAAACTGCTGTGGGGGAAGGCACAACCCAAAATCCTGAGTGTAGCAGCACCAATAAACCCAGACAAATAGATGCCACATACTTCGCTGCTGACTCGTGTGTCGGTGCAAATTCCATTTTGCAACAAACCCCTGAGTTATGACATCATTTGAGAAGTATTTTGGTGTTTCTTCCCCCCCCCTTCCCAGCTCCTGCAGCAAGCCTGCTACTCTCTTGGTAGCTCTTGCACCCCTGGCAGCCTGTAAATCTTGCTGAGGATAAAAAATAGGGGTATCAGCACGAGGCACACGTTCCCCCCCCCGTGCATTTAAGCCCTTCTGAAAGCTCCAAAAGGAAACAGCTTTCAGCTCACTACAGAGCACAACTGCAACACAGGATATTTTTCCAGCTCACTGATATTTCATAAATACCATTTGTTGTCATGTGGTTAAATTAAAAACTCAGGATATCAAACATCAAACAGTATGTTAATGTCAAGTATGCTTGAATAAATACTAAAGAGTTCAACTGACTGAAATATGTGGACTACGAGCTAATTAAGAAAGAAGCAGGTGTGAAAAAAACCTAATTTAAGCAATTTTTTTTTTTTATAATTAATAATGTTTACTTGTAGTTCCCCTTATAATAAGGCTCCAGTTTAACCTCCAGAGAATTCAGAGCTGTAATCCAGCATTTTAAAAATAATAATTGAACACGGCGTTTTTAACAGGAGATCAGTTTTCAAACCTGGATAATCTGCCTGGCAGATACTCAGAGAGGGTTTTGGGGGTTTAAAATAACGGTGCAGCTCCGTGTCAATTGGATCAGTCACCAAATGATTCCAAGCAAATCCCCCAAACAACCCTGGTTCAGGGTCTGTCCTGCCAATACCTGCAGGGATTACAGCAGGAACAAGGAGGGAAAGGCTGGGTGTGATGGATGGAAAACCCCTCCACTTAGCAAAACAAACAAGGCAAGGCAGGTAATTTGGGGGCTGGGTTTTCTGGAGGGTCTGAAACTTCTCAGGAGGAGCAGTGTCTCTGTGACATTACAGTCTAGTTTTACATAGGCCAAATACAAAAATAAAATATTATGAAATAAAAAAAAATAATAAACTCCAACATTATGATTTTTATTTGAACTGTTCTGGCAGCCTCCACGCAGCCAATCAACTCATCCAGGGCTGTGTTTAACGCAGAATTTCTGTCCAAGAAGGCAAATGGAAGTACAGGAGGAGAAAATGGCTACAGATGTAAAAACAGACCTGGAATATTTCATTGACATGACATATCTACTGCATTTAATTAAAAGAAGAATGTATGGGAACAATGCATCCTACTCAATTCGGGCCGGGGGAACAAAATAGGGCTGGATTAGATAGGACAACTCCAACCCCCCGGGAGATTCCCAGATTTAATGGGAGCGCCACATGTTTGATATGTAGGGAAGCAAGTGGGTGTTCCTGGCCCCCATCCACTATTCATCATAATACCACAGCCCTGTTCATTCCCAGTGAGGAGGCTGAAAACCATGAAACCATCTGTGGAATATTAAAAACCAGTTAAAAGTTTGAAGCCAGCATCGTGGAGCCGCTCCAAGGGCCCTCGGAGTGCTCCTTTTCCTGGTGATCCCGGGGAGGGCAGGGCAGGAAATCACACGTGTGTGTAAACACACCCACACAGCCCCTTCCTAGCTGTGGTGTTCAGGGCAGCCAGGGGGCTCCTCACTAATCCTGTGGCCAGCTCGTTATCAATAATTGATGCCCCTCTAATACCTACAGCATCAATGCTTTCATTCATAATTAAACGTCAGAAACTCCACTTCTGCTTTTCCCCTCCTACTATCTCGGTGTTTAAACTTTTTTTTTTAATCTCTCCTCCTATTTTTCCCTGACATGGAATTGTTTCTCAGGCACAGTCAATAACTTTACTATATTCTCATTGCCTCTGAATTAATCATGGCTCTGCACTAACCACATGGAATTTAATTTCCCATAAGAGAAATGTTTACTTTGGTTTACTTTGTTGGAACTCGGCGTACTTATCCAGTCTATAAAGATTTACTGTAACATATTTTGTTAAGCAACATTAAAGCCTGTGCTGACAGATCTTGTCTTGCATTACTTCACTGACATTCAGGTCTTTAATGGTGTTTTTTTTTATTATCCACCATTGAGGCAGCAGGTCCAGCTTAGATATGGCTGTTTCAAGAGCAGGAATCTTGGGGCCATGTTCTGTCTCAGGTTTATCCACAGCAAACCACTCCTGAACTTTGACTGCAGTCGTTGCAGCCATCAGGATGAATGAACAGGACACAAGAACTTTGCTATTTAATTCCTTGTTGTGCATTAATTTGATCTGAATTTATTGCATACGAGACGTAAAGGAAATTAAAAGCAAAGATAACGGCAGATAAAGCAGTCCAGGGGCAGGAAAAATCGAGGGCTGCAGTCTCATGCTGCAGCAAGATTAGATAGTGGGAAGAAATTCCTCCCTGGGAGGGTGAGGAGGGGCTGGGAGGGAATTCCCAGAGGAGCTGTGGCTGCCCCTGGATCCCTGGAAGTGTCCAAGGCCAGGTTGGAGCATCCTGGGATGCTGGGAGGTGTCCCTGCCCGTGGAAGAGGGTGGGACTGGATGGGCTTTAAGGTCCCTTCCAACCCAACCCAATCAAGTCATTCCTCCAAGCAGCTCTTTCCCTTTTCTCCCTTTTTGATTGATTGATTTGGCCCATTTACACTGAATTATCTCCCTGTGCAGCTCCTGCAGGAGGAGTTTCCCCGTGGAGCTGCCAGCACCCAAAACCACTGCAGCTCCCAGCAACCCAGAGCATAAACCCCTGTCCTCCAGGGCTCAACCTAAATATTCCCAGCTTCTGTGCTCCAAGTGCCACTGAAATCCACGGGAATTGTGACAGCTCAGTGCCAGGGAAAGCTGAATTTGAGATCTCAGAAGCAGAAAATTCCCATAAATGCCCCCAGCATCCACATCAGGCAGCCCCACTGCATTCAAACACCCCCTTTTTATTTACTGTACCACTGAGCAAATTTGGTTAGGGAATTTAAGGAATTTTATTTAGAGGCAACAGGTTTTGGTAAAAGCTTCAGCACAGTATCTGGTGGTAACTGTGAGCTGGTCATCCTGATCTTCCCTTCCTCCACAACTTAATATTTTTAGTTCCCATTCTAACTATGAGATGGACTTTTACCCCAGATCCAGAAAAGGCAGTGGGAGAAGGGGGAAAAAAATTAAAAATAAGGAGCTAATANTAAACCACAAGGATAAAAAAGGAGAAAAAAAAAAAAAAAAAAAAAAAAACAAAAAAAAAAACACAAAAAAATAGAGTCAAGACTGTTTTAATTGTGGTGAAATCAGACCTGTCAGTGCTGGGATGTGAATTCAGTTCACATGCATCCATGTGCAGACACATTCTGGGGGTGGGAGTTGGCAGCCGGGTGGAGGAGAAAGGAAAAAGTGATTTTGAAATGTATTTATTAAATCACTGCTGAGAGCAGAGGGGGGAAAAGAGGAGCCTGGGAATCTGCTGCTGAGGCTTAACCAGGAGAGGAACAAAGAGCCATTGCACTGTAGGAAAGTAACTTAAAAAAAAAAAAAAAAAAAAAAGGAANATTAAAAAAAAAAAAAAAAGAGGAAGAAATCCCCCCAAATTTTCACACCTGTCCCCTCACCTGCAGCTCCTGGGGAAAACAGGGAGCTCCAACCCTTGTCCTCACACTTAGGGCATGAAAATGAAAAATGACACTGAAATTTGGGCTGTACAAGGAAAAATTTTGTCTAAAATCAGAGCTGGTGCAATATTTCTCTCAGCTACTTGCTTAAATAAAGCACAGCCTTGAGTGGGACTTGTCATTAAAGGTGCCTTCTCTCTCACATTGTTACCATGTCTGGGAAAGACAGTATTGTATTAAATATTACATAATATGTATTATATTCTATATAATAAATATTAAATTTCAATTCCTTTTCTGTCTTCTTCTCCAACCTCAGTTTTCTCCCTAAAAAAAATTCCAGAACAGGAAAAACAAAAGGAAAAATAATTGTTCAGTGACTACTTTAAAAAGCTGTGAGTAACCAAACCACAGCACTTTAAAAAAAAAATAAATAAAATAAAATCCAAAGCGTTAATGAATAAGAAATAAGCTTCTTAAACACGTGCAGAGTTTGCTGCTACTTGAGAATTTTCCCCTAGAAAGCCACTTTTCCCTGCACGCTTTCGAATCCAAACATCCAAGTCTAAGACTCAGGAACCTGGATATTAAAAAAAAAAACAAAAAACAAATTGCAATCCCTATTCCCCCCATCTGCCCCGGCCTTCTGGGAGCAGGAGCCTCTCAGAGCCCCACAAGAAGCAGGTGGAGGAGTATTTTAAGTAACAGAAAAAGCAGTTTAATTAAGCTCTCCTCAGAGTCGCTTTTCTCCCACGACAAACAAAGTCACTTCTCCCCCCCCATCCCAGTTTCCCACCTCTCTGGGAAGGACAGGGGGTTTGGGAAGCACTTTTATTCCTGGAGAAGTTTGGTGGTTTTTTTTTAGGGGGAGGGATTTTTTAGCCTGTCTGGCTTGGAAAATCCCAAGCCCCCTCATCAGAGGGAGGATCCTGCTGTGCTCTGCATCTGCAAACTCTGGAGGGAACTCAGTCCCCCCTGACACAGCCAGCACTGCAGCCTCGTTAGTGCTGCAGTGGAAAGAACCCCATTAATCCTCTGAAAAAAAAAAAAAAAACAACCCCCACTGGTCCATCTCCCTTCAGGAGCTGCCGAAATATTCGTGTTTTTGGTGGGAAGGGCTGGGATCTCGTCCCCCCTGTTAGGGAAGCTGAGGTGGACGAGGAAAAGGCTTGGCTTTTCTAACCCAAAAATTTAATTTATTTATTTTTTGAGTCCTTCTATATTCTACACTCAGATATCCCAGAGCCTCAAAAATTACCTACAAAATTACCTACAAAAATTACCTACAATTACCTGAACCCACAGCTATCTCCTATGTCCTATTGTCCTAAAGGCTGCTCATCCCTTTCTTTATTCCCTTTTTATTGATTTTTTTGCTTTCTGGTTTTTTTTTGCTATTCTGGATTTTTTATATGTAGAAAGTTGAGGTTCAAGAAGAAGACAGAAAAAGGAATTAAAAATTTAATGTAATGTCGTCTTTTCCACTCGTGCCCAAACAGAGGAAAAATTTGGGAGGGAAGTCACCTTAAATGAGAAGTTTTATCAGGGTATTTTTTATTTAACTGCTGGAAGTTCCAGCACAAATATAATTAGGAATTCTCTTCACCACAGACACATCAGCATGAAGTTCCAGTGGCGTAAAAACCTCTCCACGCCCACAATTAATTCAACTTATGGTACTTCCAAGGGCTCCAGGTTTACCAATATTTCTGGGCAGCCTCCAAATATTGGTAAATATTTTTATTTAGCCTCAAAAGACGAGCCTAAAGTACTTCAGCTCAGCTGTGATGGTGCTCATGATGATGATCCATGCTGGTTTACATGGAGATTGGAGCACTTGTCCCACTTGCTGAAGGTTCATGAACCAAAAGAAAAAAACCCTCCTCTTGTCTTTGCTGGTGCCTCTGAGGTAGCAGATATTCACCCTTCCTGCTGCTGAGGTCTGCTGCAATATTTACAGGTTTCTGACTCACTGACTTTAATTACACATCTGGATTTTCAAATTATATTTGCAAAGTCAAGCACAGGCAGGCCATTTTCCTGCCTCAACCTCCCCTTTTTTTTTTTCCTCTGGGGGAGAAGTGGTAAAAAAATCAGCATTTTTCACCTTCCCTTTGTTTCAAGGAGCTGAAAAATAACTTTGGCCTTCAATATTATTCGAGCCAAGCCTTTTTTTTTTTTCTCTCTCTCCTCTCAATTTTTCATAATATTTCTGCCTCAACAAAATCTGAATAAAGTTAAACAAACAAAAAAGTTTTTGACTAAGGTTAAGTGTCTGGCTTAGGCTGACAAAGCCCAGGAAATTGAAAGTTAAGGCTGATAGTAACAAATTCTGGCTTTTATGAAAAAAAAAAAAAAAAAAAAGGAAAAGGCAAAGACAAAATGATCTGAGCTATAAATAATTCCTGCCAGAACTTTTCATCCTTAGGCTCAAGCCCACTTGGACACAGATGGAGGTGCAAGCACACACACACACACATATATAACCCTTATTTCAATGTTGGTTTAGGTGCTTAATTCTTACCAGCTCCATAAAACACATCCTTGGCACCAGGGACTGAAGGTGTGTCCTGGGTGAGGGAGTGAACAAAGCACTTCTGGAGAGGGTTCTTTATTTACCCAGGAGGCCACAGAAGCACCACTGGAAGGTGTTTGGACTCTCAGGTAAATAAGGATTTAACCTGCAGGACTGAAGGATTCAAATATCTTTTTTTAAGGCTCCTTTGATAAAAAAACTGAATATATGCAATGATATTTTTATAATGCAGCACAATCAGCCCAATTTTTCTCTGTGCTGGGGCCTCCTGACGTTGCTTTGACGATGCTGAAGTGGCTGAAAAACCAGAAGCAGTTTTGATTTAAACTTTCCCAAAGGTCTAAAGTGACCAGGGTAAAGAAAAAAGCCCTTTGCCTTTCCTGTATTCCTTAAAAAGATGTTACACTTTGGGAATCCTTTAGGGTTTTTAAGTAGCAGGCCTGAATCCTTCGTGTTTCAGGAGCAAAAGAGCAGAATTTTGCGTGTGCATTGCATTTTTTTTTTTTTTTTAACTCTGTTAGTTCATTAAGAATTTTTTGGCACATCTAAATGATTACACCTCGTTAAGAGCAGCATCTTAAAAAAAAAAACAATGCTGGAAAACAGGAGAGACTTCACACCCAGTGGGCTGAGAGGGCAGGTGTGTCCAGAGATTAAAAAAATTATGATTAGATAAAAAACAAAACAAAACAAAACAAAAAAACCATGACCTAAAGCCCTGAAGAAGCACATTATAGAAAAAAACTTTAAATCAAATACACCCTCCTGTCCTCAGAAGGGGAAGGGGGGGAGGAAAAGAAATTAAATCTTGGCTCGCTCACTGAAATCTTAAACTGTTGACTAAACTTTCTGCGAGTTGTCTGCTCACCATACACATCTCTGGATACTGAGGGGGGAAAAAAAAAATAAAAAATCTGGAAATGCTTATAAAAATCTGAAATTGCAACATCAATCCCCCCCCCCATCAGCCTGCAATCAGCTCTGGTATTGTCCAGCCCCAGCCCGGGCTCTGCTACACCGGGAATTCAGAGCAGCAAGTGGATGATCCACAACCTTCCATGTGTCCAAATGAGAAAAAAAAAAAACCAAAAAACTGTTGCCAAGGAAACACCCAAATATCAAAATTGAAATATAGCTGGGCCCTTAATGAGCCCGAAAGGAGCTGTAGGAAGTTTACTCAAGTTCAGCAGAGAATTTTGGCTAAAATGTGGGGAAGACATTATTAAAAGAGATCCCAGCCCCGTGGTGGAGGTGGGAGAAGAAACACAACACAGTTTTGCAATGGAACTGCATTTAAAATCCTCTGTTGCTTTTTTTTTTTTTCTTCTCTTGGGACAATTGCAAACACCCGAAAAACACAATAAAAATGTGATGGGGGGGGGAAGGAAAACATCCATTTGGGGACAAAACAAACAAAAAAGGAGGCAAATTTGTAACGTTAGCACAACGATGCAAGTGATGAAAAGAAAATAAAAAAAGAAAAAAAAAGAAAAAAAAGGTGCAGTTTTCCAAGAACTGCATTTTTCTGACATCTTGTGCATATTGAGGTCCATGGAGACTTCACATTTTCCACACTCAGCACTTTGAGGGTCAGGGAGGTCAAGGTACCAGAATTCCCGATGGATCGCTGATAGTTCATCCAGAACAATCAAGCTACTGGCTGTGCCTCCCCCCTCGTTACCAGGCTGACACCGGGGGAGAGAAATGGCCACTGCCACGAGCAATGGGAAAGCCAGAGGCAGAAGATTAATTTGAGATAGTCTGTTGCTTTAGTGGTTTAATTCTTTGAAGTCATAAACACACAGCCCCCACCAAAAAAAAAAAAAACCACAAATAAAAGTTTCCTGCTGAAAGAAACTCCAGCCCCGAGTGCTCCTCTGCAAGCTGAGCAAGGGCAGAATTTCCAGGTTTCTCAGAGGGTTCTGTCGTGTAAAATGAGGAACTCTGGGACAGGAAGTGCCTTTTCTCTGGATCATCCTGAAAGCACCTGGAACAAAGGCTCTGATGGGTGGAAAAATCCAGCGAGAGCTGAGTTAGGGTCTGAAGCTACGAAAAACACCAACCACCAAACCCAACCTTATTATTCCTGTTCAGTCTCTTAGTTCTGGCTACCAACTAACAGTGTTTGCTGGATGAATTAGGCAGGGAAATGATTTGCTGGGGGGAAAAAAAATTAAATATTTAAGCAAATAGGTAAAAGAGTGATTTCCCTCTTTTTTTTTTTTTTTTTTCACGTGGGATTGTTTGCATACCTTAACTAAACTCAGAGTCACTGTCTCCATCCTCTAACACGTGTATTTGTGTGCTCATCCAATATGTTCACTTGCTAATTAAATCATGTGTTTTAAATATTCCATCCGACCCTGTCTCTGTCTGAACTTTAAACTTGAAATGCAAAATGACTGAGAGGAGGCACCCGAAGCACAGCAGGTTTTTGTGTTGATCCAAATCACAGTTTTCAAAATATCTCGACAGTTTTGGCCCCAAAATAATTTCCAAAAGAATTAAAAAGGGTCCCAGTGCCTCACATCGATGCTGTTTTTCGAAAGAAAGAATTAGGCACCAGATAAAATTAATGTGCATTTAAAAAATACCAGCAAGCCATGGAGTTGGGTTTAAATAATAATGGTTTCTCAGGAATGTTTTGCAGAGTTTACCCAGCTAGCAATTAAAAGTAAAAATTTAAAGCCAAAAAAAAAAAAAAAAAAAGAATTGATGTTACTGGCTTGAATCTTTACAGGACTCTTAAATAATGTTTAAACCAATAGTCAGCTAAAAACCAGACAGCTATGCACACATATATAAATAATACTTATGAGTAATTTCTGATTCAAATGAATAAACTCCTCAGAAGATAAAACACATAAAAATAAATTGATTTTTTTTTCTTCTTTTTTAAAATAGGATGTGGTTAAAATGGTTAAATCATTATTGAACACAGCTCCTCAAAACCACATGCAGGTTTTTTCCGTGTTATTTCCCCACTTCAGAATCAGAAATCGGGATAATTTGGCCAATTTGGCAACTTCCCACCGTAGGCTGCTATTAAAGCCCAGCCAAGTGCTAAGCTTTCTGACTTCCAGAAAGGTTTGTGGGCCCCAGTAGGTGCTGAATGGCCATTTGACATCTTTAGAAGCTTCCTAATATTCTGGGCATCAGACCTGGGAAAATGCCACAAAGTGGGAGTGAGCTGCAAAAAACACAGCCCGAGCACAGTTATTATTTGGATGTGATTCCGTGGAGTTTCTTCCATTTATTAAGCAGAAGTTTACAAGGGAAAAAAAAAAATAAATATTCAGGTTCACCTAGGAAGGGTCTTTGCTAAAAATTTAAAGTCTGGGGTTTTTTTTTATTATTATTATTATTATTATTACAGTTCTAAGGAGAGAAAAGAAAGAGAAAGGAAGAAAAACCCCAAAACTGATTGTTGCTTTCTCTGCAGCTACTGTAAATATTTTATGAATGGATACCTCAGAGCAAAGCACCCAGAGAAAAAAAAGAATCTCTGTAATTATTTGTCTAACACACCAAGGAAGGATTTAGGCTTTGCCACAAGTCCTTAACGCAAAGAACTTGTCAACATCAGCTTGTTGAGACATTAAGAGGATTTCTAGAAAAACCACCTTTTAAACTCAGTATTAAGCACAGCTTCCAGTAAATTCACCCCGTGGTAAGCAATTCCAGATGAGTTCTAGTGACAGGCTTCAGTCTCAAGGTACTTATTCATTGCACATTAAAATCTCATGTTCCCAGGCCTGGGTTGTTTTCTGACTGATATCCAATTAGGGAATAGAGAAAAGAGGCATTTCCAAAGCTGGGGCTGAACAAAATAACCCAGAGCAGTAACTCACTGATAACCACCAGCAGCACTCAGTGCTTTCTGTTTACTAACAAGAAGGTAAACTGGAAAGAAATTACATCCCAAACACCAACAGCTCCTCCAAAATGATTGCCCAGCAGAGCAGGGGCAGCGTTTCAGCCACACAACTGCCTTCAAAACAAACCAGGGGAAATATTTGTACATATAAACAGAAAGCTGATTGTTCAACTTGATGGACAATCAACTTCCAGGCCATTTCAGATCTTTCCAGCAGATCTGTGCATGGAACACTCTGAGCACTGGGTGCCAGAAACCCGGATAATTACTAGCTGGAGGAAAAGCATCACAACAAACATTTCATAGACAGGAAAATCGAGGCTTTGAAGTGACCTGAGGAACCCCAAGTCAAAGCAGGTCACTTAAACATTGGATTTTTAACTTCAGGTGATGATTGTTCTTCTTTTCCTCTTCCACACCAGAAAAAAAATAAAGGGTCCAGCCAGGACAAGCACCAACCTCTGACAACCAGCAGAACCCCATGTCAGTGAATACAACACAAGTGGTGCTCTCCTGTCTTCCCACCAGCATTTTCACCACCAAAGGAGCAGAAGGGTCACTTGTCACAGGCAGGTGGGCTGGTGGCCTCACAGTCATCACAGGTGACTGCCACTGGACCCTTGTCACACCTTGGAAAGCAGGGGGAAGAGCTGCACACCTACAGCTCCTGTCCCTCCCCTGGAAGGCAGCACTGACAGACAGACAGACAGACAGACAGGCAGGCAGCTCTACCTGCAGCTCCCCAGGAGCCAGGGCTGCTGCAGGAGCTGGGAAATGGAGTGTGCAGAGCAGGAATCCCTCCCAGCAGCAGCAGGCAGCCTCTCCTTTTACGACTGCTAAATGCCTGGCTTTTTCCCCAAGCAATTTACAGTGCAGCCACATGTCAAGGTGGCTGTTGGGAACCAAGATGCTCCAAGTTACTCAAAATAGATCAGGGATTCTACTGACAGATGCCTGTGGTACTTGCCTGGCTAATTTGCTTTTATTGTGGTGAACGAGGCTTCTGTTAAACGTTTGCTGCCTCCTGTGTGTTTATTATGATGGGGAGGTTCATGCAGGGGTTTGTAGAACTGTCTGCTGTGTGATGGTGGGGGTTTTATCAACGTTTGTATTCTTTCATCACGATGGGAATGTATGTTTTTAATAGCCTGCTTCTCTTTAATTGCATGGGGTGCTTTATTTAAGGGGTCCTAACAGCCCCTTTTAACACATCTGTGTGAAGGTTTTTACATTCTGCTTTTAAACTGAGCAGGAAAGTTTGTTGCCCCTATCCCTCCTAGCACTAAAAGCTTCCTGCATCCATAGCCTGTTCCCAACAAGACCTCCATGCAAAGCAACTCCTGGCAAATATTTGCAGAGCACTGGCAGGAGTTTCAGCCTGGCTGGCAAAATGCTGCTCAAACACTGCCTGTCCAGAGGGTTTCCTGTGCAAACTCCTGAGTGAACATGTTCAAGAGGAAAAGGAGGAGGACAAAGCCAGCCAGCAGAGCATCAAGATGGCAAAATGGCTCGTCAGAAAAGATAATGTTAAAGGTTGTTTTGATAGAAGAGTCTGGCAGATCTTTTCTAACTTCCCCTAAGAGTTTGAAGAAGTTCAGAACAGGAAAAAAAACCCACAAGTCCTGAAGAGTTTAGGACTGGACAACAGCAGGGATGAGGGAAGAAATAGGGGTTGGTGCAGGAAAAAGGCTTGATGAACTGAAGAAAAACTTCACAGGGGTCATATAAAACCATGAAGAGTTTGCAGAGTAAACAGGGTGCAGAGTAAAGCTGTGATGATGGGGATGGGTTTTAGGTGACTGGGGAGGACAGGAAGGTGCAGTAATCCATGTAGGAGATGACCAAGCCTCAAACTGGAGAGGAAAGAGATCTGCTCTGAAGAAGGATTTACAGAGAGAGGAAGCAGCAAGAAAAAAGGCAAAACAAAACAAAATAAACAAACAAAACCCCCACAAACAAATGAAAAATAAACAAAAACAAAAAATAAAGGAGAAAAGCTGAAGCTGATGTCAAAGGAAGGAACACAAATTTTGTGAGCAAAGAAACAAGATGATTTAAGGTGATGGAGCCCTGAGACTTCTTGGAATAGAATGTGATCTCATTGTCACAATAAAAGTTGAATTCACCTCACAAGGCCACTGCCACAGGGGCACAAACATGGAACTGAGTGTTGGCCAGGATATCTGAGGGCTGGGTTAGAGAAGGGAAATGTTGAAATAAAGTGAAATTCTGCAACACCATTCTGAGAACAGAAAATGAACTCTGAAATAAAGTTCAACTGACCTTGTAAAAAGCAAGATTGTACAGAAAGGAGCTGCTGGGGAGCACAGCATCTCCCAGGCCTGGTGACACAGCACCTGACAGGTGGAATCAAAGAGCAGCCAGTCTAATCCACCACGTTTTACACCCTGGTGGGAGGCAGAGAAAGTATCTTAATCCTTATTGAACAGATGGGAAAAATCTAAGGCAAGGATCCAGACCTCTTGTTTGGTTGGGGTTTTTTGGAACTCCTGTGATGTCCCCAGCAGAGCAGACCCCTCATCTATTCCCTGGTGCCCTTTCCTTCATCCCACTGCTCCACAGTGCACACCCCCTGGAGCCAGGCAGGACACTGAGAGCTCTGATTTCCAGCTTCCTCATCCATCAGCTCAGCAATAAGATCCCAAAAAACACAGGCAGTGGCTTATTTTCCATGACTGCCCACGAGAGCAAAGTTGAATGTGTCAGAAGTGTCTCCAGGATCAAGGCTAAGTTGGTGATTGCCCCTGTTTTCACAACTGTGGTTCTGTGAGTCAATCCATAGGAAAAGACAAGGCATTACAGGTGTTGGATTTATTACCTGCCCCAGCCAAAGTAAAAAGCCTGTAATGGTCTCAGAATCTCAATTTTCTGGTGGCTTTTGGAGTTACCTGAGTGATCACAGCAAAGCCTGCATCCCCTTGCACTGGCAAGGGGGGCTCAACCCCACGAAAAGCTTTTGCAAGATCATTTGGCATCATCTCAGAGCCTTCCCAGCTCACAGAGGTCGAGTTTTATTCTCATTAAAGGAGGAAGCAAGAGGATGAGGTGTCTGGGGACAGATCCAGATGAGAACACTCAAATAGGACTCTCAAGCACCAAATCCCACCTCAGAGGCAGAATGTGAGTGGAACAGAACACTAATTAAACCAGAATGACCAGCCAGCTCCAGAGAGGTGAGGGTTTATTTTTAATTTTTATTTGACCTAACATTTGAGTTTTCTCTTGAAGAGTTCTGTGTAACACGAAGTGCTCAGCCCCAATAAAACCACACAGCAATGAGTTCTTTCCCCCCAAAATCACTACCTGAGCACCTGTGCTACCATTTCCCCCCTTTCACCAGTCCTAGCTGGGCTTTTCTTACTGCTGAGAGCTTGGGCACATTTGCCCTGTTTGACCCTTGACTGATTTTCCCTTATAAAAATTAAGCATCACCAGTTCCCCTTTGTTACAACATGGCCCATACATCACCCCAAGCAAAAGAAATCTCTAATTAAATACTAAACCAAAACCACCAGAGAAGGGCACAGAATCAGATTTACTTATTTGAATTATAAATATATATTTTTTAAAAAAACAAGCTCAGATTGGAACATTAAAAAAAACCCCACCACAAGACCCCTTCTGTGATTAAAGCTGTGATTAAAAGTCACACTGGTGAACATTTCACCTGCAAAAAAAAAAAAAAAAATAGAAGGCAGGGCCGTGCATTTGTTCCTGTGGATGATGGGAAGAAGAAAAATTTACAAGTGAGTAATGTGCATTCATCCACTGTAATAAAAACAAACCCTTCATTTCCTCCCCTGCACTGAAAATACAGTCAGACACTCCCAGTCCCAGGAGTGCCACCCCCATGGACCACCAAACTAAAGCTGAACAAAGGAGGCTCATTTAGCCCATACTCAAGGCAAATATCCTGTTTACTGAGCATTTTGATTTTTGGAGGAGGACAGCAGCTGAAAAATCTGGGATTCCTGAAGTTGTGGGGTGGGAGATGTTATTGCCTGGCTCCTTTTCTTGCTTTGCAGGCAAGAACAGGGAAAGGGAAGAGAAGGAAAATTCAGGGGAGTTTATCCCAGCAAAAACACAATCAGAGGTGTGGGGGGGTGTTCAAAACGTGGCTTAAAAAAAAAAAAGAAAAAAAATATTAACATTTCACAAGTTCCCCCTGTGGCCTCCCTTGCTCCTCCTCCCCCATCAAAAATTCATAAAGGGAATCAGCATTCTTTACCCAATGGGTCCCCGAGGTGCCATAGACCTTGTTGGAGAGAAAGGCTATAAATACCGAATTATACCCCTCGGGGGAGGGCAGGGCTGAGGATTCAGCTCCAAAGCTGCAGCTCCAGAGCCCCCCAGGAGCTCCCTCCCGGCTCCAGGTCCGGCGGGGCAGGGAAATGGGTCAAGTGTGGCACTTGTGGGATCACCGACCTCTGACACCTCTAAGGATGCCCAGAGTCCTCCCCCTGCAGGTCCTGCTGCCCCTCCATGCACCACAAACTTCCCCAAGTCTCTCCAAGTGGAAGGGTAAATGGCTGAGCCACTTCTCAGATGCTCCTGGACCACTAAACACTGATTTTTCAGGCCTCTTCACTCACCTCCAAACCACCCCAAGGGCAACCACAGAGTCCCCTGTGGTGGTTTTTTGTTCCAGGTAAAATGCAAACTCCTCATTGTTGAATTCTACAAGGCTCAAAAAAACTAACAGCTGATTTTTTTTCTTTTCTAAGTATTTCCCGTTCAGGTAACAAATAAAGGTAACAGGTGTTAAACAGTTAAAAAGCTAAACAAGCTCTTTTAAAAATAATTAAAAAAAAAATTTAAAAAAATATCAGTAGAAGTGCTGCCTGTGGGCACAGTGCAGCAAATGTTTGCTGCTGAGGTGCAGGAGGTCAGAGGAGCTGAAGATCTGGCTTCTCCCCACATATTCCTCATCTTGGGCTTAGGCTGGTGGGAGCCAAAGCCACCCATCCCCAGGAGCAGAAAAGAGAAAGAAAACCACACTCTAACCCTCTGCTGAAGTTCACCCCAACACATCTTTTTATTTCTATTTATTTCTATTTATTTCTATTCATTTCTATTTATTTCTATTTATTTCTTTCCTGTCACCTTATTAAAATGCATCAGCGCTTTTTTATTTCAGCTTCCCAGATTTGAAAGGAATTCTGGGGGAAGGAATACCTTCCAGCAGAGCAAAGCAGGAGTTATTTGCCTCCTGTAAGGTCATGGCACAGATGTTATTCAAGAACACCAGCAGGAATTGCAGTAGAAAAAATGTGATCACCCAGTTCCTAAACTGGCATCTGGCTCAGGACACATCAGGGCCAATAATTCCTCCTCCAAAGGAAACCATCGTGGTATTGTTAATGCCACAGTCTATTTTCAGCTTGAAGTAAAAATTAAATAAAAAATTAAAAACCAAAATAGGCTTTAAGACGCTGGTTCTCTAAAAAGATACGGGAAAAATTCCAATTTACTTGAAACTACTGGGAAAGGACCTTAAAACTCATCCTTTTCCACCCCCTGTCACTGGCAGGGACACCTTCCACTAGCCCAGGTTGCTCCAACCCGGCCTTGGACATTCCCAGGGATGGCCCATAAATATATGCATACATAATATTTTTATAAATGATCGAAAATCCGAGCTTGTTTTTCTTTAGCAGTTTCTGCACTTCAGCTCTTCTCCCGTGAACGGGTTTGTCCCTCAGGTGAGAGCATTCCTGAGCCCCAAACCCAGGTCATTCTTTGCTGCAGGAAGCAAACTCACCTTCCTGCAGGGTCAGACTTGACCCCACCCCTTCCCCAAGAAAGATAAATCACAATTTGTAATTGCAATCATTAAAAAAAAAAAAATAAAAATATCCATTTAAAACACCAAGAAACAGACTCAACTCGAAAGGGTTTTTCCTGCACCCCCAACTTGGACAGGCTCTCTCGTTATATTCCACTGCAAACTCTCTGCCAGGCCATCTCATATAAAAATCTAAATCCCACTTATCCAGGCTCCCAGGGGAAGCCAGGTTCCTGTGGATAAGCAGGGTTGGAGATGCTGGGAACTCTGAGCCTCCCAGCACGGAAAAGGCCTCGCTCCAGGTCCCCACCCCTGAGGCACAACCAAGACAAGACCAAAAGGCTTTGCTGACTGGCCAAAATCTGAGGGGATTGTGCTCCAAACAAGTAAAAATCCGTGGCTGTTGTGCATACACACAGACACTCACCCTGTTAACCCTTTTGCTCCCAGCATTAGCGAAGTGGAGGAGGAAAATCAGGGTGGGTTTTTCCTCGGATTTTTCTGAGTTTCTGGCTGCTGGTCCTGGTTTGTTCTGAGTTTGGGCACGAGGGAGGCCAGAGCCAGACAGGTGAACTGTCTCACACCTGGGCTGCCCCCCCCCGACCTCTTGCCATTCTGGGACTGACACAATATGCCTCTTGGTTCCCTGTCAGTGCATTTCTGACCATCAGCTGATGGTCCACGTGTCACCTCCGTGCCCTCACAGCGGAGAGGAGAAGGGGTATGTGGCGGAGTCCCCATCCCCTGGAGGGTGACAGGTTGGGCTCAGTGGTCTTGGAGGGCTTTTTTAGGGGTTGTGTTTTGGATGTCTTGGCTCTCTGTGTTGCAAAAAGAAGCCACACTGAGCGATTCTGTTGAAAATGTCACTCTACACCTTTTATCTTGCTGAGTCAAAGCCGTTCGGGGCGTCGGAACCCCATTCGTTTGCCTGCAGTTTGAAAAGCTCTCTCCACTCTGCTCAGCACCACATTTCAAGATCACTGTCATTTATGTAAACTAATCTTTCCATGGACAATTCATAACTGCCCTGTTTTCCTCCCTTTTGCTTATAACACTCCCCACTTTGCGTTCGGGAGCGTCATTAAATGCCCTTTTATTGCTCCCCGGTTGGAGGTACCTGAGCACTAAGCAGGGCTTCAAGATTTACAGCCTATTTGAAACTCAGATAATGATGTTTAATTTGTTATTGGCTGTGTAAAGGTTAACAGAGAAATAACTCAAACTATTAGCAAAGGAATAAGGCGTTACGACAGGGCCATTAAGAGCCGGATGGAAAGATGGATCTCGTTTCCAAAGGAGCTGATGAGCCACGCTCACAACCCCTGGAGCACAAGGGTAGCCCCACCAGCTCACCCTCTGCAGGCTCTGTGTGTCACTCAGTTGGTTTTCAGCCCAAAACTTGCACGGGGAACACGCTTGACAATCAAATTCTCCCAAAGCTACCTGTGAGGTTGGAAGGAACGTTCCGCCCTCAGCTGCTTTTCAGGGTCACCTCTCTCAGAGCAGATGGTAAAAGCAGCCAAGCTTGGCTTAAACCCAGCTTCAGCTGCATGTTGAGCTACATCTCTGTCCATAACTTGAGTAAGATGCAGGAACACTTGTTGTCCAGAGGAGCTGTGGCTGCCCCTGGATCCCTGGAAGTGTCCAAGGCCAGGTTGGAGCAGCCTGGGATGCTGGAAGGTGTCCCTGCCCATGGCACTGGATTATCTCTCAGGTCCCCTCCCAGCAAACCATTCCAGGATCCTGTGATTCACTCCACCAGCTCTGCAGTGGGAAAGAGGCACCATCTGAACTAAAGTGCTGGGAATAAACACAAATCAAAGCCCTAAGTGAGCAGATTTCAAACTGATTTTATAGCACTGCTGAAACTACACCCCAAGGCCTTGCTTTTAAAACGTCACTGCTGTGGACTCCACTGATCACACGTTTTTCCTGGGGAGGGAGGGCTTAGTTTTTCCAATTTTATTGTGCTCTTACAATCAATCAATCACCCACATGCAGATAAGTCCCTCTTTTTCTCATCCTTCTTCAGGCTGTTGGGCAATGGCCGGAAACACTGCTTTTGGAAGAGTTGGGGAGAGGTTATTGGACGTGGGCCCAGCAGCTTTTGGAAAAACAGAGTAAAAAAATACGCAGAATTCATGGAAGAAAGACAAGCAGATGCTGCTTGAAAAGCCGGTTATATTCTTATGTCAACAAATTAGTGCACGAGCGGCCAAAAAGCCCACACAGAGGTAACACAACAAATGTGTCCTCAAGACACTCAAAGGAAACACAAACTCTCCCTGCAGGACCTACACTAAGGCTGGCTTTGCAGTTTATTCCCATAAACTTTGGAGCAAGGCTGGGCACAAAGTAAAGCCAGGCCTGCTCAAGCTCTGCAGCTGAGCTCTGCTTTTTTTTTTTTGTTTTTGAATGGTCCTTTCCCTCAGAAACAATCCCAAACCATCTTCCACGGGGCTGAAAAACACGGGTGGGAGGGAGGATTCTGCAGCTCTGGCTTGAGCAACACACATTTTCTTTCCTTAAACACCCAACACTGCAGCCAAGTGGGAGCTCAGTCAGACCTCCAGCTGGTATCAAATGGAATGTGACTTCAACAGCTTTAAGACAAGGGGCTGACTTTGTCTTCTTTTCAACACCCCTTTCTTCATCCTTTCTACCTGCAGGCCCTTCCTCCATGTCTTTTCTAGTGACTCCACCCAAATTTTACACTTCTTGGCTCTGAACTTGCAAAAGCTCTGTGTGTGTGTGTTTGTGTGGACTTTCCCTGCAGGATTTTAGCACAAATTCTAAGCAGTCTTATTAAACTCAGTGGAACCTTCCCATCCTACCCTTCCCCCACGTGTTTTGGGTTTTTTTTTTTTTGCTTTTTTGCTTTTTTTTCCTTCCTCCTAACTCTTACCACATGTTGAAAAGGCCAGACATGAGTCAGAGCAAGCTCCTTGAGCAGGAGGGAGGGGGAGAGAGGAGGTGAGCAGAGGGGAGGGTCCCTTTCCCAGCCAAGGGAGGGGGCATTTCCCACATTTCCCAGCCTGCCCCTTCCACACACACAGGGTGAGATCTCCCAGCACCACCAAAAACTGTCCCACTAAGCAGCTGAAAATTGAAGACCATTGAGAAATTCTTTGGGTTTTTTTTAAAATCGTGGTGCTCCTCCTTTTATTGGCCAGTAAACTCCTAGAGGGGCAGCATCAGTGGCCATCAGCTGGGCACAGGGTCTGCCTGTTCTCCTGGAGACTGAGATCAACCTCATTAACTTTAAATTTTTACATGGAAATAAGGTGAGCTCTAAGGCTCACAGCTCTGGATTGGCTCATCTACTCTCTGCCACAGCATTTGTTCTTCCTATCAAGCTAAAAAGGACTTTTTCAGCAGCTCTGCCACAGAGTGATCATGAATGTTGCCACCTCAGACACGCTTGACCCTTCAAATCCTATGATGAGCCCTTCTAGGAAACCCTGCAACGCCTGATTTAGAGGCATGGGTTGGTATCAGAGCTCAGCAAGCTGTTAGCTACACCCTTCCTGAAATAAACCCTCTTTTCTCAATATCACATCCCTACAGAATATTTATAAACCTTGATAATCATAAATTCTGTAACAGTGACTGGGAACAAATTCCAAGAGCCAGCTATACCTCAAAATAATCCTATTTCTTCCTTTGCTTCCAACCTTTCCATTCCTTTTAATATTCTCTCTGCTTCACTTCCACATTCCAGTTCCATGCCATGTATTGGTTTACATTCCTTAGTGTTGCCTTTTTATCCACTCCCACTTTTAGAGTTTCTCCAGGACCAAACAAGCTCACATGAGTCTCATCAGAGCTTTCAGGCCAGGCAGCATCTTTATCCAACTCTCTTCCATTGAACTGTTCCAGCTCCCAAAACCATTCCTCACTTACATTAATTTTATTGCTAAGCCATCAATCCTTAATGACAACAAATTCCCTTCCCATCAGACCCACCGAGGCAAAGGGGCAGCTGGGAGGGCCATGGGTGAGTGTGCAAGTGGTGATTTTTGGATCATGGAGAGCCATCCAGCTGGCATTGGGCACTGCAGCAGTGGGAGAATCCCCGGGAAATGGGATCACCCAGGGGGATTCCCTCCAAAAATCTCTCCACATCATTATCTGCAAGAGCTTCTGCACCCACCAGGGCTCGCTGATGGAGCTGGGGACCACCCAGAGCACGCAGAGCAGACCCAAAAGTTCGACTCTCATGGCCACACAGCCCTGAATCCAAGCCCTTCCAAATCCAGGAGTGCTGGAAAACCTGATCCTTCTGCCTGGAACCCACAGAGACATCTCTGCAGTGCATTTAGTGCTGCTCCCAGCTCAGCCTCCGCCCCAGCAGGATTTCTGGGCTCTGTCCTGACAGAACCAAACCCCAGGTAACCCCTGTGGGATATAAGGAGAACCCCCAGCCAGGGCTGAATTAAAAGACAAACTGCCAATTCCTTGATTAAAGAGCAGGGGTTTCAGCATCCAGCAGCAGCTCTATTACTGCTGCCCATCAGACCTAAGGCTGCACAGGAACAGCACACGAGATTTTTGCTGTTTCTGGGATATTGGTGTTAAAAAAAAAAAAAAAGAAGAAAAAAAAGAAATATATTGATGAACTACTTTGTCATTGTTAACAGCATTGCTGACAAACTCACAGCAGGCCCACTGAGAGGAAGACAGCAGCGTGTCTACTGAGTGCCTGTTGTAGCTGAGACATGTGCTCTGAATTAGGCAAGGTGTGTAAATTATGACAGGCAGAGCTCTTTGGAGAGAGTGCCCAGGTCTGAGGGAATTCTGGTGCACTTTTGTTGCTGCTGCTGCTGCGTTTCCCCCCCCCTTCCCCCCCAGTTCTGGTCTCAAAAGAAACCTTGCTCCTTGGAGAGAGCATTAACAGGCTGCAGCTCCTCAAGTGTCGTTTGACAGGGATAAAAATTGAAATGCTAAAAGAGAAAGCCCGGGCTCCTTCTCCTCGCTCTGCACTCGTTATTTTATTCTCTCCAACTGTGGCTGAACCTCAGGAGGAGAAAAAGCCACAGGAGGCTCAGGGGGAGATGGGGGAGGAGGAGGAGGAGGAAGGAGGAGGCACAGCCTAAAAACGTGGTTTCCTTTACACAGAATCAGGCATGAAAATGCCACCCTGGTGACATCTGGGAAGGCCAAGCCTGGAGCACAGGATGTTCCCAGATGGATCCCAGAAACCTCCAGTCCCCAGGAATGCCCCCACCAAGGCAGGAACGCTCAATGTTGTTGTTGTTGTTTGAGGGAAATTAGGCTACACCACGCTCAGTCTTTGATAAATAACACTGAAAAAGATCCCAAAAATTGTTCTTCTGTCCCCAGGCCTGTGCTCAGAGAACAACATTACCCAAATTTCCTATCACAAAGCATTATGAAGCCCTTTCAAGATGAGATTATTGACCTCTCCTTAGTCAGCCTCATCACAGAGTCCCATGTCCTTATATTCCAAACACGCAGATCAAAGTCCCAGTCACAGATTAACTTGGGCCCTGGTCGTTTTACACTTTCAGCAGCAAAAAAATCCATTAACCTGATTCAAAAGTTGTAAAGAAGGGGGTTCTTATTAAGAAAGCTGTCCTGAAATTAGCACACAACCATCAAAATTGGTAATTTTGGCAAGCTGGTAATGAAAAAAATGACTGAAAATTATTTTTATTATGACAAAAGATACTAAAAAAATTAATTCCAAAATACTGTTAACCAATCCTACTCCATGTCCTGTAATTTATTCTTTGTTTTTGTCTCTGGATCCCCCAAAACTTTTTAAATTCTGAAACAGTCATAATAAAATTATCTGCACTACTGGTTATGCTCCTTCCTCAAGAAGACCTCAAGTCTTGCAGTGCAACTGTTCATCTTCTGGGCATGTATTGGTTGAAAAAGTGTTGTTCTTTTCCCCTCCAATAATTGAAAATTACACTCCCAAGTTTCAAGAACTTCTTGCTAAGAGGGGGAAACTTTGACACTGTTAATTTTTAGGGTTTTTATGCAAACACAAAGCACCAAACAGCTTCCAGCCATCTCCAATGACCATCATCCCCCAGCTGAGTGGAAGTTTCCTTCTGTCAGGAAGCAGAAAGATGCTGAGCTGTTTACTGCAGCCAAAAGGGATTCAGTGAAAGATTTAACCATCAAAACCCACCACTTCCTCTTTAACCTCATCCTCTGGCTCTGGAAACGTTGTCCCTGTGCTGTTCCCTCCCTGCAGTGTGTGGGAGGACGGGCAGAGCAATCCCGGCCATTCCAGTCCCATCCTGCTGCAGGGCTCAGAAACATCCCCATTTTGACATGATTAGTGGTTTATTGCAGGGAAAATGAACCAAATGAAACTTTATCAGCTGGTTAATTAATAGCCAGCGTGCCAGTGCTCTCTGCCAGCTCTCACTGCTCTGGACTCAGCCATTCCTGCTGGGAATGAGCTCCAGTGCCAACTGGGGCCTCCAGAGCAGGACACGGGAGCTCCCAGCTCTGCCAGGCGTGGAAGAGCAAAGAGAAGCCCAAAATCGAGGAGTTGTTGTGAGGTATGGATGATGGGAATGATGGGAATGATTTCTGGGGTCAGCTCTGGATTTCTGGAGTCACCACCCACAACACTGGAGTCAAACCCAGCTCCCCTCAGGACCTGAGCAAGAGCAAAGAAGGAGCCAGAGGGACAGCAAGGGAAGCCCCATCCCCTGTTTGGTGAGGAACAGCCACCACTACCCTGTCCTCCTGTTCTCTTACTCAGCTTGACACTCTGTTCCATTTTTTTTAAACTTATTTACTGTGACGTTACTCTGGTAAAAGAAATTTGGACATCAGTTGCCCTGGAGCCATATTTGGACTGTTTCCCATATAGAGATGTACCAGCTGGACAAATTTTAGGCCGAGATCCAAAGCTGGGAGAGTTTTTTGATCAAACAAAAACAAGACTCCTGTTAGATCAGTTCTGGGGTTCTCTCTGTGCAGGATTTTTCATCTGTGCTCAAAAGGCATGAAAAGCATCACTGAGTTTCCAACACTATCCCCTTTTATCTGTCTATTTATCTATAGGTATATGTTTATAGATAAATATAAATATATTTATACATCTATTGTATAAATACATAGATAAATATATTTGATTATATAAATATGTACATAAATATATATATTTAGCTCTGGCTTCCCCTCCAGTTCCCAGCTTTCCTCTCTGTATTCCAAGCCTAAACACATCAGGTGTCACTGTCTGGGAATGGTGGGCAGATTGAGTCATTTCTCCTTTGGAAGGGAACTCCAGAGCCCCGAGGTCTGACAGCAGACACTGCTGGAGCCCCTGGTGTGAACCGGCCCTGAAATCCATCCCCAGCTTCCCAGCGTTGGGTGATGACATTTTAGAGTGGGAGGTCACAGTGCACTCACATCCTTCCTCCTAAAACCATATCCTGCCCCCGCCCCCCATCCCAGCAGATGGGCTGCAGGGTTCCTACCTGCTCTCCAGAGCAGCCTGCAAGCCCCAAATAAGATCACACAGCACATTTCCAGACCTTCTTTCCTGCTCTCTCCAGCTCTAAGCCATGACACCACTGCTCTGGTTTAACCATCTCAGATGTCATGTGGTAACAAGGCAGGCTGAGAAGGGTCTGTTTACGAGTGCCTGAATCAGCCTGAAGAGCTGCAAGTCACATTTATCATAAATTAGGGTTGGAATTAAAAATATTTCTTTCTTTTTTTATTTTTCTCCTACACTTTTCCCCCCCCCTACTTATGGAAGCCAAAAACCATCAAATCTGACTGTTGATACTGAAGCAGAGACATTAAATTTCTTGGTTCAGATGTTAAACACAACTGGAGCTGCTGGCTCATGCCTTTGTGGTTATTCCATGTCTTTCTCCTGCATTTGCATCACCAGGGCTACCTCATCTTTTCAGAGAGCAGGGACACATCCTACAGCAGGGATTTTCCCCATGGAGTGGGGGTGTAACATTTCCCCACACCTTCCTGGGGGGTGAGTGTTCCAGTGAGAAGGCCAAGCCCCGGTTCTGAGAAGAGGCAAAGAATTTTTGGCAATCCCACCCAAATTCCTTGTGAGACAGAGATCACCACGGGGCCAGGGGGGAGGATCAGCAGGACAAGAGGGTCTTAAGCTGTGCCAGGGGAGGTTTAGGTTAGATATTACCCACCTAAATACCCATCTAGATACCCATCTAAAGATATTAGGAAGAAATTCTTTGCAGAGAGGGCAATCAGACCTTGGAATGGGCTGCCCAGGGAGGGAGGGGGTGGATTCTCCATCCCTGGAGGTGTTTCAGGTGAGACTGGATGTGGCATCAGTGCCGTGGGTAGGGGCAGATCGAGGGCTGGACTTGATGCTCTGGGAGGTCTTTTCCAACCCTGCTGATTCTATGATTCTGTGATTCTATGATTCTATGATTCTGTGATTCTATGATTCTATGATTCTGTGATTCTCTGATTCTCTGGTTCTGTGATTCAGTGATTTTGTGATTCTATCATTCTCTGACTCTGTGATTCTATCCAAAACAGGAATAACACCGAGATGGGAAAGCTGGCCCCCGAGAAAACGCGCCGCCCAACTCGCAGGGATGCGACACCATCACTGCGGAGCCAGAACTCTCTAAACACCCCCCGACTGGACGAATTCTCGGAGGAAAAGCAAAGCGGGAGTGCTTTGCAGTGGGTGCAGGGAGCTCGGGCTGCAATCCGAGCTAAAGACAGCTCCCTAGTGGCTGCGGAGCCCGCAGGAAAGCTCCGGCACAGCCCCCAGCGCTGACAGCTCCGCTTCATTTCCCGGGCAGGAATTCAGCACCCCGAAGTGTCAAAATGCAGCCGGACCCCCGTCCCCGAGTGGGTTTTGTCTCCTGAACGACACACGGTAGAGAATAAATCAATTTGGGCACCTGCTCCCGGCTGCAAAAGCTGGCTGGGCTCCCCCTTCCAACCCCAGTCCCCTCTGATACATCCCCCAAAAAACGACACAGCAGCACCTCGAGGAGGGGACCCCCCCAGCTGCTCCCAGTCCAGCTGCAGTGCCTCCAAAAACCCCAAATATTTGGCGCGATTCTTGATCTCACAAATCTATTTCTTTCCGAACGGCAGCCAAATCCTTTTGTACCTGACTGGCTTGTGATCACTGAACTCATCCAAAGTGATTTACAGGAGGAAACTGAGGAGTCAAACACCCTGTTATTCCCCAACCTGCAGGATTTCTGGCTTATTTTAAACTTTGGCTTCAACTATTATTATTATTATTATTATTATTATTATTATTATTATTATTATTATTAATTGATATTATTGGTATTATATTGTTATTATTGTTGTTGTTGTTTCTCCAAAATTTGCTTTTAAAGAATAACAAAATAAAAAAAAAAAAAAATTAAAAAAAAGACCCATTTGCAGAGTTTTGCATCGTTTGCATGTTAATAGGGTGTTGACAAATCTGGGGTTGAAAAAGCAGCTCAAACTCGTCTCTGCTGCTTCTCACACACAAATGTTTAGACGAACATCCAGAGAAACTTTGTTTCTATTAACACAACCACAAAAGCCCTGAGAGATCCCCCAAACCTAGAGGAAATTCAATACAGTTGGCAGCGTAGCCAGTGCTGATTACATACACAAATCTTGCCTGCTTGCACATCACGCTCCTATTTTTAGATTTTTTAGGAAACAAAGAGCCCTTATTAATGGCTATCTTCTTGTTTGGGGAGAAGGGAGGGGAATAATTCTGTTTATATTTCTCCATCAGCCTGCTGGCTTGCACACAAAGCACTGAGGCAATTACACTGGCTGGAGCACTGGATGAGAGACTCAGCAAACATCATTAATATGATTATTCATTTACTTAATTCAGCCCTTTCTTCCCCCATTCCCAGAGAGAGCACAGCGAGGACCCAGCGTGTCCCTGCACTCCTGGTGAGTGCAACTCCCACCTGCCCTCAGGGGAGCAGCACACCGAGTTCCAGCAGGGAATACATCAATAAAATACAGCAAGAGACCCTTGAGCAGGGCCACACCGGGGTGACCCGATCCAGATGGAAAAGACCCAACTTCCGTAAGTTGGATTCCGTTGACAAAGCAGCCCAAAAGTGAAGGATTCGCAGAGAAATGCACCCAAAGCACCTTCTGAACAAAAAAGACCCAACTTTCTCCTTGGACACCGATCCTTCAAACCAACTTCATTCCCTCTCCTGAAAAGAGGTTTAGAACAGAATTCTCAAATTCAAAGGCAACAGGCTAAAAATGGCTTCATTTTCAGGAGTTCTTAAGAGCCAGCAATGTCTGCAACATCAACTGCTGCCTCAGAGCTGATTTCTCCAAGCCAGCTCTCAGGTTTGGATTTTAATTCCTGTTATAAACTCTTAGGTAGCACAGAAGATCTCAGTCTAAGCAGTGATGGGGGAGCTAAAGCTTAAATTTTTAACATCCAAGACCTTGGGGGTAAGCAGGCCACGAAGGTTCATTCCTTTTCTTTCCCTCTCTCCTCCTTTGGAGCTCAGGTGTGTTTAGGAGGTAACTTCTACCAGAACAGTCTGATACAACATTCAGAGCAATAAATGGGAATGCTCTTGATTTTTAGGTCAGATTCTGCTCCCACAGGCTGAGGAGAGGGCTGAACAAGGCTGGGTCTGTGCACTGGTAAAGGGAATTAATTGCATTATTTTGGTGTTATGCTTTGGCTTCTTGACATCCCACCCCATAAAACAGCCCATAAAACAGCCCCTCACTTCTTCCCTGTTGCCCATGTTCCAACCCCCTGTTCAGATACCCACCTAAAGCAACAGGAGATTAAAAATACAGAGTGGGGAGAGATGAAGCTCACTACAATAAACAATACTAAATTAAACCAGGCTGAATCCATTGTGTGCTTGCAACCACCAGAACCGCTCGTACCAACCCAACAATCGAGCTCTGTGCCTCTCTCCAGCTTTTCCAGGCTGGGGAATTGGAGTGGGCTGATTCCTCCTCTGGGGTCCCAGCAGCCCTCCCTGCCAAGGCCTGCAGAGCATCATTAAGGGATGCTGCAGGAAGGCTCAGAACATCAGCCAGAAACAGGAGCAATCCACCAGCCACCAAGTGTGGTGGGGGTTTGTTTTCCTCCACCTCTTCACTTCACCCAGCGAGTTGTGATCTTCCTACAGTCCCATCCTTCCCTGCAATCTTGCCAAGGGCGTTGCTGCCTCCTGATAATACCATGCTTTTTATGCACCTACAGGATTAAGAGAGATGCAGGGGAATTTGGGGGCTGGAGGGAGAGAATTTCAAACTAAACCTGCAGAAAAAAGGAGTCCACACGGAGCTGTGAGAGAAAAATCTTCTCCCCTCTGATGTTGTTGGATCTCACCTCCTCCTGTCCCACTTCCCTACACACACATCCCTCTCCTTTCTGCCAGCACTGTATATTGAGTGGGGGGGATCACTTCCATCATCACTTCTTGTTGGAGTTCAGTCATTTTGGGAAGCTCCAGCACATTGGCTGCAAGACCATTTTTGACCCCAAGAGCCTGCAACCCAAACCAACCCCCGAACAGCAAGACCTTCCTTCTGTGAAATTTAAATTAAAAGGTGTTAGGAATAGCCATTTCACTCCCATAGTCTTCACCAATTAAGCCAAGCGTTCAGTATGCTCGGCTTGCCCTCTAATTTGGATTTTTCACCCACCCTTGTGCTAACCCCCCAAAACCTGAGTTTTTAAAAATCACAACCATCGTTGCAATTTTCTCCGCTTAACACAGAGCAAGGGCACAATGCCCCCTCCTGAATGGTGCTGCACAGCCTGACCCTTCCTCATAATCCCCTGTAAATTCACCCAAAAAGTCATGAACTACATAATATTGGTTCTTACAGACTGACATATTTCCCTGATCTTTCACGAGCCACTTGGGGAAACAGTTTTCGCCTGATCTGAATGAAGAAGAAAAACAGTGATCCTAATCAACCATTTACCCTCAGTGGCTTCCCTAAACAAATCTGGGAAAGAGCTTAAAGGCTTGGGAATATCCTCGACCCTGCTTGATGCACTGTAATAACCCTACCTAATTATACTGATATAAAAACTAATTGGAAAGATAGCAAATGTCAGGGTAAGATGCAAATTGTAGGGTGTTAATTGCTGAACAGGTGCTGGAATAGAATTAAATGAGCATCTTGATTAGGAGAGTGGAAAAAACAAATGTGGACCCCCGAAATCAAGTTGGCCACGTGAATTATTTAGCAGCCTCCTCGCACCAGCCAGAGGTCGTGTTGATGTGACCTCTGCTTTGTGATGGGTGGGCTGGCAAAACAATGGTGAACTCCAGGAGAAAACAGGGCTTAGGAGAGGCAGGGGAACTGTGCAATTTCTGTGGGACGTTTTCCACGGGAGAAAGGAGGAGGAGTTTCCCTTGGTGAGCCTCTGGATCATTGGATTCACACCCTGGTCCCAAAGAACACACAGGTGACCCCACCTGGTCCTTGCAAGCCCAGGAACGAGGCTGCTGCCATTTTTACAGCAAATATTTGGGAATACAAATCACAAAAAAGGCTCTGGGAGGCAATTTTTGTGTTTGCACAGGGGGGGAACTTCACCCACAGCCAGGAGCTCTGCGGTGGCACCGCCGTGGCAGTAAATTTTTTTCACACAGACCCTCCAAAAGCCATCTCATGTTTCAGGTGCCACTCACTGACCAGCAAACAGATCAGCTCAAGTAACGTCAATTAGAACCAGCAGCCTGGAAATGGGAGAGCCCCATGGTTAGCAGGGGTTATTTGGGGCAGATGAGCAGAATAATTCTCATGGAGGATTTAATCCAGCTCCCAGGTATCCCTAATTTTTTTCATCTGAGATTACTTTTCCTTGGTGATGACATTAGAAGGTTGCAAGAGCACCCTGGGGGTAGAACAAGGTTTTATAAAGGAAAACTTCTTGTCCTTAAAGACAGTTTCAACAAGCCACAAAATCTACTGAGATGTTTTGCCAATTAGGAGAAAATTATGAGGAGTTCTGGAAGCCAATTTTTTAAAAGCTGCTGAAAGTCTTTAAATGGTTATTCAGCTTTATGAAATTACTTTATGATATATCAGAGTGGTTCAAACAACTGTGGGATGGGGAGGAAGGAGAATTTTTTCCACTGAGTCCCAATGAATAAACAAACACATTTCCATGGAGGGCAGCAATCACTGGGAGGTGCAAGTTGAAATTATTGTATTGCTTTAGGAGCTCACAAAACTCACTCAGGAGCCACCAAATGCCAGGATTAAAGAAATAACTCTAAATTAAATCATTTTTGACACATACAGTCCAAGACTTCATTACATTATGATATCCACAAGTGTTCCAGGAGAGGATCTAAACTGTCTCAGCTGCACAACAATTCCCATTAATCAAGGAGTTGGAGCCCATGCTGCTCCAAACCTGGCTTTGATCTGCATAAATTGAGGGGGTTTATTTGTCACCAGCTCTCCCCTTGCTGAAGTTGTGCTTTAAAAGGCAGCAAAACAACCATCCCATGTATGAGTGAAGGAAAAGACTGAACTTCCCATATCTTTGTATGTAACAAAGATAAATTTTGCCTGTAAAAAAAAATAAAAAAAGTGCAGAAAAATACCCAAAAGGGGACAGGGTCACATTGGCCATCCCAGAAATGGTTATAACCTCTGCTTCTGCACATATATTTTATATATCTATCTATCTATCTATATATATGTATATAATATGTTTATATGATATCTTTATATTTTATGTATACATTTGTATGTGTTTATATAAAATAAATAATAAATTTAATACATTTCTATCAATACATTAAAATAATTTTTCTGTTATATATATAAATGTATATTTAATTCTCTATATAACTGTTATATAAATACACATATTTAATATATATTTTGGGCAATTTCTTGGGCAGGGTTACAGTCCTGCTTGTGTTGTTTGGCTAAAGAGAAAGGACTGACAGTGACACTTTTTGAAGGGCACCAAAGGAAAGCTGGAAAATGAGAGAACCAGATGTCCCTGAAGGAATGCTGGGAAATGCTTGAGATAAAGAGAAANACAAAGATAAATTTTGCCTGTAAAAAAAAATAAAAAAAGTGCAGAAAAATACCCAAAAGGGGACAGGGTCACATTGGCCATCCCAGAAATGGTTATAACCTCTNAAAAAAAAAACACCTTTAACCAAAACATCCCAGAGGATATTTTGTTTTTTGAGGTTCTGTGTCAACAAGTGACANTCCCAGAAATGGTTATAACCTCTGCTTCTGCACATATATTTTATATATCTATCTATCTATCTATATATATGTATATAATATGTTTATATGATATCTTTATATTTTATGTATACATTTGTATATGTTTATATAAAATAAGTAATAAATTTAATACATTTCTATCAATACATTAAAATAATTTTTCTGTTATATAGATAATTATATATTTAATTCTCTATATAACTGTTATATAAATACACATATTTAATATATATTTTGGGCAATTTATTGGGCAGGGTTACAGTCCTGCTTGTGTTGTTTGGCTAAAGAGAAAGGACTGACAGTGACACTTTTTGAAGGGCACCAAAGGAAAGCTGGAAAATGAGAGAACCAGATGTCCCTGAAGGAATGCTGGGAAATGCTTGAGATAAAGAGAAAGGGGGGAAAGAGAAAGGAAAAAAAAAAAAAAAAAA
>VXAW01001939.1:296251-315908 GCA_013399735.1 Tyrannus savana | reverse complement strand
AAAGAAAAAAGAAAAAAAAACACCTTTAACCAAAACATCCCAGAGGATATTTTGTTTTTTGAGGTTCTGTGTCAACAAGTGACACCGACTCAACACTGGATACTTTTCCCCCCCTCTTTAGCAGAGGAATTTTGACTGAGCAGATACTTTGTCAGCATCAAGGAGAAGGATTTTTACTGGCAGGGCTTCAACTGTAAAAGTCCTCCTTCCTTTTCTTCCAGGTACTGAGCACCCTCGTTCCTGAGGAGAGGGGGGACTTGGAAAACATCTCTATTCAAACTCAGAATCCAATTTACAATCCAGACAACCAAGCTGAGGACCCAGGGAAATTCCCAGCAGCCACAAACTCAAGGACCACTTCAAGCTGTCCACAGGAAAAACTTGAGATCAATGGCATTAACATTTAGATCAGGGGTGGAAAGGAGACACCTCTCAGCTTTATCAGTCATCCAAATCAGAGTTTTTAGTTTTAGAATCCCAAGTTTCTTTCTAAAAAAATTTGAAGCTTCAAGAACTGCAGTTTGTTACAGAAACTTAATAAATGTGAAAGGAACCAGAAGCCCAGACATCAAATCTTTGCAGTTTCACTTTTTTTTTAAATGAAATAATTACATCCATGCTCCTCATAATATCCAGTGCTAATTGCTTTGCTGAACGGGGATCCATCTGAAATAACTTTTTATCAACGTTGTAGAAGAAAACCTGAACACACCTCCAAAAAAAAAAATAATTTAAATCCATTTTCTATTGGCACCAGCACTCTGGGCTTAAAGGCTCATTTCTTTATGCCATGATTTGGTGAGGTCACTGTGCCCTGGCTTTAAGCACCTCTTTAATTACCTTTCCTGTGCCACCTCTTTCCAAACTCTCAAGGATCTTCCTCCAAGGTTCAGTTTGGAAAAGGAACACAGTGCAAAGGTACCTTTTGGTTTCCCAGCCTGGCCCTGGGGTGCAGAGCAAGGCAATTATTTTTTTTTTTCCCCCTTCCTGACACAAATCTCCTGCACAGAACTGTGGAGATCAATACGAGGACCCAGTGGGGAAAGAAGGGAGTGGAAAACTTTTCCCCTGGAGCAAAAAAAACCACAGAGCAAGGCAACACCTGCAATAATCAGGCTGAAAAGCAGCCTGGAGGCAGAGAGGGTGGGGGGCACGAGAAATGTGCAACATCATCTCCACTGGTGGCACATCCCAAGAGAAAATCCACTGGTTCTTTGAGGGAAGCTCTGGGAACACAAGGGAAGGACTGACAGAGGAGTCAACCCAAAATTCATCCATGCTTTTGGTCTATTATTTCCTTTGGTTATATATATATATACATATATATAAAACCACTTCCAGAATGCTTGAACACAACCTTGCTCCTGCTCCTGCTGCAGTTAAATGAAGGTTTGACAGGGATTTGGGCCAGATAAACCCCCAAACCCACAGCGTGTTGTGTCACGGGATATTCTGAGTCAGAAGGGACCCCCGGGGATCATCGAGCCCAACTCTCAGGTGGACAGCCCATGCAGGGGGTTGGACCCATATAAACAGTGGCTGTTCTCTGCTCTGATAAATAATAAAAATAAATCAATTCCAATTCAGCATCAGAAATGCCACCGTGTGGGGAAAAAAAGCTTTCTGCCAACTCCTGCCAGTGGCAGCTCCTGAGAGGGGCAAGTGATTCCAAGCCAGCCCAGAACAATCAGCTGCCACTTCATTTTATTTTATTTTCTTGAAACAACCTCTGCAGGAAGGCACAAACCCACGCAGGGAAGAGCCTTTTGCCTAATGGGCTCCCAGTCCCTGAGACTCAAAGAAGCTGAGTGCTTAAAAACAACTCAGGAGCCACAGTAAAAGATAGAAAATTATTGCTTCCTGTCATGGCCAAATATTAAACACAGCACACACCTAATGGCTCTATCACTCCCCAGGGAAGGAGCTTTATGAACAATAAAATCCCAGCAGACTTGCACTGTTTGGACTTAGAAGCCTCATTATGGGCTCACTGATCCAACACAATTTACAAGCTCCGTGGACTCCACTTGAAGGGAAAGCCACCAAATGTGGAGCTGTAAGTGGGGAAGCCCACGGAGAAATCGGCATTTCTGTGGGAAGGAAATTAGCAGAGGAGGTGGAGGGAAAAGGAAAAAAATAAAATGAAGGGGAAAGAAGGCAAAAGAAAGGTGGGTTGGGTGGCAGCAGCATGTTAAAGATCCAAATCAGGGAGAAAAAGGGGAATATGAATTAGAGCTGCAGAGAGGAAATGCAGTTCCAGGACGTGCTTGGATTCCACTCCTCACTGTGTCACAAACTCTGCCTCCTGCATCATCTTGGGCAACCCATGCAAACCCTTAATATCTTTAAAATTACATCTCCAGCTGACTTTAGGAAGCTTCAGATATCCATTATGTATTTCCCATCTCAGTCTTGCCTTCCTTTTATAAGGACTTTTGGGTGATGTTGCAAGCAGGACAAACGATTTCATACCCTTTCTGGAAGCAGGAAACACTGATTGGGAGGATCTGAAAGCAGGGGACACGTGAATTGGGAGGATTCCTTCAGGGGTGAAGCTCCAGCTTCTGAGAGGTTGAAATCCCAGGATGTTTCCAGGGTAGAAAAATCTATGAGATCCCCCCCTCAAGAAACAGATGGTGAGAGAAACACCCAAGGAAGGGATGGACAGAACCAAAAGGTTCAAAAGGAAAGCGAGAGGCAGCAACAAAAAGAGGTTGGGGCAGATGAAGTGACAAGTCCATAAAATCAGGTCTAGACAGAGGCCGAGAGGAATGCAAAAGTGATAAGGAAGAGCATTCCAGGTCATAAATACACAGAGGATGCTTTGATTAGGATGCAAATACTCTGGAATATCGGCAGTTTCGCTGGTGAGGGCAGATGGATCCAGGCAGATCCATTTCCAAAGAGCCGTGGAGGTCCCGCGTCACACAGGGCTGCTCTGCACGCCCAGAATTTCTTCTGTGCTGTTTGCACAGCGACTTTCTCCTCAGCCTCTATTCCCAGAGGTGCTTCAGTTCATGGGAAACTCGTATCCCATTCCCCTTTCCACCACTCCCAAAGCCATTGATTGCAGTGGCTCCTCAGGCTGCTCTCCCTGTGCTGGCTCTGCAGCTCCTCAGCCTCCTCACCCTCTGAGCACAACCTGCAGCCACTTCTCCTCCTTGCAAAGCTCCAGTTTAAAAGGGAACCACAGATTTTCTCCTACTGTTGTTTGAACTCTGCTCAGAACTTTGCCTTGCTCAGGCAGGATTTACCCAGCCAGCACCATCAGTGTTTTTATCTCAACCACAGCACAACTAATCTAACAAGGTTGGAATTCATCCATGCTTGTGTCCAAGCTGCTCTCAAGCATCATGCAGGCTTATCTGATTTATGCAGAATTGCTAAAATCCTTTGGGTCTTGTCTTCATGGGGCTTATTTTCTTAAGGCTTCCAGGCAGTAGTAGAAAATAGTCAGATTATATTTCTTTAAATTGTATAATATGTCCTTGCTTAGAATTCACTGTGTTTCCCTTGCAGTTCTCAAACCAGAGCACTGTGCTGGCTGTTCCAGTTATAGATTTAGTGGGGCTAAAGGGATCACTGTTGGTTGAGAGTCCCACCAATTACATTTTTCTTTTTCCCTACAACACATCCCCAAAAAAAAAGCATCTCTCGGGTGAGGTGCCCAGGAGGGAAGGGCTGCACGGTCACAGTGACAGCACATTGGTCTGGTTCCACAGAACAGCAGTGGAAAAGCAGGTCCCAGTCATGATTAATTCCCTAATAAATCTGTGCAATCTCCACTGTTTTCCACATCACCCCTGTATTCCCACACATCAGTTCTCAGCACTTTGGGTTACCAGAGAAAGGCAGGTACACACGTGGTTTAGAGTTAAACAGAGATTCTGCCAATGGCTAGGAAAATGCAGGAAGCAGAACCCAGGACTTCCACAGACCAAACCAGCCCATTTTCATTTTTCTAGCGCACTCAAAAAAGATGTTTAAGCTCCTTTTGACTCGCCAGCTTGCTGGAAAATCTGTTGTCTGTCGACACAAAATGAAAAACATTAAGGGACACAAGCTAGTCTCCAGTTTAGTCCATTTACAAGCTCTAAGTGCTTGCACACATCAAAAATTTCAAGATGTTTTGGACAGCAAACTAGTAAAGAATTTTCTTTTTGCCTTAAAGAGGGGAGGGGAGGGAGGAAAACAAAAAAAAAAAAAAAGAAGCAAACAAACAAATTAGGCACGAAGAGAAGCACTTGTCAAACGGCTGGGATGGTGCACTTTGAGTTACTGACTCCCCACAAACATCCAGTCTACTAAAAAATTCATAAAGGGACAGATGGCACAACAGCAGCTCTTTGCAGGAGAGCAGGGTTTAGCAGGGAACAAAGGACTTGGACTCCCCAGGACAAGAGGAGGGATCATTGGAGGTTTTTGGGGGCTTGGAAGGGGGGACTGGAGCACACAGGGAGCTGAGTCGATTGTGGCTCCTGGTTTCACCCCCAGAGCAGCAACAGATTGGAGGCATTTCTTGCAGCTTGGCAGGCTCAGGAGGAGCAGGGAGAGCAGAGCAGGGCAAGGACAATCAGATCCTGCCACGGGGGTTAAACCCTCCTGGCAGCACAGACAGGAAAAATCACAGCAAGAGCTCCTGTGCAAGGGCATGAAACCACTTTTCACAGCCAGGTAATTTCTAATGCTTGGCATGAAGGGGGAAACTGAGGCAGGGATTTGTGTGATTTAAGGGGAAGGGGCAATTTGGGGTCAGTGGGGATGGGATCCAGATCTCTCCATTCAGGCTGTTCTGCCCCTGAGCATTGGGAAATAACCCTGTGTTACCCAGTGGTTTTGGGGATCAAAAGAAACAGGATTCTGCTCTCATTGTCAGGTTAGATCCTTCCAAATGAAAGGTAATTTATATGCCATTTTTAGGGAAAGGGAACACACACACCCCCCTTACAGGCGACATAAAGCCCAGCCCTATTAACGTGGACACCTCATCACACAGAGCACTTTAACACTGCAGGTCACAGGGTCTGAGCCTGCCAACAGCTTTCCAAAGTGAGCTTTAGTGCCTGTGCAACGTGCCAGGGATCCAGGGAGAGCTCCCTCCTCTGTTTGTCCTTCCAGCAGGGAAGGAAACCTCCATCCGTGGTGCCCTGATTCTGCAGGCAGGGATGGACCCCCACGGCCCAGGAATGTAATCCAGGCTCTTTCTGCTCCTTCACAGGGAGGCTGACAAGCTGCCAGCTGTGCTCGTGGCTTGGAGTGTTATTATTTTTAAATAATAATCATAAAGCATCCTAAATTCTGACAGCAAGTGCCAGCTGATGGATGCTGCAGCCCCCCACCCAGTGAAACCAGTGTGCCCAGTGCTCAGCTGGTGCCAGGCAGTGAATCCCCTCCCACCCCACCCACCNGAATCCCCACCCACCCCACCCACCTGCCCCACGATAAATAAAGAAGTAAAATGCGGTAACAAAACACATTAAATAAGTAAATCACAGTAAATAAATAAGTGAAATGTGGTAGCAGCACACATTAAACTCCTTACAGGACAGTCAGGAAGAGTTTAGGAGAAAAGTAGGAGGGATTGGACTCGGGGTCTTGGGCTGGGAAGCATCTGAGCTAAGTGTTCCACAAGCCCAAAGATTGTTTCTCTCTATTAGAGAAGGGAGGGGAAAAAGGTAAAAATAAAAAAGGCAAATAAAGTGTTCAGCCAAAAAAGGCACCCAATTCTCCCCAGGACCTTGGAGGCTTCAATTAGATCACAGTCTCAGTAAACTCATTAAAGCACCAAGAGTAACAAGCACACAGAAGGACCTTCCCTAAAGAGCTGAAATCTTCAGGAAACACAAAGAAAATAAAAATCAGAAGATCATTCCCATTTGTAAACGGGGAATTTCTACCCAAAGCCACACAGATCACCTAAAATGAGGGAGAAAAGCTGCAGCAAAATGAGGAATTAAGTTAATTTGCAGCATCGGCGACCTCTTAACCCGAACACCAAGTTCCTTGTTATTTGCACAACTGGGGTGGGAAAGGCAACAAACTAAATGATGATAACCTAGGCTTGAGAAAATGCAGCTTTCATCTGGAAGTATCATCTTTAAGAGAAGGAGCTTCCATCCTTCTGTCCACTCCAAATCCCTCTCCACGCTTTCAGTGAAGGAAACATCAGCACGCCGAGTTCACGCTCGCATTTCCAGGAGCTACAAGGAACTGCAAGAACCACCATGAGAGTGGTGGGGAAAAAAAAAAATAACATTTACACTTCTGAAGTCTCTTAAACCTCCCAATTGCAGTGCTTTCAGTCCTGGGCTCCAGGGGAGCTCCGTGTGGCTGGGTTTTAATGTCTGCAAGGGCAGGAGCTGAGCTGCGTCATCGCTGTGATTTACCCTGCAATTCCGACTCAGAACACCACAAGAACCTAAATACTCCAGTGTGCCCTACAGATCTTTGTCTGTGGGGGAAGGCACACTCCAAATATCCCTGAGGAAGCTCCTCTTCACACAGAAACGTCCTGGTTTCCAAGAGCGAGTGGAAAAATAACTCGCAGGGCCCTTCGGATCTAAATCCAGTCCCCAGAGCAAAGGTCGCTGCAGAAATGTTTTATTCAGCATAAGAACTTTTTTTGGAATTCTTTCAAGGGGAAGGAAAAAAAAAAAAAACCACCCCAACAACAACAACATGGCTGACATTTCTTTCCCACTGAACTGTTCCTTCCTTTCCAGACAGGGATCCAAGTCCCCTGGATTTGGTGAGCACCAAGGAGCTGTGTCTGCCCCCAGCAGTGAGCAGGTAACCCAACACAGCAGTCTCAGAACTGGTGATTTTACATTTACCCATCGTTTCAAACACAGGAAAACCACCTTCATTCCAGTTATCACTTACAGAAAACCTGCAGTTCGTTTTCAAATAAACTAAAAAAAAAATACACCATGAAAGAAATAACAGACTGGAAATCTTATTTAGCGACCCACACGATCTCTGGGGGTGCAAACTGCATCTCAGAAATGCAATTCCATCAGCTACCAAGTCCTTAAGCATAGAAGTTTTCCTTTAAAGAAGCCATACAAAGCCCCCCCTAATTAAATAAAAGCAGTGCTGTTTAACTGGGTGAAGAGGGGGAAGAGAAGGAGATGCCCAGGAATAACTGCACACAAGAAGGAGTCACTTGCTCGATGCTGCACTACAGGACAGTGGTAAAAAAAAAAAAAAAAAGAAAAATATTCAGCTTTGAGTTCAGCTTTTATTCACCACACTGTTCACTAAGCCATGTCACCAGCAGAGAGCAGGGCAGATTGGGAGCCACTGCCTTCCTCTGTGGCCTCAGTCTGATTGAGTGACTGCCTTTAAAGCCAAATGGAGCAGTTTTATCAGGCTGTCTCCCCTCCTCACCTCATCTGCCCTGACTGAGCTCCAGATTGCACTTGCAATCGAGACACACACACAGAGGGGTGAAAGGGGAGAACCAACACACACAGAAATAAAGTGGCAGCCTGAACCCAGAGGTTCAGGCACATTTAGGACTTTTTGGTGCTTCTGGTCAGGAAATTGCCCCCCAACCCCCACAAACAGCCCAGCTCCAGCTCTGACCCCCCAGCTCAACCTGTAAATACAGAATTGAAAGGGAAAGCCATGGGGGTAAAGGGAGTGGAAGAAGAACCCCATCACATCAGAGTTCCAAAATGATTTAGATTTACCAGGATGGAAAAAAATCAAGGAAACAATTGTAGATCTTTATTCAAACCAGCTTGACCCTTCTGAACGCCAAAGAAAACTCACAAGCAATACCATGACAAATAATGCTTATTAGGCTGGAGATGGAACACACCAGACACAGACAGACATAAAAACTGAATCCACAATCAATCCACTCCAGCAGCAACTCTCCACTGGCCCCCCTGTACCAGCTGCTTCAGGGAGAAGCAACTCTTTCAGCAGTTACTGCAGAATAATCTGGGGGGAAACATTTCCTCCTGGCTCTTCCTTATTTACTGTTCTCCTTCTGGAGCCCCTGCTTGTTGTGCTCCTTTTTTTCAATCAGCTCTGCCTATCCTGATTTTTCCTGTTTGAAACCTTTCTCTGAAGCTCCACATCTTGGGCACTTCAGAGCCAGCGACTTCCACAGGTGAGTTTTCTTACACCAAACACGACTTTTAATGCACCAGGTCGTGATTTAGAAAAGTGCTGCTCCCCCCTGTTGATGTCACTGGATAAACTGGCAAGATAACCTAAACCTGAGTAATATTTGAAGCAGCTGCTCTACTTAAAATTGTTCACAATCCCCAGACTGCCAGTTTTAATTCCCCCCACCTTGATGTGTTGCACCTTTTGCCCTCACCCCTTCCCTCCTGCCCATCTTTCTACGGAAATATTGTTCTTTTCTTCATCACTGAAGCTGCCAGGCTGCTCCAGGCTTTACCTCCCCTCAGTGATCCAAGTTGGATCACGTTCCTGGTGAGCAGAAAGTATTCCAGAGGCACACATGGAATATTTGGCCCCAGCAAAAACGACACAAGCGGAACTGGATTTAAAATAAAATAAACATCAGCTTTGTCAAACAGCAGACAATGACAGGCAACCAAGCAAGAAAGGTCCTCAGAGTGGGAACAGCAATCCTGGGATGTTTTTTTTTTTTGGGAACAGGAGGGTTCATCTCCTACCTGTCGATGATCACGGGGTCGGATGGGGTCTCGTTTCTGTTGCCACAACTTTTCTTCTCACAGCACCGACTGCAGGGGGAAAGAAAACCAAAATTAAAGACATACTGACAAGACCTTGAGATGAAGCATGTATTTCTACACTTTTTATAACAATAATATTAATTAATTTAAAAAATTATTTAAAAATCAAGAGGCAATTTTTTTTAAATTTTAATTTATATACACATTGACATGGGTGATGCCCCTTGCACACACAGCAGCTGAGTAGCAAAAGTTTAATAGACTTTAAAAACAGTCCCTGCTCTGAATAAAAGAAAAAAAAAATCACAGTTTTAATGATTTGTGGCAACACAAAGATCTGTTTGGAGATTGAAGCTGTTTTCATGCTCAGGGAGGTTGTTCCAACCAAAGCCAACACAGGAGGGGGAGGATGGAGGCACCCAAAACTTTGAGAAGACTCTTTCAGAAGTCCAATATCCCTCAAAAGTCACCAAAAGATCAGGGTCTGCCTTAAGTTACACAAATGTCCTTCCCAGTGATGTTTCACTCTGCAGAGATTGTTCAAATTTACACATGTGAAATGGAGGAATTGGGGTTTTTTAGGGGTTTGCACAGGGCTGTAAGAGGTGCTGAATATATCCATAGAATTCTCAGTGCAGTCTAAATCCCAGTTTTTCAATCAGGGAGCAATTCCAAGCAGAGGAATTAAAAATAAAATTTTAAAAAAATAATAATAATTTAAATAAAATACTTGAACTCACTGAAAGTAGGATGAAATATAAAAGTGGATTTTTTCTTGATATGCCCAATATTCAACTATAAACACCTAAAACGAGCAGTTAGACCAAAAAACCTCTCTCAGATGTGAAAAATTCCAAGTGCCTGCATTTCCTCCTGCAGTTCCAGCGTGTGCCAGGAAGTTCCCAGGTTGGAACTGCCCAGCAAGATGAGCTGGAAGTGGCAGATCTATTTGAATAGATCAGCTCTAAGTGTTTCAACATTCCTACATTCCCTCTGCCTCAAACCTGCACTTATTCATTGATGCCAGTCCTTTTAAAATAAAAGGAGACACTAAATATTTAAAAATCCCTGGGGCAGCCCCTGGAGCTGCTGTAAATTGTCAGGGCTCCATCGACTTCAGTGCAGCTCTGGAAATTCATAGCAGCTCAGAATATCCCAGCCCCTCCTTCTCCCAACTTTATTTTAAGGGCATCTTTCATGTATTTCCCTGCTCTAATAGTTGTTTATAAAGAATGGGGTATTTTTGGACCCAAAGCCAGGATGTGAGATGTTTTCTGAAGAAGAAAATAAGAATAACCCACCCCCAAAAAAAGCAGAAAACCCTCTCAGAATAACATCAAGTTGGCATGTCCAGTAGAAGGAGGCATCGAAAATAACACTGGGAATAAATGCCTTGCTGGTTTATGTGTCCCTATAATAAAGCAACCAGAGGAACTCAATTTTTTAAACATTTCTGTCGTGTTTCCTTCGCTTTATTACAGCTGAAACAGCAGCTGCTTCCCCTCTGCCATAAGATTAAATGAAATATCCTTTACTCGTGTAACTCTTGCAGGTGGCTGTTAAAATAATTCTGATTGCACTGCACCCCAGTAACGTTCAAGAATCCACCAGCAGTACCTGAACCATTCCTTGGCAGAGGGTTTTAGGATGGATTATGTGAGATTGAACATGTCTGGGTTCTACAACAAGTGCACCTTCATTTATTTTCATTTTCATGATTACTGCAGTTCTGAACTTTACACTTGTGATATTTAAATGCTTTCTTTCTAAAACTGTGCCTTGCAGCTAAAGTCCTCCAAATATTCTACCAACACCGACATCCTTATCACTTTTGGGTAGGAGATTCTTCTCAGAGCAACGGGGTTTGTTCCCTTTGCCTGTAACACTTTCAGAGCCCAAATACATAGGAAAAAAAAATTTAATTAGGGAGAAGAGTGGCTTGCAGTGAATGATCAGGAAACCACAGCGAGACTGAGGATGTTCCAGCCCAACATTTCAGCAGAAGAGCCTCTCAGATCTTTAAATCCCCATTTCCAAGTGTTTCACCTCAGTATCCACCCCCAGCATTGCCACTGGGTTTGTTCCACGAGTGCTGCCTGCGACACAATCGACTCCTTCCAATTCCAGTCCATGCCAAAAACCCCAAACTCTGGTGGTCCAGAGTCAAACCTCCACTATTCCCTTCGAGCAAATTATTGGTGTGACTTCCTCAATATTTCCCTTTCTGCTAGTTTTGGCCTTTAGAGATGCTCACTTGCTTAAGATGAGCATCAAATCTGAAAACTTCTCTTTTCTGCACCTTTTATTGTTATTCTTTCTTTCTAATTAGACCTATGTGATGAAAACTGGGGTTTATGTCACGAAGAGACAACACCAGCCCTACAAACCAAAGCCAAACTTACACCCTCCCTCCCGCCTAAAACGGCTTTATAAAAAAAAATAAACAAATAAATAAATTCAGCCTCCTCGACACCAAAATTAAATAATAAATAAATAAATAAATAAATAAATAAATAAATAAATAAAAAATCTGTCTCTAATTTCAAACTCAAATAAGCTCGCAGCATGGTGGCCTTTGTTTTGTTTTCTTCTCCCCAACTCCTCCCTGCAATTGCATAACAAAAGTGTCTAAATTCACACCATCTGGCCGATAAAGACACGGGCCCCAGCGGCCGCCTGGCCCAGCTGATTAGAGCTCCCGTCTAGTCTGAGCCTTGTGGCGAAAGTCACAGCTGTGGGGCTCGCTCCCACTCAATACAACTCTGTTATTAGCCAGCTGTAGGCCTGAGACTACTTCTGTTCAAATTATAATACCTTTTAACCCTCTGAGCATTGAGGGCATAGGGGGTTGCTGGCAGCAGCATAACAACTACTTTCCTCGCAGTGGATAATTGGGAGGAAGAGAAGAAGAAGAAGAGAAGGGGGGGGTTTGGTTGGAGGGGGTGGAAATAAAGTTATTCCAGCAGAGGAGAGTGTTTTCCTTGATTTCTAACCTGGGGGGTGTTGTGTTATTTCACACAAACCCACCTAACAGGGGCAGTGATGATAGAACACTGCCAGTGTTCCCAAAACGGGAACGTTTCAGAGGGGCAGATAAATAAATAAATAGAGCTGATTATGGGGAGCTGAGGGGTGAAGTTTACAGGGGGGGGGGGGGTGACAGATTGGTGCAGCCATATCAATATTTAGACAACTTTCCTGCTAAGATGCATCTGTCACTGTCTGAGGGGGGAAAACGCTGAGTTTCGGGGGCGTTTGTCTCCGTAAAGCAAAAAATATCTCTGCGTGTGGTTATAAAAATCCATCTCCCCCCAAAAAAACTACCTTCAAGCAGTGGAAGAAGAGCAGAAAGACAGACAGACCCTTCTTGTTTTTCCTTTAAAAAGCAGGAGTCATCAGTGTGGACAGCAGGGTGGGTACAGGGCATTAAATTTTCATCCACTGTTCCTAATGCGAACTAAACCGGGGGCCCTTAAAAAATTGATGCCGCCACTTAAGAACGGCGCACGACGAGGGAGGTTTGATTGTGGTGCTTAAAAGAAATGAAAATAAAATGTCAGGTTTAACAGGAGCTGGGGGTGTCATTCGAAGCGATGCCTCGTTCAGGGCAGGCTGGAGGAGAAATCAAATGTCTTGATTAGGTTACGAGAATTCCTTTGATTTCCCCGCTCTGATCCGTGTTTTAACACGGCAAGGACGTCCCTGGGTTTGTGATTCTCCCCTGGATAATCTGGCAGGCAGGAGAGCTCAGCCTAATGGGACTAACGGGTTAGATTTGTAGTTTAAATCGAGCACAGAGCGTATTTACAGGCATCAGGTATCTCAGACACAGCTTTTGATGCCATAAAGGCACGGACAGGGAGCAGGAGAAGAGCCAGATTGATTTCAATTCCAACAAATCTGGTTGGGTGAGAAGATGCTGAAATATTTTAAGCCAGAACTGCACTTTGGGGAAGAGATGAGTGGGGTTGGTCACTGCTATTTTATTATCACAAGCCACGGCCTAATTGCACAATGCAGATTTTTCTTCTCTAACGCCCACCTAGTTAGAGTGAAGGCGTTGAACTACATGGATTTATATAAATATGTATATTTAAATACATATAAAAGTTCTAGATGTGCCAGAAAGTAACTTGTAGACCTCTGATCTTTGCTGCTACGTCTACAGGTCCTTGCAAAGCCCATCCTCTGCATCAATCATGTGGGATATACCTTGTGTTTGGGTGTAAATATGGAAATGTTGGTCAAAAGCTCAGGTTTTTTTTTTTAATCAATGAGAGCTAAGCACAAGAGATAAATAATATGCATAAACTTGATTCTTATTACATAAAGTAACAGAATCATTAAAATAATTAAATATCGAAACTGAGACTTTCCCTTGACAAAAGTTCTGCCCAGAGAAGCCGCTCTTAACTTGAAAAGTAAATAAATAAATAAATAAATCGAGTAGCAAACTGCACCATCAAAAGAAGCAACATTCAGTCTGAAAACTTAAACCCTCTCCCACCGATACAAGAAATCCCAACCCGTGTTTAATAAAGGCCAAGACTGGGGTTTGCCTCTCGTTTTATGAAGGAACATTCTATGCACAATTTAACATGTTTTAATATAAGAACACTGGCTGTTTGCACTGTTATATGTGTTGAAAAAAATTTCATTACACGAGGGCAGGAAAAGTAATAAGTTACCATGGAAGCACGATGTACATACGTGGGGTACATGTAACTTCAGACTTACACAGATGTTATTAAAGACATCCTCGTTTTTACCCTCTAATTTATAACTTTACATGCTAAAATTGGGTGTGTTTTCATTAAAAAGTGGAAGCCCCCTAAATGTTGTTGACATGTATAAATAGGAAGGGTTTGTGTTTTGGTTCGAGGGGTTTCTCTCTTGGTCGGGGTAAAATTAAAGAGCACTGATGATGTTCAGTTTAACTGAGAAAATTAAGATAGTTCACCAAAGAAAACGACACCAAACTGCCTTGTAGTTTCCAGGTAAAAATATGGAAGTTAAACTGCCCATTCTCATCAGGTGAGAAGGAATTTTGGAAGAAATCAGCATCTAAAAGTCTCCATTTAAAGAGCTCATGCAAAGGCCTGGTTTAAACAAAACCAGCACAGCTGTGGTTGCTAAATCTGCTGCAGGGGAAAAAAGAAATAAAAAAAAAAAAAGGGCATAAAAAAGGCAAAAAACACCCCAAATATCTGTTTTGAACTCAAATCAAGTATTACCCACATGTAAAAAGAAAGTCTTCCTACACAAAGAACTTCCCTGAGTCAACAGAAAAACAAGTAAATGAGAAAAATCAAACTCTTCCTACCTACAGCTTCATCAGAAAGGCCCTTTTGGCATTTAAGGAAGCAAACCAAGTCATCTTACCTGCACATGACCTCGTGGGTGAGCAGCACTCTGCACATCTCGGGGTTCTTGTTCTGTCCTTCGTAAGTTATGGGCTAAAAAAAAAAATTAGGAGAAGGGGGGTAAGCCAGGAGCATTATTTATCATAATATTCAGGTGTGAGGGGAAGGGGTTTTTTGTGGGTTTTACCACTGCTCAGGCAAATAAATACCTTCTCCCAAAGCCTTCATGGGCAGGGAAAAGAGCTTTACACAAATATTCAGGCAAAGGGGATAAAACCTACAGTCCATGGGTGGGGGGGTAGAAGAGGCTGAAGAGCATCACTTTTGAATTAACCTCAAAACCAGGTGTGTAATAGAGATGAACAAGAGGGAAAAATGAAGCAGAGGGATGAAACCAAGCAGGGATATGCTGAGGAGAGAGGAAGGATGAGGAGGGATGGGATAAGAGAGCATATCCCAGCTCTGCTCACCTGCTTGGTGACCGAATCGATGAGCCTGACATAGAGATCCTGCTCGGTCCTGACTCCTGCAGCGAGGGAGAGGAGGAACAAACAGCGTCGTTACAGGCGCCTTTCCCTCAGCAGCAGCACAAAACCACCTTGTTTCGGTATTAAACCTCCACATTTCATCTTTTATCTTCATTAAACCCCCTCAACCAGCCCGGGTGGTTTGGTTTCCCGAGCCCAGGTAAACTCCAGGGTCCATCCCAGCACCGAAGGGGCCTCATGGAAGGGGATTTCTGGGGGTTTTAGGAATCAATCCCAACACCTACAGCCTTTTTAGCCTTTTTCCCCCCCCCGTGCAGCCTCCAGGAGGGGATGGGAAGGGGACTCACCGTTGCTGTAGAGGAGCTGCAGTTTGTAGTGAGTGCCGTTGTTCGTCTTCTCGTTGCCTTGTTCCTGAAGGGGGGGGGAATGAAAGAAAAAAAAAAAAAACCCTTCCAGAACTTACACTCGGCACATTTAAAATGCAGAAGCGGATAATCGTGATGGAAGTGACAACAAAGTTCATTAAAATTCCAGGAGGTGAATCCCACTGATTGGGGTGTATTAACCTTCCGAGTGACCCGGGACAAACTACAAAATACTGCTGACATCTTTTCCTGTAGGAGTTCAGGAACTTCTCTCCCTCTCTTCTTTGCCATTGTGCTCTCAACTTTTTCAGTGCACGGAGAAGAATTTGTGCATTTCAAATATAAAGCAGTGGGGAAGCTCGGTGAGTTTGGGTTTTAAGGTGTTCATTACTTTACAGTAGTGTTATTTTAAGTCATTATTGGTATTTGCTTCCTGAGGGTTGTGTTACAGGGATGTTTCTTGCTTGTATGGGGTTTTTTACAGCTATTTCCTATGAGATAGTTAGTTATGATTCATAATTTTTTAGAAATCCTATCCATGGCTAAGAAAAGAATTGGAAAAAAAAATATGTGAAGTGGTCAAGACGCGGATTTAAAATCCAAAAGCAAATGCTTTTCAAGTCCTGCCAGTTTTCCTGGAGTCTCAAAAATACATATAATCAAACTCAACAGATAACACGACATTTTACAGGTGAGATTCCACTTCTGTTCAGGTACCAATAAAGATCTAATACGTACGAAAAAAAGGGTGCATTTATCCCCTATTAATTTTATTTTATTTTTGGTGGGTGTATGAAATTCCCACTGCGTTCCTGATACAACAGTGGCTCCCAAGCTTTTTTTAGCTACGGCAGCACAAAGAGGGCAACAGCTCCAGGAAAGCACCTGAACCCCGAGCAATTGCTGGTTGTGTTTTATCAGGGGGGACAACAGGTATTACAAGTTCTCAGCTCAGTGGGGAAGGGAAAGGGCGGGGGGGGAAGATCAAATTTGGAGAGGAGAAGAGGAAGGAAAAAAGGTAACAAGCCTTACTTTATCATTTTCTACAAAGTCCACAAAAGCTGTCCTCTCTATTTCCACGGGCTGCCCCTGTCTGTCGTAGAGAGCCAGAACAAAGTGAAAGAAATTGGATTTCCTCAAGTTGGAGGGTGGCTGCTTTTCAAAGTGGGCTCTGGACAAAGCCACTCCGCTGTGGAGGAAACACACGGGATGGGGTGAAGGGGAGGGGGAGAGACAAAGACATTACCAGGTTGTGCAGCAGAAACAGCAAAACAACAGAAAAGGCAGGACGCGCTCGTTCCGTCCCCGGGCGGGACGGGGCTGTCACCGAAATGCGAGTCCGGCTTTCCCCGCTCTCTGTACCCGCGGACAACAATCCTTTACAGCCCCTCAGTGTTAAATAACTTATTGCTAAAACGCACGGAGCGTTTTCCTTCCTATTCCTCTACCTATTCTCTCTCCTGTCACGCTCGCGGCTGGAATGCAGCGGGGTGAGAAGTGGCTGGAACTGCGTCGGAGAGTCTGGAAGTGCTCCCTGCGCATCCCCAGTCCCTTTTCCTGCAGGCAGAACTAAGCGACCTTAAAAAAATCTTCCCTACAGGCACCCTGTCAACTCGAGGACACCCACATTTTGGGTAGGGACAACTAGTTTCGAGCAGAGCAGCCACTTTCCTCAGCAGCGAAGTTTGTCTTTAGCCACTGACTCACTTGAACCGGTTCCCGGGACTTCAGTTTCTGATTTAAATGGAAAGAATTTAGAGTCGGGTTAATCAGCCCTTGCCCAAATCTTGTCCCTGAGTGCAGCAAACGCAGTGATGTTTTCCCACGCGTTTCCCGGCTTGGAGAGACTCAAATGCTTTCGCTTACCCACAACATCTCTCACCGCAGCTTTATTTTGTCACGAAACTAATTGTAGCTCCCTCTCCCTAAAGCCGGCTCCTACTTACTACAGAGAAAATAGGTGCACATGAGCACCTCTTAATAGAAAAATAGTTACTTAACAGAAAAATTAAGCGTCTGACAGCCTAGTTAGGAGTCAGAACATCTCTGTTTTTCAGCCCCCAAAACAGCTCCGCTGCCCTGACAAAAGTATTTTGACTCTTTCGGAGAACTGCAGATGTTTCCCCGTGTTTTCCTTGCCAAATTAGGGACGGTGTGAACTCACCACATCCGCCACAACCGCACCTAGTTTGGGGCTTCCTCTCATTCTGCGTGTAAAAACTCGCATTTCTTGGTTATTTTTTTTACGAATCTCTGCAGAAAAAGCCGGCGATGCCACCGGGCAGCACCACCTCGGGCTGCACCTCCAGCGCTCCCGTGAATTGGAGGCTTCTCAAGGAGCCGTTCCCTTTTACTTTCGGTTTCCTCGAGAATAAACCTCTCTCCCCTCGGTCGTATTTATTAAAGGGTCTATCGACATTCATAAAACTCTGATAACTCCTCCCATGGCGCTTGGAAAACCTCGCTCCCGGATCAGGCCGTGGGTGGGGGCACGGATGGACTATTTCTAAAACGTCCCTGTTTCAGCTGAAGTCCCATCTGCTGTTTCTTGCCCTTCACCTTGTCTCTCTCCCTACTAAATAAAACCCGACTTGTTCCCGGGGTTCCCAATTTAGCCTTCCCCGACGCTCCTACTTTTTTTTCTTTTTTTTTTTTTTTTCCTTTTTAACTTATTTTTTAAGGCTATTCAGAGACCGAGTGGGAAAATAAAATATTTAGAAGGGGTTCGCCGTCTTACCCCTAACGGGAAGAGACTAGAATAACTGTCCTGGGAAGAGAAAATAAAAGAGGGGAGCGGGGTAGGGGGGGGAGATAACCCACCCAAACAAGTAAAGAACAAACAGTTTCGGGGTGTTCGCGGGTATTTGGGCTCAGCAGAGACCTCTCGGACACTCGGGCAGGTGCTGCGGGCAGAGGGATGCCCGCGGGGCTCCGGGATGTCTGTGCCCTCCCCTGCTCACCCAGCCCCTGCTCCGCCTGCCCGGCTTGGTCCGTCACCCGCCTTGAACCCACGGGTGAAGATTTCGGCAAAGGCCACGGCGAATTAAGTCGAACAAGATGGGCCGAGGGGTTTACGGGGGAAGATCTACATTTCGGTTAACTCTAACTTGGTCCCCTCCTGTCCGGCTGCGTGACCCGGGGAGCGGGATGGAGTGTCCTGTGTCGGTGGGTACAACCAACCCACCCCACCCCCAGCATCTTCCTTGCGCGGAAAATGAAGGAAGGATCCCATCTCGCTGTCATCTGAGCCCCGCACCGGGTTTTAGGACTCCTGATGCTCTCTGGTTTTTTTGGAGCGCTTCTCCCTCGCTCTACTGCTACCACCTTCAATTTTCACTGACTAGAGGAGAACGGGAGCGGGACAGAAAGGGGGAAAGTAAATTTAGTATCAAATGCAAACAACAAGGAGTAAAGGAAAGATTTGTTTAAAAAAAAAATAAATAAAACGCAGGGGGAAAGCGGGGGTAGAAATAGTCACGGTTACCTTTGTGCTGCTACGTTTGCATCCACAACCCCAACGTTTCTGACCCAGGACCTGACGGAATCCATCTCAGAACCTAGAGATTTATCTTTCAGAATTGGTCCTCTTCCTAAAGTATCTTGAATCCCAAACATTTAAAAAGTCTATTCCAACTAGCAACAGTTTCCTTTCGGGAGATAAGGGAGAAGGGAAGAAAAAAAGAAAAAAAAAAAGAAAAACAAAAGCGACGCAGCCTTTGAGTCTGACACACACAAATCCCAGGAAAAAGTGAAGTTCAGCTTTGAAACCAACTTCTTCTGCTTTTTTAACGCGAGGTGTTTTTAACGCCTTCAGACGGGGGAAGAAAGTTTTTCCTCTCGCCGAGCAAAAGTTGCGCCGGTTCAGCCTCGCCTTGGTACCACCATCCTTCTTGGCAAACCGCATCCACCAAACCGAGCGCCGCTAACGAGGATCACCTGTTTCTCGGCAGACGCGGGGAGAGAGGATTGATCGCCGTCTAATCCAGGAAAGGGGAGAGAGGAAAAAAAAAAACACACACACACAAAAAAAACCAACAAGGAAAACACAAAGCAGGAGGGGAGGGGGATAAAGGGGCGGAAAGGCAGAGAGGGAAGGGAAGGAGCAGCTCGTGGTTCCCCCCGCGCCATCAACGGGTTACACGGAGGGAGCGGGAGCGCGCCCGGGGGGCGGGACCGACCGCCCCAAAAAGGCCTTATAATTTGCATCCCGCGTCGCGATTGGTGAAAGGGATGAATTCGTCACGCCCACCCGCGACTAGCCACGCCCCGCCCCGCGCGGGAGGAGCCCGCGATGGGGGGGGAATGTCGCGATAGGGGAGCGGGATATCGGGATGGAGGGGGGGATGATCGCGGCAGCCCCGAGCAGGACGCACGAACTGGGCTAAAAGCAGCGGGGACCGGAGCGGGAGGAGCGCGCCCGGTGCCCGGCACCGCGGAGTCCGAGGGCTGGGAACGGCGGGGATGCGGCGATGGAGGGGGAAAATCGGGATGGGGTATCGGGATCGGGGATTGGGATAGGGGAGGGGGATGACCCGGCAGCACCGCGCAGAACCGTCCTGCCACTGAACGCGTTAACTGGGCTAAAAACAGCAGGGCCGGAGCGCCACCGGCACCGCGGAACCTGAGCTGGGGACGGCGGGTTTGTCGCGATGGGGTGTCAGGGTGGGCTGTCGCGATGGCCCGGCAGCACCTGCCACTGAACCCATAAACCGGGCTGGAAGCAGCGGGGCCGGAGCGGGAGGAGCGGGAGGAGCACCCCCCGT
>VXAW01001939.1:270677-294514 GCA_013399735.1 Tyrannus savana | reverse complement strand
AAAAAAAAAAAAAAGGAAAGCAGTGAGAAAACCACAGCATGTGAGATAAATACACAGCGATGGGAGGGCATATTGTGGTGATTTTTTTTTAACCATTTCGCCATAGGCGTGGATACGTTTCCTCGAATGAAAGCCCCTTCTTTGTCCTAAGATCGTTTTTGGCGATGCCACTCCGACAGTTCCTGCGTTTATTCTTAAACCCGGTGCAGGGACGGGGAGGGGAGGGGGGCCGGAATTCCCACTCGGGGTAACCTTGGCCGAGGAGATTCCCAAGGAGAGAACATTCCCTGAGAACCGAAGCCTTTCGCTCCTGGGGATAAAGCCGAGCCTGTCCCTGCAAGGTCGGGTCGAACCCAGACGCTCGCTCAGCCCCAGCCCGGTGGCTCCAGACCCCCGGGACGGTGCCAGCGCCGCGAACAAAGGGGGCTCGTGTGCCGTGGCCCCGGGGGACCCCCGCTTTTAGGGATTCATGGCGGGTCAGAGGGCAGGGCGCGGGTCAGAGGGGATGCGCTCCCCTCGCCCCAAACAGCTGCCACCAGAATTCTGCACACAAAAATGCAGGGATTCGTCCCCTCCCGGCCCTGGGGTGCCCTCCCCACGATCCCGGGGGGCTTTGAGAGCGGCGTGGGGGCTGCACCGCGACCCCGGACCCGCTGTCTCAGCGCTCCGGGGAGAGGAAGCGATTTCGGGGACATAATTTGCTCTCCCCTCCCCGCCTCCCCAACTAAGTTTCTCGCCTTTAAGACACGCTGCAGAAGGACAGGAGTCCTTAAATACTTCTGAAATTACGGAATCCTGCCCTAGATGCCGCATTTCGAGCCCAAACCGTGTTTAAACCGAGTGAAAAGCCCGTCTCTCCGACTCCTCAGCCGTAAATTCGCCCGGTAAAAGAAGCGTTTGTACCGGCGCAAGCGCCGATAAATCGGGGTTTGCGCTTTGGAGGTCCCCGCGGTTCGGCTCAGGGAGTGGGATCCAGGTAAAAGGCACCGCGGAACTCCGGGAGGGATGAGACGAGGGGGGAAAAAATCCCCTTCCATCCCCGGCGAGGACAGCCTGGTAAAGAGGAGGGATCCTCCAGCAGCGCATCTTCCCTGCCGTAAATACAATCAGAGGCACAAACGGCAGCCGAAGGTTTGGGGAAGGGGTTCTCGGAGCCGGGAGTGGATCCCACCCCGCGGTTCTCCCCGGTGGGAGCGGCGGGGGCGGCCGCGGAGCCCCTTCCCGGGGTGGGGACGGTGCCACACCGGGCACCCCTCACACCCCTCGGGCTCCCCGCAACTTTCTGTGAGTCACTCCGAGCGATTTTCTTCCTCTAGACTAAAAGAAAAAAATAATAAAAAAAATATTAAAAACCCCACAAAGCAACCGGTTCGGTGAGCGCTGATCGTTTCCTTCTGGAGGGAGAGCTGTTCCCCTCCAGACTGCCGGGGTCAAAATGACAGGTGAGGCAGTTTTTGACGTGGTAAGGGGATGCTCGTCTTTGTTAGAGGGTTTTTAGCGGCGTCTTTCCCCCGCACCAGAGTCAACTTTCACTCCTCGGCACAGCTCAGCAACTCCCAGCAGGAAGAAATGTATTTAGGAGATAATACTTAAGGCATTTTAAAGCATAACCTTAAACCACTGTTGTCTCCTCTCACGTTTAAGGAGAAAACTGTCAGCGGAAAAGTTAAACTGCGCCTAAAGACGACACTCAGAAGGCAGAATTTAATTCTTGTTTCATTTAATTTGTGAGAATTCACCAACCTTCAGGTGTCTCAAGGGAACGGATTGTAGGTTAAAATTATCAGCGTCGGAATGGAGAAGGATAACTAATCTTTGCCCCTTTATCCACTAATCTCGCTGGAAGGTTCATTTTTTCCAGTACACCTGTACCAGAAAAAAGAAACGTGCCCTTTAGAAACGTTCCTTTAAGCTGGTAGCAGCTTCGAGTTTTAAGTCACCCGTGTTGGAGCACACATCAGTCACACTTTGGGTACTATAACGGGATCTGACCAACAAAGAAATCCCCGAAAATAACTTTCAGGAGCCCGAGATGAGCATCAACAAAAGATTTACTTGCACGGGATACCCCGAAACAGGAACGGGGCTGCAAGAAACACGAACAGGCTGAGCCCTGAACTGAGGAATGAGGAGTGAGTGGAGGGCACTCCGAGCTCCACAGACAGAGCTGGATTAGGAGTCTGCTCTGCCCGATGCAAGACTACTCTGGATTTACAAGGCTCTCGATTTAACTGCAATAAGAACGTCCAGGACTTAAGGAGGGGGGGAGGAAAAAAGCTCCTTTAAAACGCTTTTAATAGGAAAGGCTTACAGCAGTTCAGGTGCACACAGCTAAATCCTGAAAGCAAATCGAGTTTTTGGCTGTGAATGGAAAGTGCAGAACAAGGACTAAAGCGCTGGAGTGCTTTTGGTGATGGTTATTTTGAGCCTGGTTTTAGACAATCAACCCACAGGTTCTCTCAGAAAAGAATTCCCCACCTGGTAGCTGGAAAAAGTTGAATGGTATAAAATAGTTGAACCCCCCAAGTATAAAATAATTGATCCTCATCACAGACCCCCCCTTGCACTCCTCCCATTCCATCAGCAAATAAACAGAAAGCCGGGTTTACAGCTGTAAAATCGTGAGCTCTACCTGATCTCTGCCTCTTTCTCTCCCCCTGCCCTCTGGCACCACAAAAACACTTTTTACTGGAGGCAGCTCATCAGCCCTCCCGAGCAGAGAGCAAAGCAAGGCTCTCAGACTCACAAATGCACGAGTAAACGTTTAATAACTTCTTCTCCACCCCACCTTTCCCAAAAGGGAGGAAATATTGTATCCATCAGATCCCCTTTTGAGTCTCCTGTTCGTTCCAATAAGTAGGCGCTTTTTTCTCTAGAACAGAACAACACATCTGCAAAGGTTTTATATCNTTATCCCAGCCTTTCCAGGTCCAGGTATGTGCTTAGGATCCCACTCCAGCTGTCAAACAGGGTCTCCACAAGCAGCTGGATATCAAAATTAAATTAATTCATTAATGCATGAGCCAAATAAAAGTGGTAATACAAACGTTGTTACTCTGGCACTTAACCTGCTTTAGTCACTCAAGTGGTCTTACAAGAATTCCTTGACAATACAGACATGCTCAAACATCTGCACAGTCAGGGCCTAATTTTTATTTCTTGACTCCACTGAATGCAGCTCTGCCTTAAACAGGTGTCTCACTTTAATTACATGAATAGTCACTCTGAAGTGATGCCACAGGGACACTTTGCCTGCTTGAAAAGTCGGCAAACCTTGTGGGATAAACCCCTGATTTTTAAAGGGTTTAAAAATATAGGAGTGTCAAACACCTGCTAATTTCTGCAGAAATTTAGGTGCTCTCAGGTGACAGGGATATAAAACTACTTTAATGCCAACCAGCATTGTAGCAGGAATATGCAAGCTGTGTTTAATTCCAGATCTGCCAGTTTTGCCCAGTGGATAGAAAAGGAAGGGGGAGGCACATTAGGATTAGGAAAATGTCTTGGTGACGTTTCACAACCATAACACTGATGATTGCAAAGTTTCCTGTGTCTTCTTTTAAAGCACTTGGTAACAGAAACACAACACCCAAGAAATCTAATCTAATCTTCTAATCTAATCTCATCTAATTTCTAACTTCTTCCAGTAGGGCAAGAAAGATGCAGCAGAAAGCTCAGTGTGTTATAATTAGAGCTTTACAGCCTTGGAGAGACAGCTCAGCTCTTCTCTGAAGTACATTAAATAAAGAAACTTCTGGTTTCTGCCCCATAACTACTAAAAATGTCAAATACAAAAGCTCAGAATTCAAGTCACCAGGATCTGGGTTAGTCTAAACATTGTCTTCCAGGAGGCAAGAAATCTGCCCAGGGTTTTATGCCTATTTAACCTCCTATTTAATTGCAGGTTACCATTGGAACTGTTTCTTTCATCACTGATTTTAAGTATTTATAGACAGGCTAAAGAGCAATGGCTTTGGAAGTTACTCACAACTAAATGATTCTGATACTTAAAAGGACTTGATCAGCCTGGGGTAAAGCATCACATTTCCAGCAGTTGAGTAAGGAAAAGTAATATATTTTACTGAATAAGCTGATCTTGCTGATGTATTTCAAGAGGAAGCTCTGCCTGCTAGAAGGACACAGCTACAGAAATGTTTTCAGCTGAAAGCTTGGAGCTTGTTCTGACTGGGACTGATCTCGCTGCAGATTATGAATGGAAGAAAGGGAATTATATGCCATATGCTTCAACATATTCCAGCCTTCAGATGCTCCCAACACATGCTCCTGAAAACAACAGAGGGTGTTTTCCTTCCCTAAAGCCAAAGGAAGGCACGTGGACCACAAAGCTGTGGCTGCTCAGGGTGATGCTCTGAAAGCCTCTGAACTGTTTTGTTGTCATTGCTGTCCTGCGGGCTGGGGATCAGCAAAGGTCATTTTTGGTCCTCAGCATCACCCTGATGCAAGTGGATGTCAGAAAAGGGGTGAGTGAGCATTGCTGTGGGGGGACTGAGCAATTTGCTCTCCACTTCCACTGATACCTCACATTGGAGACCAAAACACCAAAGGATGGTGCTTTCAACTTCATGCTTTTGTGCCAGCCTAATACCTGAGGTCTAATCCTGGTGAAATAAAGCTCCTCACCATCCAAATAATAAAAGGAACAATGAGGGGAGAGAAGGTAAAGCAGAGGCACAGACAGAGAGGCCAGGAGGAGAAAATATAACCTCAGAAAGCTTAAAAACACACAGTGCAACTAATGAGCAGCTGCAGGACAGCCACTCACCACCCACTGACCTTCCCCTTCACTACAGCCCTGTCTGCTCAAAGAATTCTCCAAATCCTCACAGGACAGGACGGGGGAGAGGAGAACATCAACCCACAGGAGCAACAGCATCCTCAAATACCTTAAATGCCTTAAACCTGGAAAATCCCTGATATTACTTCAAGGGCTTGTGCCCCAAGATTTGAGGTCTTGAGCTGCAAGAGTTGAGCTGCAAGGTCAGAACTGTGAGATCTGAGGTCAGAACTGCGAGATCTGAGGTTGGAGATGTGAGATCTGAGGTCAGAGCTGCGAGACCTGGGGTTGGAGAAGGAAGATCTGAGGGCAGAGCTGTGAGATCTGAGGTTGGAGATGTGAGATCTGAGGTCAGAGCTGTGAGATCTGGGGTTGGAGCTGCGAGATCTGAGGTTGGAGATGCGAGATCTGAGGTTGGAGAAGGAAGATCTGAGGTTGGAGAAGGAAGATCTGAGGTTGGAGCTGCGAGATCTGAGGTTGGAGATGCAAGATCTGAGGTTGGAGCTGCGAGATCTGAGGTTGGAGCTCAGATCCAAACCAGGCTGGTTTATGGCATCTCTTTTTTTTCCCCAAGTAGAATATGAATAATGTTAATGGTGACAGAGCCTACAGGCAATAAAAAGGCCTTTGCAGGTATCAAACAGCTCCAAACTTTGCTTTGGCTCTCTGCCACCTGCCACAGCCAGCCAGCACTTCCTACTGCAGCACCAGTGACCATTAAGTAATCACATGGCCTTACTGGTTCCCAGTGAGAAAACACATGGAAAATCTATTATTTTTTGATTTTTTTAATTTTTTTTTTAATCACCTAAAAACCAGAAAGGAAGGAATTTCTTTTCACAGACACACGCCCTTGCTTTACCGATATATTTTTAATGGATAAGGGAAAATCTTATTATTCACTTATTCAGCTGCCAAGACTCCAAACAAGAACATAGGTTGGGAAGCCAGACAATGAAAAAAAATCTCTACTTTTATTATTATCATCCCTTGTCCAAAGAACATGTGAAGGCTCAAACCAAGAGTCCAGGGCTGAGCTGTTCACAGTATTTATTAAAGGATTTCTAAAGAGAACCTTACTGTGGAAAGAAATAAAAAAAAAAAAGATGAAATAAGAAAGAAACCAGATTTTTTTTTGGGGGGGGAATTAGAATTGCACAGGATGTAGCTTAAGCAGGTTTGGCCAAGTGGTGAGGACCTGCATTTCGAAGCAAAAAAACCCCACATTCCACCATTTCCACTGCTATTCCCATTTTTTAAGCAGCACTCAACATCACCAATTAGACAAAGTACTTTGTATAGACCAACAAGTCACCTCAAGAAACATTTCCAGTTTCACATCACCGGACCACAAAAGCAAGAATCATTTTTCCTTCACTGAAGGAAGTTTCCTTCGTTCCCTTCAATGAAGAGCCCACTTTGGAAGAGTGTTTTTGGAAGAATTACCCCCATTAATTTCTTCCTGTTTTCCCTTCACTTTTCACTTCCTGATTATTTTTTCCCTGGTTTTTGCAGACCACTGTGAGCTAGTTTTCCTAAAATCCCAATCCAAATGGGGTGCTCCTTCACTGTTCACACACAAGTTGACAAAACCCATTTCAGTGAACCCCCAGGTTTAACACACTTATCCAACACCCCACAGGTTTTTCTTGCAGGTCAAGCACTTTGGCATCAAGAAGCCCTAAAAATGGGTTGTGTGATGCCATTTTCATTGCTGCTTTTGCCCTTTTTAAAGCAAGCACCAAGACCTGTTCCTCAGCACCCACAAAAGCTGCTGTGTCGTTCCTGTTCAGTAAAAAGGGGGAGCACACGGAAGATCATCTGCAGGGATGGGATTGGATCTGAGAAGCTCACGGATTCTGGGACAACCTTCTCCATGAAGATGTGAAAATATGACCCCAAGGCTCAATTACTGGCCACGTTTGCCACGTACCCTGCAAAATAACGACGTTCAAGAAGTGAAACCATCGACAGCCAAGGCACAAACATCTGGTTTAGGGAACAACCTTTGCCTTTCCACCAAGGATTGGTTAAATGAGCCAAGTCCAGTCACTTGTGTGGACAATTTTATCTAAAAACTGGGGTCACTGCACTCACACACTCACAGGAACACGGGGTGCATGAACATATGTGCATTTACAACAAATTTATATGTTCTGCTCAGCAGTTGGAAAGTTTCCACTTCCACGCTTTTTTTGTAAAATGGGAAATACAATTTACAAGTCTTAATAGTTAGCAGGACTGCTGCTTTACACCTGGCCTTATTATTTGGTGAGATAGGAACTGAATATTTGGTCACCTGACGTGTTTTAACACCTGCACTGATTTCCTGGCCCCGGTGTCTTGGGTACATTTGTTGTTCATAGAAGTAGAGCAGCTGAGAATCAGGGGGCTGGTGGGCTCTGGAAGCTTCACCTTCAGTTTGAGCAGCACTGAAGTTGTATTTGGACATCTGATCACTGACTTCACAACATGCTCCAGCTCCTTGTCATAGTAAAACCCAAAGCACAGAGCAAAATTTCCCACGTGCTGTACAGTCTGGCCCAGAAATCCAAGCATCCTGGTCAGGGTCTGTGTGTAAGTCAGGAAATAACAGGTTAGAGGAAATAAAAAGGATATATCTGTAGGTGAAATGTAAAAGCAGCAGGTAATAGAAAAGGAGATGCTCTTGCTCACCATTCAGTTGACCAAAGCAAAACATAAAAGATTTAAGATGCAGTCTATGATTTAATCCACCTGACACAGAACAAAGCAGGTCAGTTCTGACCCACACTTTCCTCCCAGCCTCCTATGAAGATCACTTTTGGATCAAGAGAATTCCTAGAAGAGCAATATTGTTATAGTAGAGGTGTGAGGGCTCACTGATGTTTGAAGTCCACGGGAGCAGGAATTGGGCTCGGCACCACCTCAGTCTGAGCTGCCCACTGGTGCTGCCTCCACTGAGCCCCCAGCACCCAAATCACCTCTGCAAGCTCATTAACCATGAGCAGATGAAAGATATTTTTTTTGTTCTGTACCTCTTGGGTTTGCAAAGATGATGAGGTTTCTTTAAATACTCCAGAAAAGAGAGGAGGATGCTGAGTTGGGCTCTACCTGCACACACCGTGCCTGGAAAGGCTGCACCATGAGGAAGAGGAGAAGAGAAAATGGAATGATACATTCCCAATTTACCCATCAGAAACAGAGGCCCATGAAATTCAAGCCACTTGCCTGAAGTCAGGCAGGAAAAGAAGAACTCAGCCCTATCTCCCACTTTGCAGAGCTGTTTTCCAGAGCACAACTGCACTTTGGAGGGCTGGTAAATGTTATTCAAACAGCTTAACGACCAGGGCTGGGGGAAGCAGGAGAGGAAAAGTGGCCTAAGAGAGAAAATAAAAGTCCTTCCCACCAAGAAAAGTATTTTACACCCCTTATTAATTATGCAGGAGAGTAAAATACTTAAACTGTGATTTCCTTTCCCAAAACAAAGTTGGCACAAAAGACAAACCTGCAGCTCAAACATTTAAAAAAAAAAAAAAAAAAAGGATAAAAAATTGAAATCTGGCTATTTCATGCACTGTTTACCTGGGCAATGCCACCACCTTGTGGTCTGCACAGTCACACAACACTCCAGTGTGGATGAGTGAATAAACCCAGAGCTGTTTGCTGCTCTCTGTTGAGAGAGCTCTGCTCAAACTTCATTCCTGAGCAGCCCCAACAGCTCTGCCTGGTATGCACTGATGGAATTTAATGCTGCACGATTATTTAGTCACTAAAACTCACTATTCTGGCACTGGTTTAGGTCCTGGCACTGCTGGAGGGAGGATGGAACATTTCCTGATATGTCCTCTGTAAATATGGGATTATTTTAGCACCACTGGCAGAGTCAGATAAATAGCACCACAAAAGTTAATCCTCCACAAACTGAAAATATGGCAACTCCCAGCCTGTTTTCTTCCCCTCATAGAACCCTGGGGCCACCACCTGTAAGTCAGCCATCACCTGGGAGGACAGGGAGCACTTGGATTGCTGCTGCCTTGGATATAAAACCAAAATCAACCAACCAAAAACAAAATAAAAAACAACATCCCCCCCAAAAATAATAAAAACAAACAACAAACAACCAAAACCAACTAACTAAAAACCAGTAAAAAACCAAAACATAAACCCAAACCAAAGCCATCAACAAACAAAAATATATATATTTTAAAGAAAAAAAAGGAGAACAAACCCAAACCAAACCAGCAGCAACATCCCCAACAAAGACCACACACAAATTACTGTCTGCCTTGGGAGTTCTAGTGGCGACCTCCCTGATGAATTCAAGGCACATCTTTTGGCTGTAAGATTTTGGGCATGCTGCCCATCTCAAGTATGAAATTATCCACTACTTGGTAGTTTTTTCAGGACAGTAACTTCCTCTGCAGTGTGCCATAGAAATACAAAAATGGTTTTGATACCTCCTGCTGGTAGAATCAAGACATCCTGAAACAACCACCTTGCCTGTTTAACCAGTTAAATCAATAATTAAGTGTTAATTCTGCAGTTCCACTGCCCAGCTCAGCTCACACCTGCCCCACGGGCATGGACATCAGGGAGTTTGACATCAAACTCACTCCAAACCCACTGAAAGCCCCTGCCTTTCCTCTTTTTTGCCTTCACCTGCTGCTTTCCTGGCTCTGTGAAGCAGCTTCAGAGCTCTGCCAGTGGAGGCTCAGAGCCCACACCCCACGGGGAAGGACCACTGGAGTGTTTTATCCCCAGAATCAGCCATTTGACAGCTGTTCTCATCTTCAGCAAGGCAGATCAAGAGGAATCAGGGTTCCTGCACTGGAAGCATCAGCTTGGGGAGTGATTAAGAGCAGTTATGGAGTGGTTGCTGTCACTTTTGTCACCCAGATAAGCTCTGGGGTCCAATTTCTGCAGGTATTTGAGCACCCTATTCCCTCAGGTTCCTTTTGAAAGCTTTAGTCCATAAAGTCTTCCCCCAAATCCCACTTTTTGCTGCATCCACACGCTGTATTTAAATCTCTTCATCCAAATCACAAACACTGCAGCCTCTTCACAGCACTCACAGTGCACTTAACACAACAGGATCCTCATCACCAGCAGGCATTTGTGCAGTTATGGGGGGAAAAAAAAATAACCTTATGGTATGGGGCTTGAATTCAATTTATAAGCATTATAAACATCTGACAGAACAAGTAGTCAGAAGGAAGGGGTTTATCCAATGCACCACTGGTAACAGCACGCCTGATTTTTGCTGTGTGTTTACATTTTAATCTAATATTTTAGTATTTCTGTGTGCATTCAGAACTCTGGGGGAATAAAAAATATCATGTCTTGAGGTAATAATAAACACAGGGATGTCCCATCTTATCTGAGGGAACTCAGTGCCAGATTTTGTCTGTAATCTGTAATTCTGTGATTTTAAGGCAGGTAAGTGTCTCCATAAGCAAACACTTTCTGTGCAATAAAAGCATCTTCCATTTATCATATATACTGGGAAAAAAAATAGAACTTAATCAGAGAACAGTGTGAATATTTAAGAACTCCTCTCTCTGCAGGCCTCGGTGTTTTACCTCAGGATACTGGAGGAGTTTCATTGATTATTTCACCATTCCACCAGTTACAGAAAGTCCAGCTGAACTGGAAATCCAAGACCAGCACAAAAAATGGCCAGGGAGGTTTTTATCACAAAAAAAAGAAGGAGCAGATTAACCCCATCACAGCCCTTCCCAGAGCACAAACAGCAGCACTTGGGCAGGATCACAGAGGCAGCAGAGGAAAAAAAAAAAAAACACTTTAAACACCACAAAAAGAAAAAAAAAGGGAAAATAAAAAGGAAGCTGGAAGTGCTGCCCAGCTCTTTCTGGTGTTTTCACAGCACTTAAAATGCTATTTTACATCGGGGGCCTTGAGGTGCCACTGTCAAGCAAAAATATTGTCTTAAGGACGAATTTCCGGAAGCAATTTCAATTTCAAACCTAATTTATTTTGGGAGGAAGCGAATTTGAGCCTCCTCGTGTCTAAATTAACAAAGGTCCGGTGGAAAAAAAAAAAAAGAAAGGAAAAAAAAAAAAAAAAAAAAGAGGCAGGGGTTTATCAGCAGATCAGAGGTGGGCGTTCAAATCCTGTTTTCACAGCTGCAAACGCATCGGGCAGATCGCAAAGGTCGGGGAAGGTTTGGGAAGCTTCCATAGGTGGCAGCATTACCGCAGGATTTTAGGGAGAAAGCCACAGGAGCAGGAAAGTGTTTCAGCCTCGACAGGAACCTCCCCGATGGGAAAAACCTTCTAGGAAATAATTACTTCGCTCTGCAGTCGCTCAGCCCTGGCTGCCACACCAGCCCAGAGGATGGATTTAAAAGATCCGGTGGAAAGGCTGGAATTCCACCCAAACAAGGCTGGGTTGCTAATGTATAGATTTTAACAGGCCTGTAATTAATTAATTAGCAATAAAGTCAGGCTTTACTTCCAGAGGCAGATTTGGGGGGGTTGCCCCCTCAGCAGAGTCTCACTTCCAACACAACATTTAATCACCCCACAATCCACAGAGCAGCAGAAACCTCGAAAAGCTGATTTCCCTCAGCTACCCAACTGCTTCATCAGCTTCATCTGTGCCTGTGATTCAGAATTCCTGCTTCCCCTTTCTCATCTTTATTTTAGGACACTGGTAAAAACGTGTCCCAAAGGAAGCTGCCTGTTATCTCAGCGCTGCTGTTCCACAGCCACTTGTGCCTTTGCTTCCCTCTCCTGGCTGATTTCATCCTGAAAAACGAGGAGAAAACGGCAAAGTAGAAATTAAGGGTGAAGAGATTCCCTGTTTTACGAGCTGAGCTGGATCAGCATCTGAAAAGTTGGAAGAGAAACGATCCAGAGATTGTGAAGTGCCACCTCAAAGCTCCCTCCTGACCCCGCTGAGTGTCCCCACGCCAAATTCCAGCCTCAGGGCCACCAAGGACAAACACCCTGAGCTCCTCTGGAGACTTTGGAAGTGTTCCTGGATTCAGCATTCACCAAAATGCCACCTCTGTGAACATACAGATGGGACAGACCAGGATTTCTTTTTGAAAGGACTCAAAACAAATCTCAAAGNGTGAACATACAGATGGGACAGACCTGACCAAGTCCATCCAGGATTTCTTTTTGAAAGGACCCAAAAAAAAAAAAATCTCAAAGTTGGTGTTTGGGGGTTTTTTTCCATTTCAATTTTCATTTGAAGCATTTTGAGAATTTTGACAGGCTCCTACCTCAAAAAAATCACAACAAAACTTTAACATTGACTGGAAATCTCACATTAATTCTCATTTTGGCAACGAGTGTTTCATATTTTTTACTACAGAGGTCTGAAAGTTAGTTATAACTCCCTCCTGTTTCACAGCATTTTAACAAACAGCTGCCATTCCTATTAAAAAATAGGGTATTTTTCCTTTAGATATTCATAAAACATTTTAAAAATCTGATTTTTTTGTTGTTGTTGTTGTTGTTGTTTTCACGACTCTCCGTCTTCCTCCCAGTAAAGCTCTTCTCCTTAATCTCCTCCTCACTTACACTGAAATTCCCTCTTTAAAAAACGGACCCAGCTGCAAACACTGCTGGCATTGAGTGAAGGGCTCATGTGGCCAAAAATAACAGAGCGAGTGTCCATCCTGTCCAGAGCCATCCCTGTCCTCGTGCTTGGCACTGCCCTGGAAATCAGACACCCCCTCAGCTGGGAGACACAGCCCCAGGCCCCTGTGTGCCTTTAAAGGGACAATGACTTGGGTTTCCTCTGCTTGTTAAGTGGTTTTTAAAGAGTTTTTCTATCGCTGTGTTGTTTTTCAGAGAGTTGTTTTCATGGTTCTCAGCCATAGAGCCAAAAGGCTTTCAGGTCTTAATTAGTAAAGAATAATTCCAGTCATTCATGGAGCAAAAAAAAAAAAAAAATTAGGTTTCTTAAAAGTTGGGTGCAGTAAGATGATCAAAATGCATAAACCTGCCTAGAGAAGCCCTTGTTGTTCCTACTTTTAGAAAAAAAAAAAGGAAGGAAGAAATGAGATGACTTGCTTATCTCGCACAACAAATGTGAAACGGAACAGGGAACAAAATCCAGATCCCTTCAGTTCCTTGTCAGTCTTCTAGTGAAGAACTCACCCTTGATTTTATAAAGAAAAGCTATAGGATCAGTCTCTTTCTGATCCATGCTGGAAGATTTTCACTGAACAGAAATCTGGCCCTGGGATGGCTGCACTTCAGCTCTATGTGGAGCAGATCCTACAGCTGATACAGCAAAAAGGGGCAGTAGGGGCAGCTCCAGCTTAAAACCATTATAAAATCATTAGGACTGCAGATGACTGGGGAACAAAGCTCGTTTCCAAGAGCAGTTAACTTTTTTTTTTAACTTCCCACTCGGCTCTGGGACGATCTCTGACGTGATGCGAGTGCAAACACCCCCCTGGATTATCCCAAGGATGTGCAGCAGGACAAAGTGAGGAACAACAACACTCAACGGTGCACGTAGCTGTACCCTCTCTAGGAGCCCTAGAAACATCAGAGGCTGGGAAAACAAAGGTCTGCTGGTTTATTACTGCTGTCAACACAAGTCCTAGGTGGGTTGGAATGCTCCTCGTGGAGCTCTTGGTTTGAGTTGTCTCCCGGCCAAACCCACATTTCTGAACGCAGGGAGTAGCACTGGATAAACATCGTCCTGCTTCAGGCAGAGCTAGGGATGTCAGGCCCTGTGGATGGTGTTTTCCAACCCACTGTTCATTGCTTCTCCAGTCTCTCCCTCAAGAGAGTGTCACATCAGTTCCAGAGGAGTTTGGTGATGAATCCACTATTAATGCATTTTGGGACTCACTCATGGCCACGGGGTAAATAAACCCCTTATTCCACAGGGGTCCCATTTCGTCTGGAGCACTGGGCACCACGCAATCCAAACATGACACCAGCACCAGCAGCTCCCTGTGGCTCAGGAGGAAGGAGTGGGCAGGCTCTGGGAGCTGTACATTTGGATGAAACCAATGCTACACACCCGAGGCTGCTGCAACAGCTCTGCTGGTGCTGGCACTGCCCAGGGAAACCAGGGGGAACAGCCAGCAGAGGAAGAATCTATTTCAGGCTGCTGCAAAAGGAGCACTGCAGCTTCATTTTGTGTGCTGGCTGGTCTGTTTTCTTGTGGCAGAGCCAAAGTCCAGTTGTCTCGTTCCTGTTCTGAAGGGACAATAGAGATACAGTGCTTTAAGCAAACATTTGGCTCCAGCCAATACATGAAGCACTCTCAGCAAAAACATGGCCCAAAAAATGAGAGAAAACAGGAAAGTGAGAGTGGGTATGTAGGTGGCTTGAGGAATGAAAGGCTCTTTTTGAGCAAGGAAGCAGAGACAGGGTGTTAGGGCTGGGGTACCTCATGGTTTGCTGCCTCCTCTCAGGGCAGAGAGAGGGTTTTTATGTGTGCTTTCAACTGAAGTTGTGATGAGCGTGGTAAAATAGCCTGGTATGCAGGGGGTATTAGATGACAGGTTTTTAAAATGACCTGATTTGTAGAGGGTCCAGGTAAAACAGAGTTCTGATTGCAACAAGTGCTTTGTTGTGTGATCCTTCTGCTCAGGATCCCTAAAGGACCTGCCTGTCTCCAGGGCTGGGTAACAGCAGGCAGAGAATATTCTCTAAGCATTACATTTTATTTTTATGCTGGGAAGGGAAGTTTTCCAAGCTCTGAAATGCACTTTTTTTGTGTAGTGAAAAGCTGAGGCCTTTCAAAACCCTTTTGTTGCTTCTTGGCAAAGTACAGAGAAAGAGACTCAGCTTTTGCTGCTGATGGCCAGCAACAAATTTAATTAGGGCACTGGTTTGCAGTGTGACAGGCTAAGTTCAAGATCTTGGGCAGAATCAAGCAGAACAAGAACTTAAATTGAGTCTCTTGTGGGAAACACTTGCTAGGAAAAAAAATCAAATTAAACCACTGTACCTTGCCTTCTTATCTTAGATCATTTCATGGTGATCACAGCCTTTCTTTACCTAAAATGTTACAATTAGCTTCATCTCCAGGTATGGTATGATAGAATTGCCATCAGTGGGTTTGATTAAAACTTATTATTGAGCTCCCAGTATTGACAAGAGCTGCTCAAACACGCTCTGAGAAACCAAACACCTCTTTGCTGAGCCCCAAACGTTTCATTTGAAGCCCTGCAGGGCTGCAGCTCCCTGGACTTCCCCATTTTGCCTGGAACTGATTCATTGCTCCTGCAGCTTTTCTTCTGGTGTCTTCTTGGAAGCACAACTGATAAACTTGTTGGGTTCCCAGAGCCCCTGCAGAGTTCCAGGGGAACTTCCAGTTGGTGGGAAATATTTCTGCTTGCTGCCCAGTTTGGACTGAAACCAAGTTTTGGAAAGGTGAACCAGAAATACTTTTACTTTTTGGGCAGAGGGTAATTGCCTGGCACTGAATATTTATGTGGGTCCTGTTGTGGCTCAGATTTGCTCTGGATTTTCAAAGGGTGGCTCTCATTTGCCGTCCAAATCCTTATCACTCCTTGCAGTCGTGATAAAATATGGACTGGGACAAACTGGGTTATTCTAACCTTGTGGGTTTGTCCATCAGGGCTGTTCAGCCTTGGGTTCAATGTCACCAAGTAGAGGAGGGTCTGTCCAAAAAGCAGGAACGAGGAGCTTGGTAAGCAGGAAAACTGGGAAGGTCTGGCTCACATTTGCCTCACAGTTGGATTCTCCAGTGCCTAGTAGGATGCAAACTTTGATTAAGATGCTTCCCACAGATAAATCACTTTAACACCACTCTTCCAGTGTGGATTCTCTGGAGTTTAACAAGCCCAAACTCTCTGTGCAGCCCCTGTCAGAGCAGGCAAAAATTCAATCCCATTTTCTCGACACTGCAAGCTGTTGAATATCCCTGGAACATCCATTACTACAGACCTTAACTGGAATTGATCCTTGAGCCAAAAGCTCCTGTGAGGGAGTGGACAGATAGAGAGCATGAACATGTCAGCCTCATCTTTAAGCAGTGGGGATGAGAGAAGATTGCTTTTTATTTCAGTAACCATAAAGGAGAAACAAGGAAACTGCAGAAATGTGGCTTTTATATCCAGGGGGCTGGCTCAGTGCTGGGAATAGCACTTGGAGCCCCGTGCAAACTCTCCATCTGCTGTTAAGCAAAGTGAAAGGAGTCAAATGAAGCACTTTTTAATAATTAAACCTTGCACTGGTGGCTCAGATGGACTCATTTCTCTCTGCATGCAGCCTGCTGGGCAGATGTTATGTGACTAATTATTGCAGTGCCTGTTAGACACCGTCAGCTGGATCTTGTGTCCTTGTGTGACCACGCTCCGAATTCCACCTGGTTTGGCCTGATGGCTCCTTTCAAAGATCCCAGGATGTTTAGTTGTGGAATTCTGCATGCTTGTGTTTGCCCAAGAGCAGGTTCATGTAGTTTAAATGAATTCATAATTGAGTATCAGTAAGGGCATTTTTTACTTTTCTATTCCTCCATCTCTCTTGGAGTCTCTTACAAAGTAACTTTTGGTTTAAAAAATAAAGGTTTTTTCCCTTTTCTCCCCTGGGATAGAAGTACTCAGGTCACTTTACTGATGGGCAGAGAAAACAAGAAACAGGATCATGTCAAAACCAGTATGTACAGGGAGAACCTCAAAGGGAAATTTGTTCTATTGCAGGGAGTGAGGTGCAAAGATGATAAAGGCACAGAAAGGGAAAGGAGGGAAGGTCAATAGGGAGAGTAATTCAGGATTGTCTAGGATTTTTCAACAGTCTCTAGCTGGCCAGTGAAGTATCACTGTTAAACAACTTGCCCTTTTCCTGTTTCTCTGCACGAGCTGTGTGTGCTCAGCAGCTCTGCAACCCTTTGTAAGCACCAGTTAAGGAAAAGTGAGGCACCTGAGTGCAGGCACATCCTGGGAGTCTGGACCTTTGCCTCCCCACGCTGCTGTCAGCACACCACATCACTGCAGGTTGGCCCTGATTAAAGCAGGGTGACAAGCCTGCGAGTCTGGTCCGTCCCTCACGCAGTCATTTATTACCTCCCTGCCGAGAATCCAGCCCAGAAAAATGAGAATCCCTGCCCTGATCCCCGCAGGGCTGTCCCACTCCCAGTCACAGTGCTCCTGCAGCATTCCCAGCACCACCATCTGCTGCCTCCAGGGCTCTGCACACCAGACAGGGCTGAACATTTGCCTGTGGAGTGGGGGATCCCGGGTCACCAGGGACAACAAGCAGAGCGTGTGGTTTCTAACAAGGGCCTGACACAAGAGTCCCTTCTCCTGAGGAACGTTCCTCAGTCAGATCCTCTCACACACCTTCACCCCCAGATGTGCTCCCTGCACCCCAAGGGGAAACAGGGTAAGAAATCCGATGACAGGAGGGTTAATGCAGCCGTGGTGTGCACTGAGGATGGCAGAGCAGACGGCCTGACCACAATTCCCACCTGACTGAGGCTGCATTTCCTTCTATCCCTGGTAAAGCATCTGCTTGGCCTCGTTGGGAGTGAGACAAACAAAGCCCAGCGTGTGTTGGAGCAGGGTAAGGAACTCCCCCAGACCAGGAGACAAGTTGATTTCAAGCCTGTGCACCACAAACTGATTTTAACATGATATAAATGTTCCAACTGACAGACCGCTCCTACGAGCTGCTTGGGGGCTCCCATCCCCAGTTTATTTCCAGTTAAAAACCCAGGGACAGGATTCATTTGCCCAAGGTCTCCGAGGGAATCAACAACCCAGCAAGGATTAGAACTGAGGATTTCCTGTCCGATCTGCAAACCACACCTCTCTCCTGTTTACAATGTGAGCTTATTCCCAAGCAGAAAAGCCATGTGAATGGAACAATTCACTCTGCTATTTCGGCCTCCCTTCCTTCCCTTCTCAGTTCACTCCTGGCATTACCCCCAGGTCCTTGCAAACCTGGCACCACAAGAACTGGGGGACAAAGCAAAGCCAGCAAAGAGCGTTGCAGAGCAAACGTTTCAGGTGCAAACACTTGGATGATGTTTGCTAAATCAAACTGGAAACACTTTAAAAATACCCTCAAAACACGGTGCTCTTGCTGATGGAAAACGAAACCAAAAGGTAAATAAACTCCTCCATCAAGGAGTAAGTTAATGAATGACTAAAGCCAATCATGCTACCTACCTGCACATGGCATTTTCTGCCTGACTTGAGCAATACTACAGTGATAGTGTTACTACTCACAGTAAATTACTAGTTCAGTTTAAGAATCAGGAGAGTTTTAAAGAGATAATATCTTTAGGCTCTGTGCATTTGCTTTCCTTTTTTTGTTTTCGTTTTTATTTTAGAAGTCACACTTTCACCTTTCCCTCTGGAATCAAAAGCTAAAAACTCCTGGAAAAAGCATCAGCTGAACTTCTCCTGTCTCTCTGTGACTCCAGGGCTCAGGACATCAGTGTGTTCACACCCTTTAAACACCATGAGAGGCTGATTGAACATACCAGGCTTGTCTAGAGCTTAGGACCAGGAATGCCCGAGTTCAAAGACTCCAGTGGCATTTCATTCCAAATGATGTATTTAATCACAATCCCTGTTTTTCAAGGAGAGTTTCTCCTGGCGAAGTGGGATCACTGATGTGATAAGTTCATACTCCCTGCTAGCACCACACAGAGCTACCAATTAGCTGCTTTGCTGCAAAATGCTGCTAAAATTACAGGCTTCTTCAAAGAACAAAGCCACGATTCCAAAGAGCTGATCCTGCTCCTTTTAGATCAGTTGGCTCTTTATGTGTGTTTTAGTAACAACAGCTCCAGTGATACACCAAGATAACTACAGGGCTTGAGTTAAACTCATATTTATGTCTAACCTTTCCAAATGCACCTGTGCAGGCGTAATTCTTCCAGCTCCCAGTGAAGGAGAATAGCTCGTTAACTCAATTAATGCATAAAAGCACTTTGCCTGGGTAAGAATCTAAAATAGAAGATGCTAAACCCCACTGTTAAAAATAACAGGGAAATCCTATGGACAGCAGTGTTTTTAACACGCTCTCTCAGCTTCCTGCTTTTGTCAAGCAAAAAGGTTTCATAAAAACCTCTGAGGCTTCTCTTCCACTTATTTGGATCACCTGGGGAGGTTTATTACGAAGCAAAAACTAATACTTCTGCCCTCTTAATCACCCTGTAACCCTTCCCCCTCCAAAAAAAAGAAACATTTCAGTGTACAGGCCATGAGAATTTGGAGGTTTAAAGTAACCAAACCCACATGAAAACACCTCAGTGCCCTTGGGAGTTGTGGGTGGCAGCTCCTCCCCTTCCTGCAGGTGCCTCATAAAGGAGGTGCTGGTTGAGGTGATTCCTCACCTGGGGATGAGCTACCTGTGCTGCTCAGAGATGCAGCACCTTATCAGTTAAGTCTGAGCATGAAATGATGGGGTTTCCCCCCCAAGGTATCTTTTTGTTCTCATTGTTGGTGTTTCTGTGACGTTCTTTTCATCCATCTCAGCGTGTTCAAAGAGTCCTCAAAACGTTAATTATCCCCTTTTTGAAGACTAATAGGAAAAGAGAACTGTTGAGAACGCAACAGCTTTCAAAGTATTCTCAGAGCGTGGATTTTATTGGTTTTGGGGTAGCTTGATTTTGTCACTGGGGCAAAGAAGTCATGCTTTCAAGCTGAGGAATCTGTTTCTCTGCAGACTGGTGGAAAGTGGGGCTGGAGAGGACTAAAGCATCTCTCACCCTTAGGCAGGGAGCAGCTCTACTTAGACTATTCCCAGGAGGTGGATATCGAAACTGTGCCTAAAAGTGCCTTGTAGTGGATGTGCTGCAGCTTTTTCAGATTTTTCAGTTCAGTGTTTAATCATTTTTGGTGCAATAATGCCGCTTCTTGAGCTCCTCCTATTGTCTTTGTGGCACTTAATCTGGGATGGCTCTTCTCATTTTGTTGCCTTTTTTTTTGTTGTTGTTGGTTTGTTTTTCCTACTGCAAGTACCCTCCAGATTTCCCAGTTGTGTCTAAATTATCCTGAGGTGGAAGATTCACAGTGCCAGGTTATCCTAAACCTCTGCTTTGTGAACCTCCTGTCTTCTCCTATCACTGCAGTTTTAGTTTCAACAGGATTATTAAATTTCCCATACCAGTTCTCTTATTTTTTTGCTTGGGCTCATCCTTTCATGGAAGTAACTGCAGTTTGTAAAAGATCAGGTGTGTGAATCCTCTACAGATTGCACCTAAATAATCCACTGAACCAATACATTGCAAATTGTGGCTTCAATCACTGTCATTTAGACCTGCTCTAAAACAAATCAAATTTGAAGCTGGTTTTAAACCTGTCTTGCAAACTACTGCTTTAATGAGCACACGAAATTCTTTCCAAGACTAATTAGCTCTTCTGTTTTCTTGCACAAGGCCAAAATTAAGAAAAAAAAAGCCTTAATAATTTATGAAAAAAAAAAAAAAGGCTGAGGCTTCCCCTTGTAATAGCAGAGCTTTAATCCAGTGAACTTTACACTTTTGAGATGACACAAGCTGCTTGTTTACCAGAATTAGTGAACTTCCCTTGCACAGGTTTGCTCAGTGGTGGGTAGTTTGGGGCACTCGGTTCCAGAACCATTGGATGGGACTTTTTTTAGGCTGTTTTCTTTGGGAAATGGCTCTCTGGAAATTACTGGCCCCTGTAAAGCAAACTAAAAGTTGTGTGTCATCCTCTTCTGCTTTTTGTCATTGATAATAGTTCAATTAAAGTGCCCAGTGAGTGATCAGGGAGGATGAATTCTCATGCCATGTGTCCTTGCCCACAGCAGCAGAATGGAAGGATCTTTAAGGTCTCTTCCAACTCAAACCACTCCATGAGCTCCCCAACAGAGAACTGCAAGAGACTTTAATTTTAATTTTTCCCTTTCCAAAAAAAAAAAAAAACCCCAAAAAAAAAAAACCACCCAGTGACTTTGGAACAGGGCACAATAAATATCTTTATAGTGCTCAAGTTTAGGATAGTGAGGCAGGAACTGGAGATGTTTAAACCTTTGTTTAAACCTTGGCTTTAGCTGGCCACTGGCAGCTGGGGCTTTGCAGGTGGAACCTGGTTTGATAATGGCTGTTTATGTGAAATTAAGAGTGGGGGAACAGGGGGTGAATATTAACAAACATTTCCTAGGAGTTAGGGCTGTTCTTCTGTGAAATGCTGTGCCAAAAGGCAGTGGAAAGCTCTTACTGAGACACTTGAAGCTGGACAGAATGAAGAGACTGCTGTAGGGAATTACAGTGCCCTGATGTTAACCTGCATGTGACCTCAGATGGCTCAGCTATTACTAAATTCCAGTGATAATTTTGGTGATAATTGCTCCCTTTATTTCTAAACTGAATTGTTATAATTCATTATAGTCTTGTCTAACAGGTCAAATTACTGGGAAACTAAAGCAGATACAAAATGAGTTGCTGATAAAGTTCTTTGCAGCCTTAGCTGTTTGATCAGTCCTTTGACATTAATGTGTATTTTTATTGGCTGCCAGTCACGTTTTACATTTTGACTTTTAGGCTTTTCTAACTCCCACAGCTCACGATTTAGGCTGCTGTGAATGACCCCTCTGCATGTAGTCCCACTGACAAATTTCACAACAAATACAGCCAGAAATGCATTTTTGTGGGTCCTGGTTCCTGTAAGTCCCTCCCATTTCCTGGAGGTCTTTAGTCTGAGCTGAAGGGGTTTGTGTGTAGAGTAAGAATTAGTAATTACAGCATGATTGGAGGAGGTAAATGCTCATTAAAGCTTTGTGCTGTTGGTGGTTGTGTATAAATTTAACATAATGCAGTCACTGTCTCCCCAGAGCACCTGAGCAAACGCTCAAACTCCAGTGAAATCAAAGTATGTGCTGACAAACTTCGAATTAGAGCTGCAAAACACACTCTGCCTAATTTACACCAACCATTCATACCAGTGTGAATACCTGTGTTGTCTGAATTAACAAGCAGGTGAACACCCAAGCCAAGGCTGTGGTTCCCAAGATGTCTTACTAATTACCATGGCTGTGATTTAATGTTATTTATTTATTAGACTCCATTATATTCCGTAGCTCAGTTAGTTCACAACAAAAACCTGAAATGTTGGGAGTCATGATCCATAGTCCTGGCACCATGATATTAAATCTTTCCTGAGAGGGATTTTATTTTAATTATACGGTATGTACTAAAGCTTCATTAATTTATATTACAGAGCTAATTGCAGGCCTCTGCCTTTTTTATTTTCTTTTAGCAACAAAAGTTCTTGAACCAGTGCTCATTCTGCTATGAGGGCAAATTCTGCAGGAATTGTACAGAAGGCAATGGGTGAATTGGACTAAATGTGCAAAATTTCCTGCTAAACGGTTGCGGGAGAATTCTGTTTAGGTTGAAAAGAATGTTTTTAAGGAATTCTAAAAGGAAGAATGCCAGCTTTAATTCTGATTTTGTCATCAACTAAACACGGCCACACATTTGTAGAACTGAGTGAGTTTGAGCTCTGGGGAACACAGGTCTGGGTGTTCAGGGCCTTAGTGCTGTAGTGATTCAAAACCAGTTTGTTTTCACTGTGACTGTTTTCAAACTTGCAGTATGTTTGTTTTTCAGATTTTTGGATGGCTCTCAAAACAGATTAAACAAAATACTTGTTTCCAGAGATTCCCAAACTTAGGTGAGTCACAGTCCTCGAGAACGCCCCATGTATGTTGAGTTATTGTTGTTTCCAAGTTTGACTTCATTTGTGTGTGCAATTTTTTTTTTTTATCAGGGATGTAGAGACAAATCAGCATTTGTCCAAAGCAGCCTGTAATTTGGGGTTCTGGTGGGGGCCTGGCAGTGTGTTTGTGTTTCTAGCAGTGTCCAGTTCCCACAGCTCTGTGTTTTGTGCCGGGCTTGACCAGCAATTCAATGGTCTCCCCTTTTATAAAAGCAGCCTCTTAGGTGTTTTGAGCTGGAAATGCAAAACCGGTGTACGTGAGGGCTTGGGAGGCTCGTTCCGAGGAGTTTGTGGCAGTGCTGGGTTTGCAGGATGAGCTCATGAATCTCCAAGCGAAAATCTGGATTAGCAAGCTCTACCCAGCCCGAGAAGAAAGAAAACGTTTGCACAAACATCTGTGCAGGGAAACTGATGACTTTCACAAGATCTTAAATAGATTGTACTGACTCAATTATCCGAGTCCTGGAGTTAAGTACAGCTGAGGCTGTAACCGGGACCCGGCGAGCTAAAAAGGAGCCTCCATCCTTCCCGAGCCAGCGGGAGCTGTGCCAAGCTGGGCTCGGCTGGAAGCCTTTCTTTGTGGATCTTGCTGGCTGTCAGTGTGAAAGGTGGATGGAGGCTAAAAATGGCTCAGGAGCACGGCTGGTGTATGCAGGGAATAGCAATGAGAACAGGGTGAAATCAGAGCCTCGGACGCCGTGGAAAGCATCCAAGGGGGGTGGAAAATGTGCAGCAAACAGGTCCTGTGGCTGCTGCTGCACGAGGAGAGAGCGAGGAAGGGGGGGAAAAAAAATCCCAAAAGCAAAGGACAAGCGAGGGGGAGATGCCCCGAAGGACATGAAGGGGAGATACTTGAGCGATACAATGTATTGGGAAAAGGTTTTCCATCCAGAAGATGGTTGAGCACTGGAACAGGTTCCCAAGGGAATCGATCATGGGCCCCAAAGCTGCCAAAGCTCAAGGAGTGTTTGGACAACACTCTCAGGGACAGGGTGGGATTGTTGTGGTGTCCGTGCAGGGCCAGGAGTTCCGCTGGATGATCCTTGTGGGTCCCTTCCAGCTCAGGATATTCCGTAATCCTGGAGGTCAGGGAGTGCTTGGACAGCGTTCTCAGGTGCTGAGATTTGGGGACTGAGGGGGGACTCTTTGCGTTGCCCTGTGCAGGGGGCCGGGAGTTGGGAAGGATCCACAAGGATCATCCAGCCCCAAGTTGGATTATTCTGTGATCCCGGTGGGTCCCTTCGAAGCCGGGGTACTCCACGAAGGGTGGCGCGCCTGTGGGACGAGGGCTCCTCGGAGCACAGCGGCTCCCTGGGGTTGGGAGGGCAGCGTCTCCCGGCCATGTGGGCGCGGAGGGGAGGCGGGCAGGCGGTGCCGCCGCGAGGGGCTGGCCCGGCCGCC
>VXAW01001939.1:240018-270460 GCA_013399735.1 Tyrannus savana | reverse complement strand
CCCGTGTCGAGGTGGTGGTGGTGGTGGTGGGGAAAGGCACGGAAGGGGGGGAGCGGTGTGGGGTTTTTTTTGTTTTTTTGGTTTTTTTTGGAGTTGAGGAGCTCGCGGGCAGGGTGGGTCTGTGCCCTGGACTCACCGGAATGGTTTGGGTTGCAAGGGACCTGAGAGCTCCTCCAGTTCCCTGCCCTGGGCAGGGACACCTTCCACCAGACCAGGTCACTCCAACCCGGCCTTGGCCACTTCCAGAGATGGGGCAACCTGTGCCAGGGCCTGCCCGCCCTCCTAGGGCAGAATTCCTCCCCCACATCCCACCCAACCCTGCCCCCTTTCCATCTGAAGCCATTCCCCCGTGCCCTGTCCCTGCATGCTCTTGTAAGTAGTTTTCCCCCTCCGGGCTTTTGGGGCTGCTGTTGGGGTTTATTCCCCAGTTTTCAGGGCTGTGCTGCTGTGCACGGGGAGCTCCCAGGCGCAGGCGGTGGCCAGGGGACAGTCGCACCCTCTGAGCATCTGCAAACGCGACTAAAATTGGGTACAGGGTGTAATTAAGTAACACAGGTCTCCTGTGGTGTCTTTTTTTTTTTTTTTTTTTTCCTCATTCCTTCCCGTTCTCCCTCCCCATTTTGCATCCCGAAGCGCTGTTGGTAGCTTTAGAAGTGTGGATGCAGAGGGTATTCCTCCCCTCTTCACTTTTCCTCGCGATTCCTTCGTTTGGAAATGTATTCATCTCCCCTCCTCTGCACATGAATTGTCTTTTCAGCGCTTGGCATGTGGAGGAGCAGAGCATGGGAGGCTCGGGGAGGTTTTTGTGCCTTGCCTTTTTCACCCCCTACACCATATGCACATGCTCCACCCTCCTCTTGCTGTTTTAGTCGGGGAGGGAGGGGGGGGCAAGTGCCAACTTGGTTCAAGTAAATTGTATGGAAAAGAGAATTTCAACCTGAAGTAGCAGGAGCACTGATTTTTTTTTTTCCCCTTCCAAGCTGTCCCCTTTAAGTGCTTCCATGGTGCCAGCTGCTGAATGACAAATGAAGAGGTTGGGGGGAAGGAAGAGGAAAGAAAATGGGTTGTGGGATTTTTGGAGAATTGTAGAGCAGAGAAAAAAAAAAAAAGGTATTTTGCCATTTCCTGCATAAATGGGTGCTGTTACTTGCCTTCACCTTCTCGGGTTATGCATCTGTAATCCTTCAGGGAAGAATTTAAGGCAAGCAAAAAATGCAGACTGCACCCCTCTATTCCAGCACTTCTCATTCTCAGAGACTCGGTCTTTTCTGGAAAGATTATTTTTGGGCTTCTGATTTCCTTCTCTTTGACTGTTTTTTTTTTTTTTTCCTCCTGCTCTCTGAACTTAGGAAGAAGTCTCTCCTGTATTCTTTGTTATCCCCAAAGCCCTCCCAGAGCTCTGGATTAATGTGGAAATGCCATCTGTTGCTCAGCCGGTTCGAGTTGTGTGTGCAGGAAAAGTTCCATTTTGACAGTGGCTTTGGGGTGGGGGAAGGAGAAAAAAAAAAGGCAGGGAAAAAAAAAAAAAAGCCGAGCGAGACAAGCCCATTTCTGTCTCTTCCTGTATGTCCTCAGCCCTGCAGTGATTTGCTCGGAACGAAATGCAAAAGAAATGGGTGGTGATTTTGGTGTGTGTTTTGGTGGCAGGGTTCAAATGAATCACTGCCTTCCGCCGAGGCAGTAATGTTCCTGAAGTTTTCTCTCCGATCCGTTTTCTATGGTAGTAGAACTCGTTCCCATCCCATTGCTTGTTTGCTTTTCTGCTCGGATTTGCTGCCTTTTTTTATTATTATTATTATTTTTTATTGTTATTATTTTTCCCAGGCTGGTAATTGCTTTGGTTACCTCTGCGAAGAGACTCTAAAAAATGTGGTAAAATTCTTTTTCTTTAGCCTTTAGCGTGTAGGTTCGGTGAGAGGAGGAGGCGAATCAGTGTGCTTGGGTTTCGTGTCGGAGGGGGAGGTTGGAATTTTCCGAAAATGTACAGCTCTGATAGTTTATATTTACAGTCGTTTGGTTTATATTTAAAGTTGTTTATGTGTGTGTGTGTGTGTTTAGAGGGTTCTGCTAAAGTAGGAAGAAGGTTCCTGTGAAATCCGTGCTGTTAAATTCAGAGCTGGTGGTTTTTCGCGGTGAGAGGAGCTTTCCCCCTGCCTGTGCTCCCCTGTTTTCCACAAACCCTCGCGCTGAGGGCTGACAAAAACAATCTCCGAAGGGAAAAGGTGGGGAAGGGTGGCTGTGATTGTGCTGCCCGGGCTCTGCCGAGGAAGTGGGCGTGCTCAGGCTCCCAAATGTGCTCTCTGCAACCATTGTGTGCGCCGGGGCTGCGCTGGGGGGGCTCAGCTTTTGAATTGTTCTTTCTCTTTTTTTCTTTCTTTAGGAGCTGGAGGAGGAAATGACATTCAGTGGTGTTTTTCTCAGGTGAAAGGCGCTGTAGATGATGATGTAGCAGAAGGTAAGAGCCACGTTTTCTGCTGTTTTCTGACTTTTTAACCGCTTGAGGAGGGGAGATGTGGATGCAATCAGTGAATATTCGGCTCGACCAAAGCAGACACTTAATCTACATTCCCATACCCACAGTCAGGATTAAACTGTGGTTTGAGAGCCCCGTCTTGCACACTTGTAAAAAAGTTCAGGCTTCCTAACTATTTTTGCTGGAATTGTTTTCCAAGATTGTTAAGATTTTTCTGCCACTCAGCTCTTGGTTTGTGTTTTTTTATTTCCTAATCTGCAAAATGGGGAATGTGATACTTGCATTCCACAGGGAGGTGTCGTGAGAATTAATTAATAATTGTTCTCTTTGAAGATCTAAGTACCAGATAAAGTAATTTTCCCAATCTTTCCAGCCCCTATTAACCAGGAGAGGAATAAATGTGAATATTCTTGTGTGCTTGCCTGTTGCAGAAAGAGTGGGTTTGTGTTTGAAACGATAGTGGAGATTGTCTAAAACTTTTCTGAGCTGGCAGTGACAAGTGTCATCTTACACTAAGATGGCTGCCTCTGACTGTCCCTGCAAAAACTTGGCTGGTTATTTGCTTTTCCTTGGATTTGGGATCGTTGAGGGGAGTGCTCCTTTTCTCTGTGCTGGGGAGCAAAACCTCCTCTGTGATCTTCTTTTTGAGGGAAGTGCCTCTGACTTCTGAATTTCTGTGGCCACAAAAGCCCTGTTTGCAGGAGGCAGCCTGTAAGATCAGGAGTTAAAATGTTTCTTTTGCAAGCAGTTGGCCTTGTCACTTATGTAATTCCTGGTTGTTTTTTTTTTTTTCTTTTTTTACATATCTTGGATGCTCTGACTTACAAGTGAGATTAATGTTATATTTAGAAAAGCGGTAACTACAGTTTCCATTATTTCCCCATTTGACATGTGGTTCAAATTAGCTTCCAAAGGACAAAAAAAAAGACCAGTATAAACATGAGTGACTTGTTTTTATTTATTAGCTGCACCATGTGGCAAACAATGCACTGTCAAAGGCTGCTGTCGTTTGCAAGATGAAAGATGGCTTTTGGAAACAAGAGTTGTTTTGGTAACAACTCCAAATTTAATTTCAAATCCTTCAGGAAGCAGTTTTTAAAGCTTGAACTCAAAACTGCTCTTAAATGTGGTGTAATTTTTTTTTTTCTTGTCAGACCTTAAATTCTGTAACCTTTGCTTTATTTACATATCAAACTAAATCCTTAATTAAATACAAATATTGAAGAAGTTGTGGTTGCGTGGCAGGCGCTTGCAAACAACTCTTTGTTAAAACAGGCATGTTGACATGCATGTAATAATAATGAATTTCTGCAGAGAAAAGTGGCTTTCACAGGGCTCTGGAAATGCAGAAGTGAGGAAACAACAGCCTGTCCTGAACTTCCTGAACTGCTTGGAAGGGTTGCACTTGTTGTTACGAAAGGTGCCTCCTGACAGGTCGGGAGCTGCACTGGCACTGCTGCAGTCACAGGGGTGGGGTTCAGGGAGGCTGGGAAGGAATTCAGGAGCTTGGTGTGCAAACCCTGGGGACAATGCCCAGCTTTGATTTTAGGGACCAGGGAGCCTTCTGAGTTCAGGACCCAAAGAGCAGTTTTGTTTTGTTTTGTTGTCATCACACCTGACTTAGGGTGAGCCTGAAGATACAAACCTTAATATGCTGCAAGACCTTCTAAAACTGAACTGGCTGGAGAGAGGTCCCGAGTATTATTGTATCATTGGTGTTATACTTGCCTGTGATTAATTTGTTGACATTCTCTCCTCTTCCTGTGGGTTTGGCTCCCGCAATCCACGCTGGAAGTTGTTGGAAGCAGCTCTTCTGAGTTGTTCTGCTTCACAGAGTCTGTTGGAAAGGCCCATCATGCATCAAGCTGGTTGCATTTTTAACTTTTATTGGCTGTGTTTCTGGCTTTAAGGTTCACTTCTGTGACACAGAGCCGTGGGTGTTCTTGCACAAATTGGAGCAGCAGCTTCTGGTCCTTGAGTTGATGGTGGGTCCAAGGGCAGACTGAGGACCTCTTTTCCCTCCCTGCCTTTCCATCTGCTTTCTTGTGGCATCCCTGGGGTGAAAGCTGAAGGAAGTGTGGCTGTCTCAAGCTCTGATGAGTGTTTAACCACTGTGGTCTGCACTCCAGCCATGTCTGTGGTGAGGACAGTACCAATCTGTGCATGGGAGCACCAGGGTGTGTAGTTCTGGGGTTTTCTGTAGCTTTGGAGCTCAAGATTTTAAACCCCTCCAAATGCTGCAACTTCACTGAAAACAAACCTGAGCTGCAGCTACCCTGGAAACCAACCCCAAAGAAATGGGAGTTTCGCTTTCTCTTCCCTTCCCTTGGGTAAATCAGTGTTGCAATATTTACACTTAAACTAAGCTAAAGGCAGAGTTAACCAGGAAAATTGCAGCATTTCATGGCACCAGTCAGTGGGGTGCAAACCCAGTGGTGTTGTCTATTAAAACAGGCCAATGGGGAAGAACATTTTGGAGAGTAACACTTTTAATCCAGTAACAGTGGCAGCAACTGTAAAAAGCTTGTCAAGAATGCAGCTGTTTTAAGTCCTGGTGTGTTGTTTAAGGTCAGCTCTGACCTGCAGCCTCCACATCACATGTATAACCTGTAATTCCGTGGATACTTAGGCCAGAGTGGCTGGCTGTTGTTACAAAGTCAATATTTGATGGCTTTGGTGGCTGAAACATGAACTCTGTGATACAGAGTTTTTAATTTTCCGGCTCTCCCAGCGCTGGGTGATGGATGGATGTGACAGGGAAGGGAGAGGAGGAGAAATTGTAACTAAAGCTTGGGGAAAGGTGGCAATGGAGCTGTGACTGGGGCCTGCCTGGGTCACTGCTGTGGCACAGCTTTTCTGAGCAGGAACTTTAACGTGAGGAGCAGAACTGGCCTCTCTTCCCTTGGTATGTGTGGAATTTATCCTTGGCTCTTAGCTGTGGCCTGGCCCTGTCAGGTCACAGTTAAGCACAGAAAGCAGGTTATAAATTGAAATTTCAGTGCCAGCTCCTTATAAGTGGGGTATTTAATTTTGAGTGGTGGCAGGAGTTTGCCTTTTTGTGATTTAACAGCCCGCTGTATGAGGGCAAAGGTTGGAGTTGGTGCTGCCTCTGTTTCTGAAATCGTTTTCCTCCCTTTTTAATTTCATATTTGTCTTGCTGAAACCCAATCCTACAATGTATCCATGTTCAGCTTGTTCCATGTGCTCGGGAGAATCCAGAGCCAGGACACTGGACCAGGCAGGACTTTTCCAGTGGAGACCACTGAGTGCTTGTTGGTGATAAGTTCAACAACCAGTTCATCAGAAGTGTCTCTAAAGCACAGATTTCTTTCTTCTGTGCCATCACAGTTTCAGTGCAAGGAAGACTTAATTGTCCAGAAGTACTTGCTTGTTTTCTTAGTGCACAGTAGCAACTGCAGTTGGGAACAACTAAAGGTTGTGAGTTCAAACTGTCTCTAAACTAGACACTTGCCTAATGGAGTGAGTTTGTACTTCAGAACAAATTAAGGCAGATTTGTTTAATTGCTTGGCAGAAGGGAGAGAGTCAAGCTGCTGTATCTAAATGTTCTTTCAGGTGTAATTTAGAGATAGGTAAAAGTCTGATAGTCCAGGTCCAAGGCTGGGAGCCAGGAACTTCCATCCTAAGCTTTAAACCTGAGTAATTACTGGTCATCTTTCACAAGCTGTTTAACTATTTCGTGCCCAGAATGTCTCTGAAAAAAGAACCTGAATATTTGCCGTGGGGTGCTGATTGCTGCCTTAATTTTGAACTCTGATGCTTAACCATTCTGTGCTGCTTTGTTAATAATCTATGACTTGCTTCATGTTCCCTCTTTTTGAGCCAAAACAGGCCAAATCCCTTGCTCAGGAATGCTTTCAGTGTTTGGTTCCAGGTGTGTTCCATCTCTCAAGTGCTGTTTGATATTTATATTTGACAGACTTCAAAACTGCAGAGCAGGACTGGGAACTGCTGTTGCTTCAGCACTGGTAGTTTGTCTTCAGTGCATGAGAAGTGTTATCTCTGAGTAAGGAAAACTGAAGCCAGGAATGAGGAGTGCTGTAAAAAAAAGGCAATTTACCACGATCTGGGCTTTTTTTAATGGGGATTGATGGAATGGCAATTCTCAGAAAAGAAGTGACAGCGTGAGGTTGTGATAATATTGCTGAGGAAAGATTGGGATGTAGTTGTGGGAGGGAAGCTAATTTGGGGTTTTGAGGGCTGTGGTGATGCTCTGTAACATCAGGTACAAGGAGCAAGGACTTACTAGTAATTTGAAATAGGCTGTAGATGAATAAAAAGACCCCTGGTTATAGTCCTGTATTCCTGAGTCTGCTTCTGTATTTTAGCTCTTTTATCTCCAGCTGTTTGTAGAATGGCTGTCTGTATCTAGAGAGAGAAATGAGCTACTGTGTTCTAGGAACTGCTGCTCTGGATGGACTAGAGTGTGCTTTTAGAGTGGGAAGTCCCCCAAAACAAAGAGCACTTAGCAAACAGATAAACAGTCCGTGGCTGTTCAGCTCCCCACGAGTGATTCAGTCCTCTCTCTGGAATGGCTTTGGGAGTGGGGGCACTTCAGCTTGTCAGTCAAGCTGCCCAGTGCTGTTCTGGTTGTTCTGCGAGGCTTTGCTGCTCTTGGAATCTGTGTCTTAAAATGAGTTGGAAAGAGGAGTGAGGGCTTTGTGTTGCAAACACGAGGTGTTTCATTGATCAGCCTGTCCTCAGGAGCAGTCCTGCAGGGTTACAGCTCTGGAGCAGCTTTGGGGCCCTTCCTACCCTTCCCTTTTAAAGGAAAGGTGCTGGCTGGGGCATTCCCACCCTAGGAATGGCTTTCTGTGGTAGCTGGAGCTTCTCAGAAGGGGTGTTGGGAGGACTGAAATGAAGCCCAAACTCGCAGTGCTGAGGGAAGAGTTAAGAGCTGGCTGTTCCTGCCTGGACTGTCTGCCTGCCTTTTTTTTTTTTTCCCCCCTCTTCTTTCTGTTCTCTCCTGACTTGCCTATTTAGGCCACAGCTACATGTTTGGCAGCATTTCTGCTTGAAGAGGCGCTCCTTCCCACCCTGCTGGCACGGGGTGCTCACGTCACTGCACAGTGAACTTGTTGGGGAAGCTGATCCAGCTGAAAAATTCGTAAAATCGGCCTTTTGGACGGGATTATTTTTGGGCTGAGCTGAACCCTGGTGTGATTCTCAAGAGCTTTGTGTGTGCAGAAGAGCGTGGAGGGTGAGCAAGTGGCTCCAAGGGACACGAGGAGCTCTGCAAGAGGGTTGGTGTCTTTATAATATTTGCTGTCCAGTCAGCACAAGCCCCCGATCTCTGCATGCTGTGCTGCTCCCAATGGTAAAATCAGCTGCTGAAAAGGACTTTAAACCTTTGCTGCTCCAGATAGCACATGTTCAAAGTATGTATCTGAAGGCCAGCAATAAAATACTGTTACAGTAACAGCATTATTCTGAGTGACAGATTTTTTTAGTACTGGTGGAGAGGTTTTCTGCTGTGGCCATGCAGGCAGAAATGAGGTTTGCTTAGTGTTTGGTAGCTCTGTTAGTAAAACCAGCTTGCTAATGTCAGCCCAGTGGAGTTTCTTTGAAGTTGCTGTAGAAAATAATGCCACTTAAATGGGAGATGGATTATTACTGATTGCTTGACTGTAAAGCACTTTAAAAGCTAATCTGACAAATGATAATCTTCTCTTATCGGTGTCTTATCAGCCTTAATATGATTTGAAAAATGGATCCCTTGTTTGGGGTTTGGTCTTCACCTAAACTGATGTGTATTGTCTTGCATTAAACGCTGTAGAATTAGGCTGCCTTTGTTTTAGCTGCTGTTTAAGTGTGCAGGCAATTAAATCTGCTGTGAGCTGTGCCTCTTGCAGCAAAAACACCAATTACTGGTGGTACCACGGTAAAGCTCCAGTTTGTTCTTTCATCTGTGGGCAACACTGGGCTCTCAGAGTAACTGCATTATATAAGATGTTTTAATATCTGCCTCGAGGGTGTTTTGCAGGCATTTTTTCATGTTTTCAGTGCTCTGTAGTATGCAGTGTGTCGTGGTTTTGCCCTGGCTCAATTTGCTTTTACACTTTCTACACAATTACTATTAGTTGAGAGAAGGTTTATGCAGACAAAAACAGACTGAATTGGGAAAAAGGTATAAGTATTTATTATTAACAGGCTAAAACTAAAGAACTATATTTACTACAATTCTACTTAAGTAAAAGGTACTATGTATTTACAGAAAAACACTTCTCCCCCCATTCTCTTTTATATCAGTCCAAGGAGAAGAAGCAGTCCTTTTCTATTCTCGGAATTCCAGCTCTCCTCAGCAATTCTGCAGCACTNCAGTGCCGTGACTGTCTGCAGAGTTTCCAGTGTGGAGTGAAAAGTTTAGCAGAACAAGTCAGTGCTCAGCCATCACGTGAAACTGGGCTTTGCACTTTTAAAGAAGTGACTGAAAGGAATGAAAAGCTTTGGCTTGGGTACATGTTTAGGTTGTGAATGTGAACAGAGACAGCAGTTACCGTGTCCCAATGAAATGGAGAGCAGATAAATGCAGGAAGTATTTATTGATCCAAACCAATTTGCAATAATCCCTTTCAAGAAGGTCTTGCAGTCAAAATAACCATGTCAGGACAGTTTTCTGGGTTTCAAGCTTGAGTGGAACGTATTTAATTACAGCTTTGTTAGGTTGCTGTGGCTCAGTTGTGCTCTCCCAGGGTGCCCCAGCTAAATACTACTTTTGTAGGGTCAGTGTGTCAGTCAGCTGGGAATAGAAAAGGCCATGGTCATTCCTGGATGCCTTGGAAAATGGGGGAAAGCCTAAAAACGAGTCTTATCTTCAGAGATAAAGTATTGATACCTTGGTAATGCTTTGATACCCCGTGTGTGTTCACTTGCTGATGGTTTTTGCAGCAGGATTTCCTGGGGTGGGTGTTCTGGTTCTCACTTTCTGGCTCCTTAGGCCTGCTCTGGGCCATTGCTGTGGGCAGTGTGGTGGTACCTCAGGGTGCTCTTGCCTCTTTCTCTGTAGTGACTGGAAGCTTTAGGGTCATTAATTTGCCTTCAAAACGAAGCACCCCCATCAGGTGCTGCCGTGGGGGGAGCTGATATTCCTGAGCACAATTATTTGAGGCTTCTGTGCTCGACTAATCCAGTGACAGCAGCAGAAGTGGCTGGAAGCTGCTCCCTTCCCTCTCCTGAGTTATCACTCTTTTGTGGAGCACTGGAGGAGAAGTTATTCCTTTGGTCAGCCATTCTTTGTCCCAGTGTGTTTTCCTCTCAGTGATCCCCCAGTGATAACACCGGGAAGAAAAGCAGCATATTTAGGTCACACGTGAAAGCCCCGAGGCGGCTCTGCTCGCCTCTAATTCGGGAAGGAAATTTTAGGGTCGGGGGAAAAGAGGGTTTAAAAAGAGTTGTGCTGTGAGGAAGATCGGTTTCCCCAGCTCTGTAGAAATGCATTTGGTGTGGAAATGTTTCTCTTTGCGTTTTTCAACTGCAGTCCTTAAATTAATGCTCTGGGAATAACGTGATCTCCACACACACACACACGCTTGGCACGGTGGTTTTGAGAACGTGAGAAAAGATAATTGCATATATTCAGGAACAGTTAAGGTAATTGAGACTTCATGTTATAGTTGCTTGTTTAAATACAGAGTAATTTCTAATATATTCTTGCCTGTTGAATCCCAGTAACTTCCTACCAAGTTAAAAAGATTTAAATCTTGTTGTCCCAGGGGATGGTGGGGGAGACTGATGGAAAACTAGACATGGAGATAACCGGAAGGAACCATCCAGAGTTGTTTCCCCTGAAAGGCCACCAAGTCATTTTAACTCTCCCTGCTTTATTTGCCCTGTGTGCCTGTTTCCTAAGGTGTAATTCCAAAGCTTCTGATAGTTTTTTTAAGGATCTTTGAGATCCTTGCAGGGCAGTAATACTACTTAATACTCTCTATCTTGTTTTCAGCTGTTATACAACTCTTCCAAAATCCAAAGAAAAGGCCCTAATCTATAAATAGAGGTGGTGAGAGATTTAAAATAAGCCACTTAAAAATAAAAGTTGGTATTTTTCTCAGATCAGTAGACTATATATATATATATTATTTTAAGAGGTGTCTGCCTTAGAGTTGTCAAGCTTCCATTTTGCATCATTCAGAGAAGAGAGTGTCAGGAATCTCAAAGTCCAGGCCAGAAATTAACATTGGCCTCTTTAATAATGACTTTTTTTTTTTTTTTTTTTTTTAAGAAGCTGAGGCATGTATGCCTGGGCCAGAATAGAAACCCAGGAAAACACGTGCCAAGTGGGATACAAAAAAGAAGAAAAGGCAATTGGTAAAGGGAAGATTTTTCTTTAAGGCTCTGAGAGCCACTAAAGATGCATCAAGTATTAAAATGAACTGCTGAGTGAGTGAGTGACCGTAGTGAGGGGACTAATCAGAGATTTTTTTTCTTCTACACTCACTTAATAGAACTGTGTATTTATCTCTGCTGGAAACTTCAGTTGTACTTGTGACCTTCACGGGCGCTGTGCTGCCGGCAGGATGCCCGAAATTCAGCTGGTGAGCGGCCTCCCCTCCCTCCTCCCCTTCCTCCCCGCCTTCATGGCAGGGCAGGGGCATTTCTCTTTGCATTTCCCTTGCTGAGGAGGAGGCACTTCCCACATTGTCCCAGGTACAACGTCCTCCTGCATTCTGCACACCAAGATTTAAAGGCTGGAAATGTTCAGCCCGAGTTTTTTGGAGCCTGGAATAAAAGCTTTGCTCAGGGAATGTGTGAGAAGAGGCTCAAACAGCAGGGTGGCTTCTAGGAGTTGGTTTGGTTTTCTTTTTAAATCTGCAACACAAGTGCACTCCAAGTCACAGAATGCTAATTATAAAAAAGCATTATATTTTTTGGTAATGCTAGTGCTGATTTTTAACTTGCAGGGCATGTTTTGGAATGGCTTCAGCGAGAGGAGCAAATCAAATGAAGCTATTCCAGTGCTCTGCAGCTTTCTCAGTGACAAGAAAGGCATTGCCTGGAGGCTTCTGTTCTGTACATGCAAAACAATGGCCCAGTATGTTATTTCCAAATATATTGTTATTTGCAAACAGAACACCAACCCCTGGCTGCTCTGTGCCGTGCAGCCTATTGAAATTCTGGCTGTGATTCCAGCTGAGATTTTTCCATAAATAGCTCTGTACTACTGGGGAACACAAACAAACCCTGAGAAGACCCGAGGTGAGGTCTGCTGAGGGGCTGTGCAGCCTGTGATTAGTGTGGACTTGGGGTAGATACTTTCTGGATGTGAGGAATGTTTTCTGTAGGGTGATGTGAGGGCTGCCAGCAAGAACTGAGAAGTAAATGATTACCAATCACATTAGCTGCAAGGACTCGTGAATCACCTGTATTGAGCACAGCACAAAAAGGAATCCAAGCAGAAGCAGGTAGGTTTTGTTTTTACTTCTGTGCCTTGCCTGGATCACAGGGCTGCTTTTCTGCTGGGCCTGTTGCTCACAAACATTTTTGAACAAAGCAGAAATCCCCTTTTAAAGGCAGTCAAAGAGCACAAAAATAACTTTGGCATTTGTGAAATCACTACTCTGAGTGGAGACTCTCCAGTGTCCTCAGCCCCTGCTTATCCCAGGCAGTGTGTTTGTCAGCTGTCCCAGCAGGGCACTGGCTCTGTGCTGGGAGCTGGATATAGCTTGGAGTCACACTCATGGAATTGGGTTGGAAGGGACATCAAGGATCATCCAGTGCCACCCCTGCCATGGGCAGGGACACCTCCCACTAGCCCAGGTTGCTCCAACCTGGCCTTGGACTCCTCCAGGGATGGGGCAGCCACAGCTTCTCTGGGAATTCCATCCCAGCCTCTCCCCACCCTCCCAGGGAAGAATTCCCCCCCAGTCTCCCATCTCTGCCTGCCCTCTGGCAGTGGGATCCATTCCCTGTGTCCTGTCCCTTGTCCCAAATCCCTCTCCATCCTTCTTGGTGGGAACAGCTCAACTGCTGATACTTCTCCTTTTTTAAGTCCAATGGTGTTCTGAGCTTGTTGAGATTTTTTAATTTTATTTTCTTTCCAGAACGTTCTTTTTCATTCCTTTTAGGCACATTGAGAGCAGCTCCCTAAGAAAATGGAAGTATAAATAAAAGCAGCCAAGCAATCCAGCAAAGCACTTCTGCTGCCGAGGGGTAATGAGCCTGGGTTTGGAAAACAGATCCATTGCTCACATATTTATCCCAGGGAGAAGAAATAAAGCTTTAAAGCTTGAACAAAACCGAGTCAGATTCTTTTAATGTGTTTTGGGGAAGCCTCATCCTCACTGTAACCTGCATTTTTCAAAGCCTGGCTTAGGAGAATTAGGGAGCACTTGGGATAAATCTGGAGGAGCCTGCTGAGGGTGTGCTGTGATTTAGCTCGGGGGGGTACAGGTTTTCCAGGGAGCAGTGGCTGCAGATGGAGTTTGTGGTCTCCTGAATCTTTTTAGGATGTCCTTTATCTGCAGGTCAGCAGGAACATTTTCAAGGGCTTCAACGTGGCAGTGCTGCTCTCCCCAAACAGACATTTAATTTCTCTTGTTGACAGCATCAAAAATCAGTAAACCTGGATTTTTACCCTCAGCAGTGCTAAAATTGAGTTGTTACTCTCTTGGAAACTAAATATGCAAAATCAGTTTTGCTGTAGCTTTATTAATGACAGGCTGCAAATTAAAGCTCTGCAAGCAGAAAATATATTGGAACAAGTCATGTAGCAGAGTATTAAAAACCAGACAAATGCTGTGTGTGAGGAGAGATGATCAAATCTGTTATTTATAAGCCTTTTTGCCTCAATTCTCCTCGTATTGCTCAACAGGTCCCTCAGTTTTGTGAGTGACAGAACCTTCAGATACCTGAGGGCATCTCAGATGAAGCAATTGTGGGCATGAGGTTCCTGCTGGAGTTAATTTTGTCCCCCTGTAATTAGATATGTATGATCTGTATGCAGTTGTACAAAGGACAGAAATGATGAGTAACTCCCCAGCTAAATCCTGCACGATACAAATATAACTGAACCATTCTGGCAACTTTGTCCCAGAAACCAGGGGAGGTTTTGCTGGCTGAGCAGTGTGTGTGAAAGAAAGGAAAAGGAGGATCATAGGATGGATCTTTCTGAAAAAAAAAGAGAGCTGTGGGTTGTGTACCTACTGCTTAGGGCTATTACTGGGTTTAAAGGGATAATGTGTGGCTGAAATGGGAAAATTCCAAGGGGAGGAAGCTCTTTTTCTTGTGTCATTTACTCAAATTATCTCACTGTCTGCAGTAACACTTAATACTCTGTATTACAAACTCTAGAACCCTGGCACTGCCAGTCCCCCTTCAAACAAACTCCATATTCTTACCTTTTAGCTCAGATTTCACTGGGGGATACAAGGAATTTGCTTTTAGGTAGGGTTTTATTGCTGCAGCACCAAAGAACACTGTGTGTGTGTGTGTGTTCATCTTCTGCAGTGATTTAAGGCAGGTTTGGTCCTGGAACTGTTAAAATCTTTGTTAATGTCCAGAATTCTGTGGCACTTGAGGGAAGCCTGAGCTTCTGGGCTGCTCTGTTTGCCTCTAAACAGGGACACTTAATTTTCCAGTTATAGTGGGATTGATGTGATGAGAATGGGATACAATCAGACCTAGGCCAAGTATCCAGAATGTCAGATGGCTCTTTATTTAACACATGATCCCTGGAAAGCAAATAATTTAAGACTTAGAATGCATTTAGGTTTTATGTACTTCATGTTTCTGTCCTTTTTGTTCTTCTTCCCCACCCAAAGCATCCTTCCTCGGGGGTTGCTAGGGCTGCATTGCCTGTGCAGGTGATGTTATCCAGCCTCGGGGTAACCACTGCTCCCAGGCTTTTTTATGTAATCCTAAACCCTGAGTGAAGAGGAGTTCTCACCCTGATTGAAAGGGAATTGATGCAACACTGTGTGTGACACATCCTCAGTGGGAGGCCACTCTTCTTTTCCTCTTCCCCACCTGAAAATAGATTCAAGCTTCAGAGGCTGGAATCTCTCAGCAGCTGAATTTTGTGATGTTCAGAAAAAAAAAAAACCCATAGTGGCTTTCACATCCAGCAGCTGGCTGGCATTAAAAAATGCTGGATTTGCTGTTGGTTACTTTATTTTTTTGTTTAAAAGCAGAACAATTCTGGTTGGAGGGAGGAAAGCCTGTGGAAAAAAAAAAAATCATTATTATTCTTTAATATTGCAGCAGCTTCAAAGAACAGGCTCAAGGAGGAGTTGTGACTTTACCTGCTGTGTTCCTAGCTGTGGATAAATGTTGTGGTTCCCCAACTGTGGGAGGTTCACCCTCCTTTCTGAGGTTATTCAAGCTGGGCACCAGGGCTGGATTTCTGCCACTCAGGCCTCTTATGTTTATGATATTAATAAACTGGTGTCAAATGTCCTGGGAACGGGTGATGCAGGTTGAAAGACCTTTGTTTCAGCCAACAATAGACCTGAATTAGTGTGACTAGGAAAAGCAAATAGGCGCTTCCTGTCGTATTTTAAGGAATATTTGGGGTTGGGAAGCATGTGTATTAAGAGATGTGAACTAAATGCTCATCACTTGCTGTTTGTCCCTGGTAAAATCCCTCCCTGCATGTTTGTGCATCTCTATTAGTCTTCCTAAACATGTTTGCAGTTGGAGGCATTTCCAGGCTGATCCAGTGTGTAACATTTTTTTACATCACCTGATGCTGGAGCCAAGTTAAGCTTGACTGGTTAAATAAGCAGTGCCTGGGTGTGGGCAGCCCAGTCAGCAGGAGTTTCTTGGGGTGTTTGTACCTGCTCTGTTGTAAGTGTATTTATTTTCCTGCCTCTCTGAACGTGCTCAGACTTCCTGCACCGTCCTCTGTTCTCCCAGCTAGATCATGTCCAGCTTTAGGGCAAGGCAGGTACTGGGAACTCTGGTTTGCAGCTTCTTGAGAACTAAATTCATTCCATTTATTGTCTTTCACCTGGTGGAAGAAGGGAATTTGCCTGCTGGTTTCTTGTGCATGTGTTCTGAAAGGAACTGCAGTAATGTCTTGTCTTAAGGTTTAAAAATAGAAAGTAATTAATCAGGGTGAGGAGGGTTAATGGTTTCTATCCAGAAACCAAACAGCTTTGCATTTGTTTGTGTAGAGAGAACATTCTTCTGTCTGCTGTTGTTATGAGTTTAACATGAGGGGATTTTTCACAGTAATTTTGGAAACACTTATTAATGACTTACTCGGGGTTAAAAACCCCAAAACTATATCATTGTCCCGTCAGATGAAGTGGTTTCAAGGGGCCAGCTCAGGGCTGTTCCCATCTAACCCAGCCTGGCCCTGTGGGGTTTTTCTGTAGGTTTACAATGAAGTTGGCCTAAAAGGAGTTCCAGGATGCAGAGCCAGGCATGGTGAGCAGGAATAAACCCTGCAGTGGGGTCCAGCCCCGTGGTCACAGTAACTGTGGTACAGGTATTGCAGGGTGGATCAGAGTCAACAATCAAATCAATTTAAGATGTGCAAGTTCCTTCTCCAAGCTCCCACTGCTTTTCAGTGTGAATGCTTTCTCTGCACAGAGCAGTTTTCTGTCTCTCCCAGTGGTAGGAAGCACAGAGCAGTTCACATCAGTGCCTGACATCTGTTTGCAGAGGGCTCGGGCTCGCTGCTCTTTGTCATCTGTGTTTTCCTCTGCCACCACAGGTGTCTCACAGTGCCGTGTGCTGGAGCCTGAGCTTCCTACTATAGAGGAGGCAGGAAGCCAGTGGTCTGTGGTTTAAATCCATTTCCTTTCTGTTCAGCAGAGCCCAATTGTGACCTTGTTTAGGGAACTGTTGTGAGTGGGAGCTGGTGGAGCCCGACTATAGGAACAGAAATGCAGCTCACTGGCTTTCTGGTTGTGGGCTCAGCATCCCTTCTGCAAATCCAGCTGTGCTGGCTGCAGATGTGCTTGCTCCTGAGCATTGTTCCTTGCTTCCCCCAGCAGATGTGCTCATCTAATGCCTTCAGTTCAGCCCTGGTGAACTCTGGTAGCTGAGCAAAACCCAAATTGCTTAACAACTGAAGTGTGCTGGGGATCACTCCCAGGAGTTTGAGGTGGTGGCAGTGTCAAAAGAGCGTTCCCTCCAGTGATTTCTGCTACTCCTGAGCATTGCTGTTCTCGCACACTTATTTATTGGTCCAGAAATGGACCATGGGGGAAAATCTTGATGAAGTTGGTGGTGGGAACATGACCTGAGAGGTGATCCAGTGTGTAACATCCCCCCAGTGAGGCACAGCAGTTGTTTGCCAAACAGGAGTCACAGTGTTCAGTGTGCTGCTCCCTGTACAATTAGGTCGCAATATTGAACACAGATTGTGCTTTCTATGAATTGTTGATATGTTAAATACATGTTCTGTGTGTCTGTTTTATATGTTTGTATGCTCTCTGTTTAAATGAGGAAGTTGCTTTGATAACACACTTGAGATCCCATAAAGATTTCTGGATGCTGGAGGAGCTGCTGTTCCACATGAGAGGCTTTCACAGATGGGGATTCTGTTCCCTGCTTTACCATTACCTTGTAAAATACTTTGTGTTTGTTACTATCCCAACCTCCAAAGGTTTTGAGTCACTTCTGTGCTAATCCTGTTCTCTGCAGTTCCACCTTTTCTCGCTGTGGCTTTGCAGGCAGGAGCAGCTTTGCTGCTCAGGGCAGGTGGATTTGGGGTTGGATCCTGCTCTGAGCATTGAGCCCAGTAAAGCTATTTAGGAGCATTACCAGCCTTATTACATAAAACTGATGGCAACAAGGGTTTAAGGCTGGTGTTGCTGTGTTATTGCAGCGGGAGGGGATGGAAGTTTGCTCTTGTTTTCCAGGAAGTCACGAGGCTTTAACAAAAAGTGCTTTGCGTGAATTTGCAGACCCGCTAAATAACGTTGTTTTGAACTTTAGTATTAAGTTGCATTATCTCTAAACCATCTAAGAATGTGTTGTAAATGCGTCTGTAAGTTCTAAGCCATCCTAATACTCGTAAATCCTATGGAGTAGTTGTCTTGGAGGGCTGGTTCTTTCCCTTGGCTCCAGTTCCTCCTTCCACTACAGAAAAGTGACTGAATTCCAGCTCCTGCTTCTGAAGGGCTGTTGATAACAGGGTGTTCTTGTTGTCGTTGCTAACACATGGATGTGACAGCACAAAGAGTGATCTTGAGATCCCATAAAGATTTCTGGACTGAGCCTTGCTTGGCCATGGAGGAGGAGAGCCCTGCTTACCTGGGAGCAAGGAAGGCAGGGGGCATGTTAATGTGGCGTAGGAGGTGACAGGAAAAGCTTAATTTAGAACTGTCCAACTTTTATTTTAGGGAGCTAAATAAAAAGTTAAAAATAAAAGGTTTAATAATAATAATGCTAATAATAATGATAAGTAAATCACTGGGGCTTTCAAGTCCAAAGTAGAACTAGACCTTGTCCAGTGATATCTTTTCTCAAAGATTGGAAGTAGAGGGAAAGCAGGAGGGGTTTGGGCCTGCCTGGCAGTGTTTCTGTTTGGTTATTTGGGTGAGTAGTTGATGCAGTGAATGGCAGGTGTGAAGTACCACGTGTATTCCGTGAGTGGCACTCGTGGATAGGGATGGAACCAGGGCTGGGAGAGCCCCAACCCTGGAGTGCATCTTCACCAAACAGCACCAGCTGCTTCCACACGAGCTACACCAGGAGTTTATCCTGACTGGGTGTTTTCCACTTGCAGCATCCCAGGGCCTGGAGCTCTTGGAATGAGCGTGCAGGCCGGGGAACAGTCTGTCAATCTGTCTCCCTCTCCACAGATCTCCCAGAGTGGCAGAGGCCAGCAGGGCCAGCCTCATTCCTGGCTGCTGGAGCTCAGCCTGTGCTCCCCTGTGTTTGTGCTCTGCCCCTGGCAGGGCCAGCAGCTCTGAGCGCACACTTGGCCAGCACACAAATTCCCCTCCCTGGGAAGGAGGGCAGCTCTGCAGCACAATTCCAGGGCTGGGACCTGGGAGAGAACAAGTAGCCAGCTGGCTCTGGCAAAGCCTCAGAGTGCAGGAGGGAGGATTTTTGCCCCAGGGGTAAAAGAACCCCTTTCTTTCTTCTGTATCTCCGTGTGTTTCTTCCCATCCCCATATTTGTGAGGGAATCAATGTATTTTTAATGCCCTGCCTGGTAGAGAAGAAATCTATTTAAAGGCCTTCTGGAACGACTCTTGAGCAGTGGATTGAACAGTAGGAATGCCTTATCCCAGCTGCCTTTGGAATTGTTGCCTAGTCACTTCGGAGAGGCGGAATGAATGCGGGAATCGCTCTTGCAAGTGAATGAAGAGAAGGGAAATGAAGTCAACAGTAAAACCGGTCATGGTAACTTTGAAGCACACAATCCTTGTGTTCCCTTCCCCCTCTCCACATACATAAATTAGGGATGAGGCTGGAATGCAGAGGGTGCTTTCTTTTGTGCCATCAGCACTGAGCAGTGACTGCCATTTGGCTCTCCTGCCCTTCCCCTGGATCGTGCACTGGTGGTACCCTGGGCTGGGAGCTCCTCTCTGCACCAGACATGTGTGGTCACTCTCCCTTTATCTCATTTGAACAGCCTTCCTGTTCACTTGGAGATTAACACTTCGCTGCCTACCTACAGAGATTAATACACAATATATATCAGGGCTCCTGATAAATGTAGTAAATCCAAATCCCAAACAATGGGGGTGCTGGTGGGATGACTCAGTGCATTGTGTAGCTGCTTGAAATATTTGAAGCCTTGGAAGAGCTTTTGTTTTCTCTCCAGCCTTTCTCATTGTATTTTTTTTTCCCCAACCATGAAGGATGTGGCTCCAAAACAAAATCACTACTGGAAACAAGAAAGTCCAGTCAAAAGTCACAATTTTCTGTCATTTAGCTGGGCCTTGACCTGGAGTTTTTGGAAGCTGCATCTCTTCAGTAGCCTGAAGCAGGGAGGTTTTGCTTCACCCTGGATTGGGAAGGACCAAACAATCCACAAGTGATTTCCAGGCACTTAAGGTGTGGAATTCTCCTGGAGAGATCTCTCGTTGTCTATGGAGACAATCTAGGAAGAATGGCTCAGCTATGCTCAGCAATTGTGCTTTGAATTCATCCATTCCTCTGCTGCTTCCTCAGCTTGAGGCCTTTGGAACTTCCTTGGATTTTAACAGTAATCCTAAGAGTGGGTTTCTTAACATTTCCCGATGGATGCAGTTTCTGAAGTGCCCTTGGAATGATCAGTTTGTGTTTAGTTGGATCAAAAGAGCTGCTTCTACCCTTAAAGCTGGGAAACTGAGGAAGTGGGCTCTGCATCAGGCCAGAAAATTGTGTTTTCAGGACACAATTACCACCCTAACGAAGTAACTTCTCTACATTATGGATGAGATTATAGTTGCTCCTTTGGAAAATTCCAGAAAGGGTATTTTGAGCCACTGTGAAAATGTATAAACAATGAAAAGAAGTTACCAAAATGCTTTTTAAATACCTCAATTCCTTGTTCAGTCCTTGGAAACATCAGGAGTCTGCTCCACTTGTGTAAACACGGCTGATTTACTTGCTCTCTGCTTAGGCAGCAGATCAACATGAGTCCCAAAACTTGCACAGAAACCTTTTAGGTCTGGTGGAATAAAGACTCTCTTTGTTCCTGCCATGATTGACTCGCTGCTGGAGAGTAGGTGACATGTTTTGCCTACCAAGCATGTTTTATAAGCAGAGTTTATATAAAGTTCATGGTACATTAAAATAGATAGCCTCTCCTCTGCTAATAAAATCCCTTTTATTCTATTATTGGCAACAAATTGAATACAGGATTGCTTTTCAGGTTTGTGATGGGCCTTCTGGAAACGAAGTCATTGGATTAGAGTATTGTTTGGATTGATGGAGCTGCTTTCTCCCCTCCTTCCATGGAACAAAACCTGGGGATCAGGGGCTTGGCTTGGCTGTAGGGTTGCATTTCCTTGAGGTCAGGGTACAATTGTGTAGCACCTCTGTGTTTTCAGAGTGTTTTGCTCAACCTGCTGCCAAACATTTTTCCCTCCCTCATGGATTTCAGGTGGTGCAGGTGATTCCCACCCCGCCACCCGTTCGCTTTCAGGTCACTGAAAGCCATTATTTGGAAGTATTTAGTAGTCTCAGAAGTGTTTCTGCAACAGTAAGTGCTATAAAGGGATATTTAGGTGGCACTAAAGGCCAGATCTGTACAAAGAAGTGCTGGAAGTGCTGCAGGAGCCCCTGAGCTGTGCATCCCAAGTGGTGCAAGAGGGAGAGCCTTTGGGAACAGAGACACACATCTCTGTCCTGGCTCCTGGTTCTGCCACAATCATCCCTGAATTTCCTTTATCTCCGATGCTGCTGCTGGGGGGGAGAAAAGGACGTATAAATGAGTGTCCTGAGGTCATGGGCTGGTGCCAGTGGAGCTCTGGGGATCTGCCTCTCCCTTAAATATCCCTCCCAGCTCACCAGCAGTGCCTTGATGTCCTGCTCTGCCCTTGGCCGAGCTGTGGCAGTGTGGTATTCCCAAGGGGAATTCCTGGGTTTGGATGGACCCCTGGTTGTTGTGCTCTCCGGTGCTGATTTTCTGTGTGAGAGCAGCATCTCAGCCCTGCTTTGGGGATGCTCTCACAGAAATCCTGTGTTCTGCCACTTCCTCAGGACGTTTTGTTTTGTTCTTGGAAAGGGAACAGTCCAAGATTACTCACCTGGCATTTATTGATTTAGCTTTAGTTTAAAAACTAAGTAATGTTTTTCCATCGCAGTTGCTGCTAAGGAATATGTTTTGGTTTTAATTTAAAACTGATCCAAGTACCTGAGCTGATCTGCAGGGTGTCCAGCAGGCACTGGGGAGTTTTCAGGACCTTGGCACCACTGGCTGAGCCTGTTGGACTCTTTGGAGGTGGGGGATGTTGGTGCTGGAAGTTCATTTGTGCAGTTGAGGCTGTGACAAAGCAGGACCTGTATCAGCTTGGAGATCACTGGGGATGAACCTCAAAATGAAAATAAATGTAAAAGGCATTAATGACTGGAATAACTACAAATAACTGCCATCTGTGAGACTTGTATTATTAGGAAATACAGATTATATGTGATCACACCTAAGAAAATGGAGATTTCACCCTTAATTTAAAGCTTGTCTGGCTCTTGTTACTGCCTGTTGTAACCATAAGCCTTTTGACCTTGTGAAACTTTTCCATGACTTTCACCAGATAAACACAAGCATGAATTTATCCATCTATTCCTAGATGGATAGATAAGATTTTTAAGGCATTTTTTCCTTTGCTCTTTTTTTTCCCCATGGACACATTGGATCTGCTGTATCATCTTATCACCTTCCCAAGACTGTCATAGCTGGCAATGTTCAGTGTTGTGTTTTTCACAATGGTAATTGTGAGTTGCCTTGTTTTTCTCCAGTTAACTGATAACTTCCTTCAGGTCTCTTCCCATCAGTGATGTGGTTTGCACAGCCAAGATGACTATCAGTTTGATACCAGGGATTGCTATTCTTCTCTGTGTATATTCACTATTTAATTTTAGCACTTACAAAAATACTTGTGGTCATGGAAACCTTCCTCATCCAGAAGAAACACTTAAAGTTTTTTAAGAGACTGATGAGTTTATTTCCTGATTTTCTGTAGCTGCTTGTTCCTTGCATTCCTCAAACATTTCTCTACCCTGATATCTCTTGCCCTTAAGTTGTCAAATGTGTACAAAATCCTAAAATAATAATAATAAAAAATCTTTAAAATCAGGTGGGCAGTGATTGTATTTTTTAAATCCTCTCTCAGGAATAACTGGGAAAATAAAGGTAGGAATATTTATGTGCAGTTTCTCTGGGCTGGTACAGTCTATCCCAGCTGAAGAAGAGTCACAGCAGAAAATATAACAAGATATAAAACCTTTCAAAACCAAGTAATGCAGAGCACTGAGCCTCTGGCTCTGGCTTGGTGAACTCAGTTAACTGCTTTTCAAATGTGTAAACCTTTAAAAATGCTGTATTTTTAAAGCAGTTAGTGGCATCTCATAATACAAATATTTCAATCAAGGTATGGATTTTCTTTTACACTTATCACAGTTTTCTGGGTCACTTGGTAATGAGAAGAATTCTGAACTTGTGGGGTTTTCTCTCTGTTTTTCTGCAGCTGATATAATTTCTACAGTAGAATTTAACCATTCTGGAGAGTTGTTAGCAACAGGAGACAAGGGAGGGAGAGTTGTCATCTTCCAGCAGGAGCAGGAGGTGAGTCTGTCTAATTACACCATATTAAATATTCTGTTCTTACCCATTCCCCTTTTTAAAGAAAAGGAGTGTGTTTTTATTAAAAACTTAACACAAAGTGCCTGTCTGTGTTAGAAATGATGAAAATAATGACACTGAAGAGTAAAGAAATTAATGAGAACTTTGTGACACTGATAGAAATTATCTGATGCACTCTTAATGTGGTCCAAAGGATGTTTAAAGTGCAAACCAGAAAGTGGGGGGAGGGCAGGAAAAGGCCTCGAGGGAGTGAAGTTGGTTCTTACAATGACTCTGCCTGGCTGGGAGGAGGATTTCAGATTTCACTGGAGCTGGGGAAATGAAAAGTTGCCCTCAAGCAAGCGAGTGGCTGTGCCCTCAGATGTCCTTTTCCATTCTGATATCAGTCAGGTAAAATCACACAACCATAACAGCAAAGGGATCTTCTCACTTTACCCTCGTCCCTTCGGCCTTTGGGCTGTTAGATTGCAATACTGAACACAGACTGTGGGAGTTGTTTTGGTGAGAATGTATTGCAGGGAGAGGATAATCCAGGATATTTCTGGGAGATGTCACCTCCCTGCCCACAAACGTCAGGCTGTTGCTTTTCCCTCGGCGTTCCGAAAATCCCAGACCGCAGGAATTCCCGGAGCAGGTTGTTGTTCTGTGCTGGCACGTGGGGAACGCCCCTTGCCGGTGGCAGTAAATCCCCTGGGTCACTGCTGACATCTAGTGGGGGCTGCCCTGCCTCTGCCCAGCTCCAGCTCCACAGGCATTTGGTGGCTTTCTCTTGTTTTCCTTCTGGTTTTTTGTTTTAAATTATTTTTCAGTTCCCGAGTTTTAGCTTGATTACTTTTGTGTAATTTAACATTCTCTGTTCAAGTGAGTTCTGTTTGAGGGACTCCTTGGTTTTTGGTGCATCACTCCTGGCTCACATCCTCCTGAGCTGGGATCCAGCTGGAGGAAGAACCACCTAGCTTGGCAGATTAAGTTTCCCAGCACTGTTTTTGACATAATTTGACTGCTGGGCTTTTAGGGAGTGGACAGTGGGATTGCCTGGAGTTAGTTCTGCCATACACACAACTGTCTGGAGCAGGTTTTTTATGTGAAAGTACCTAAACTCCAGTATTTAATCTGGATTTATGTGCCCCCCCTCTCTGTGCTGCTGCATTCCAGAGCTTGGCAGGCCACACCTGCAACACTAACACAGCAGAGAGCTGCACAAACCTGTGGGACTTCACCCACTGCCAAAGTGGTGCCACCTCCGGGCTGGAATGTGGCAGGCAGTGACATCAGAGCAGCAGGAAATGAGTGTGGATCTCACAGAAACCCAGCAGGAATCTGCGTGGGCAGCCTGTCATTACCCGAATTGGATTTTAACATCAGGCACTCTGGGCCAACACCTCTCCTTGGCTTGGTTTATTTTTTGCTTTGAGCACCATGAGATAGTTGAGATTTTCTCCCCAGGATGGATGTCATGTATTATCTGCTCCTGTAGAGTTTTGCTAGAATACACACACAGACTGTTCAAGCTTCAATCATTATGGCAAGCATGGAATTGAAGGAAAGTTGCCTGAATTTCCTAAGGCATTTCCTACAGCACAATGGATTTCCTTTCCCTGCAGAGACCCAGCTTCACTTGTTACTTCTAACTGAGGCTTGGAACAAAGTCCCTTCCGTTCTCCGGGGGTGGGAAAGCCTGGGAGGGAGAGGTGTGGTACAGAATTCCAGTGCCAAATTTGATTTCTAAGCATTTTGTCCACTTTTTCCCTCCCCACCCCACCCCAGCTTATTTTGAAGTGTAAGAATTCCTGACAGCTCTCAGTGTGAGGGGATGAAGCAGCAGATGCAAGGAATGTGACAAATGTGGGCCAGCCAGGCTGTTTTGGTGAGGTCCTGAGGGATGAAAGGAGCAGAGGACATGAGGCACAGGGGAAGGAAGGAGCAAAGTCCCCAGTCAAGAAGATATTATCACAGCAAAGGCATCTGATGGTGCAATCCCTGAAGTGGGTGGGACAGGAAGAAATCAGGGAATTCAGCTTGAAACCATTTCAGGTGCACGTGGGGGGAGCGCTGGGGCAGAACTGGCTCCAGTTTTTTGTCACTCATGGCAGGGAACTGAAGGTTCAGTCCCTGCAGTGCATCTAAAACAGCTTTTGGAGAGGAAATCCTGCAAATCTGGGTGTTCTTCAGTTTTCCAAACATTTCCACCCTGCAGGGGTGACTCCAGTGTCAGAGATGTATTCAGCAGAGGTGTTAAGGTTTTATTTTTTTTTTCCTTCTAGAATGAGGAAGAAAAAAAGCTTCTTAAGCAGTTTAGAAGCTCTCAGGGAACGTGGGGATTATAAACCAGAATAGTGGAGCTGCTGGGACAAATTTAGAGGTGGCATGTGGGATTTCCATGGTGTGCCTGGAAAGCTGAACGTACTCACTGAGTAGATTTGCCATATGTGTGTCTGGGTAGTAGGGGAAGGAGTATTCTCCTTAAAAAAAAAAAAAGCAAAGGTGGAAAAATTAAAAATTAATGTTTAGGGAAAATAGGTTTTATATTTAGCTTCTTGGAATTAATAAATCCAGTTGTACCCCAGCAGCCTTGCAAAGCATATTCTGTTCACTGCATATGTAACCTGATCATTTAATTCTCTTTTTAGAACAAAACCCAGTCTCACAGTAGGGGAGAATACAATGTTTACAGTACCTTTCAAAGCCATGAACCAGAGTTTGACTACTTGAAAAGTTTAGAAATTGAAGAGAAGATCAACAAAATTAGGTGGTTACCCCAGAAAAATGCTGCTCAGTTTTTATTGTCTACAAATGGTAAGTTGTGACTTTACTTGCCGTGGTCGTGTGTTGTTGCTGTTAGGATTCAGTCTAACCCTCTCCACTTGCAAAAGGCTGGAGTCAAGCTGGGTTTAAATGCAAGTATGTGGGAATGTGGCTCTTCTGGCTTCCCTGGGCACAGGGTGGTGGATTTGGGATTTGGTTGCTTTATAGCCCAGGAGCTTCACCCAGCACTGCTCACACCTGTGTATGTGAGTCCCTGTGCCAGAGCTTACAGTATTCATAACAATCCCTGTCCTAACTGAAACTTGCTCTAACTTCTTTTATAAAAAGAACAAGCTGTGGAGGAGGTTTTTTAAATGCTTTTTATCTTGCCTTGTTTTCCCCAAGCAGCATTTTTGTCTTTTTTGGTGCTCGTGGGCGGCCTTGTCTTGTTCGAAGGCATCAGCGGTGACAACTGGTGTCTCTGCCACAGCTCCCATTTTAAAACTGTGGCTCTTTTCATTTCAGATAAAACAATAAAGTTATGGAAAATCAGTGAAAGGGACAAAAGACCAGAGGGTTATAATTTAAAGGAGGAAGATGGACGGTATAGGGATCCTACTACAGTTACAACACTACGGGTGAGTCGTTCTCTCTGGACCAGCCACGTCCAGGTCATTCCTCTCTCCCTCCCCCAGCACCAACCAGGGAGGAACTGCCCCTCAGATCCTTAATTTTCCTGTGATATCTCCCCCCAGAAATATTTACTTCTGAGTTGCTTTTGAGATATTTCAGCCAGCTGGGTGTGCTGAAGAACGGTGATTTCCAGTGCTGACGTTCGTGGTGTGCTCACCCCTCCAACCTGCCTTGCTGTGTGTGTTGCAGGTGCCAGTGTTCAGGCCCATGGACCTCATGGTGGAAGCCAGTCCAAGGAGGATATTTGCCAACGCTCACACGTATCACATCAATTCCATCTCCATCAATAGCGATTATGAAACGTATTTGTCTGCGGACGACCTGCGGATCAACCTGTGGCACCTAGAAATCACAGACAGGAGTTTTAGTATCCTTTGGCCATTGTTTTGTTGGGATGGGAACAAGGAAGCTGTTGGGTTTTATTTCCTTGCCTGGGAAGTGTTTTGTGTAGCGTGTTTTCTACTTGTTATTTCTCCTTGGCAATTGTGAGGGCTCCTGGAGAGCACAAGGAAATCAGGGAGTGGTTTGGCTTGGAAGGGGCCTTAAAGATTATTTAATCCCTGTCATGAGCAGGGACACCTTCCACTAGCCCAAGTTGCTCCAACCTGGCCTTGGACACTTCCAGGGATCCAGGGGCAGCCACAGTTTCTTTAGGCAACCTTTGCTATGTTTTTTATAATTATAACCTAATAGTGGAATTAGAATTTCAGCAAAATTAAGTTCTACATGAAAAAACTTGGGGTGCTAATCCCTAGCATAGAACTGATTACTGCTGCAGCGGAGCAGAAACGAAGGAGATTTTGCTGTTAGAAGAATTAATTCAAACTGATGGAGACTGTGATGTTACCATTTTGCTTGCCAGGCGTGTCGATTTTAACTTTCACCTGGTTTGTGACTGGGTCCCTCATTTCAAGTCGATAAATCCCCAATCCCTTGTGCAGAGCAGAGCAGATTCCTTATCAGGGTTGCTGCAGACATCGTAGATATCAAGCCTGCCAACATGGAGGAGCTCACAGAGGTGATCACAGCCGCCGAGTTCCACCCCAACAGCTGCAGCACCTTCGTGTACAGCAGCAGTAAAGGCACCATCCGCCTCTGTGACATGAGGGCATCAGCTCTCTGTGACAGGCACTCAAAGTGTGAGTTGTCCTCCCTCTTTAGTGTCTCACGTGCAGTGGGACATCTTGCTGTTGGCTCAAACCAAGATGTTAAACCCTGCAGGGCTCTGTGTGTGTGTTTTTATTGGATTTCTGCGGTATAAAAAAAAATCTAAATAAATCTTAAATTTAGATTCCTATTTGGCCAAAGGAGTGAATAAAATGAGTAGCAGCCCCAGCTGGGGAGGCTGTGTAGACACTGCAGACTTCAGAGGCAAACACCATTTGCTCTGTAGTTGATGCTGGAAATCTTGCACAAGTGAGTGAAGATTTCACATATTAGCAAGTAATGCACTTGTTTAGAACCTGACCTTGATATGTGAAATGAATTTCAGAGTATGGCAACTGTATTATAAGGGATTCTCCCTCCAAGCTATTTTATTATTTATTAACACAGAGTAGCCCAGCGTGGAAAGCTTGTTGAGAAAACGTTCATCTAATTTGGGTGTATGTTGAATTGAAGAGACACAGATTTACTCTTGAAATGCCTGTCTCATTTTTTGCACAGTGTTTGAAGAACCAGAAGATCCTAGCAACAGATCGTTCTTCTCTGAAATCATCTCTTCCATATCTGATGTCAAATTTAGCCATAGTGGTCGATATATGATGACTAGAGATTATCTGTCAGTGAAGATCTGGGATTTAAATATGGAAAACAGACCTGTGGAAACGTACCAGGTACTGGGTGAAGATCAGGGAGGCTGGAAATTAAAACCTTGAAAGAGGCTGAGCCTTGCCAGTGGTCTTGGGGGTGGCAAAGTTCCATTTTTGTCTGTAGGTCCAGGCAGAGCATCCATGAGATTTGGGGGTCCCACACTCCTGCTGAAGGATCTGGGTTCTTGCAGGGTGATTGCAGAGCCCAAACCCACGTTTGGGGCTGACAAAGCCTCCCCCTCACCCAGTGGGAATGTGGAAGGGGCATCTCCAGCCATGGGGTCTTCAGTTGATTTTATTTCCTGGAGAAACCGGGAGGTGAAACATTCCCTTGGCAGAGAATGAGCTGCCCCTGCCAAGTGCTGGGCTGTTTGATTTGGGAGAAGGAGCTCTGGTGAGCAGCCCCAGGCTCTTCCTTGCTCTTGGAAGGGACCCTGGGCAGTTTTCTTGCAGGTGTGTCGGTGAGAAGTGGCTCAGGTTGTGTCCCCACTCCCTTGCAGGTGCACGAATACCTCAGGAGTAAACTGTGCTCGCTGTATGAGAACGATTGCATCTTCGACAAGTTCGAGTGCTGCTGGAACGGCTTGGACAGGCAAGTGCAGCTCTTCTCCCTGTGGCACTTGAGGGCTTTCCAGATTATTCTTAAATCAGGCAACTGGAAGCATGACCTCAAATAGCTGGTTTTATTCGTGCACTGACCTGGACAACATTTTAGTCCTCCAGTAGATTTTAACTCTGTAAGAATCTGCCCCAGACCTGGTGGGGGATCCGGGTGTGTTTCCCCTCTAAGCTGCCTTGTCAAAACAATATAGTATGGATTTATATGTAAAGAAAACTAATTTTAATTATATGTAGTTATAGATATTTTAATAGAATTTTTAAATTATATATAATATATTGTATATATAGAATAACATGAGTAATCAATATAAAGTATAAAATCTCTATAATAAAAATTATATATGATAAATATATAAAATATACACAATAATGTATGAAAATAAATACAAAATGTAAAAGCTATGTAATAAATTATATATTAAAACATTTCCTGTGGCTGGAGCAGGTGTGGGTGAGGCTGTGCCTCCTTTCCACTTGGGTAACAAGGTGTGATCTGAGTGGGGTGATAAAAGCAGGAGTTTCTATATATAAAATATATAAAATAATTAATTATATAATATGTTGTATAACATATAGTATAATATGTAGTTATATATATAACTACATATACATAGTTATATATATAGTTATATACATATATAACATATACATACACATACATAGTTATATATATAACTACATTACATACACGTAATATATAATAAATTAAAACAATATATAAGTATATAGTGAGATAATTATAGAATTATATCTAATTGTAATATATTTATTATATATTACGTGATATGTAGAATAATAGATGAAATAAATGTAAGATATATCTATTATTATATACTAAACATGCCCTGTGTCTGGAGCAGGTGTGGGATGGGCTGTGTGTGTGACCCTCAGACTCGCTAAAAACCGGAATTCCCACTGACTTCTCCCATTCTTCCCCCTCTCCCCGCACAGCATTGTCATGACAGGCTCCTACAACAACTTCTTCAGGATGTTCGACAGGAACACGAAGCGGGACATCACCTTGGAGGCGTCCCGGGAGAACAACAAGCCCCGCACGGTGCTGAAGCCGCGCAAGGTCTGCGCCAGCGGCAAGAGGAAGAAGGACGAGATCAGCGTCGACAGCTTGGACTTCAACAAGAAGATCCTGCACACGGCCTGGCACCCCAAGGAGAACATCATCGCCGTAGCCACCACAAACAACTTGTATATATTTCAAGACAAGATGAATTAGGGTCGGCATTCCTAAACTGAAGAGTCACTTCCTGCATAGTTGAAATAGTTGAATTCTAGCATTTGTACCTGTAAGGAAAAGCGAGTGAGGTCCATTATGGCACCCCTTTCCAGTGTTTAAAAACGTGCCATATGACAACACACTTTTATAGCTCCATGGAGAAGGCTCTGTGGCTCTGTTGTCTCCATGCCTGCTAGCCATTTAGGTGAGGATAGGGCACTTTTTAATTTAAATGACTACTTGCACCATCTTGCCTAATGGACTAGACTGGACTGTCTCGACATCGGTTTACTCCACTTTTTATGCCTTCCATTGTGATGACGTCAGACACAGGGAAAGCCTTCAATCATGCTATGGGATTTAATTGTGTAACCTCATTACTGTATCATTCGTGGCCCCCTTTTTTTATTAAATACAGCTCATTCTTGCTGTGGCTTGTAGCATTCCTCCTCCTTCTGGCCTCCTGGACTCCCCCTTCCCCCTCGTCCTCCTCCACCTCGCCTTGGTGGTGGTGTATAGAAAAAAAAAAACAAACAAAATAAAGCACATAAAATGGGTCCGTTTGGGGTCAGTGGTAAAGGGGGTCTGTGTTGCAACAAATGTTTTAATAAACAGTTGACTGTAATCACTCCTTGCCATGTCTGGCACCAAAAAAAAAA
>VXAW01001939.1:205187-235135 GCA_013399735.1 Tyrannus savana | reverse complement strand
CCCTGAGGGGAGCGCGGGGGGCTCTGAGGGGAGCGCGGGGAAGCCACGGGGGGAACCGGAGCCGTCCCCGGCTCTTGGCCTGCGGGAGCCGCCGGATGCGCGGCCCGGCCAAGCGGAGGGGCCTCGCGGTTCTTACTGGGGTGGTTAAAGCGGGTTTGAGGGAGGGGCGGCCCCACCGGCCCCTCACGGCGAGCTGAGGGGGAGCGACACCCCCCCCTTGTACCCCGAGCGCGCCCCGCGGAGTTTACCCGAGCGGCGAAGATGGGGATACAGCGGGGTAAGGGGGAGGAGCGCGGCTGTGGGAATGAGTTTATTCAGTGGCTGAGTCAATAGCACTGACGTGAGCTGTTCCCCTCTATATCCGGCGTCTCTGTCAGCTGCTCTGCTGCATCCTTTTGTTCCCGGGATAACTCCAGCGAGGCACATCATGTAGGCTTCTGCCACTTGCTTGGCAGATGCTTTCCCTTCTTTTTAAACGCCTCTTCCTATGTGTCTTTCCGTCCGGTTATTAAGAACGCTGCACTCGAAGAGGTGAATAAATAGCATTAATGATTAACTCTTACCTCCGTGGTTTACAATGGAGTTTTAAACTGACCACGAAATGCACGGGTTTGGTTGATTTGCCATAACTCGGCGGTAATTTTACGAAGGGGGAATAAAAGTGTGCCCGTTTCGTAACGCTGCCATTGTGCTGTGGTAAAACTGCATCTCCTGAGAACCGCGGCAGCTCAGACGGTGTTCCCCGAGCCAAGCAGGGTATTCTGGCAAATTATTCAGGCCTCTTATGCCCGAATAACAATCTCCCTGTGCTTGAGGAATTGCCGCGTTTGAGGCTTCTGTGATTTGATGTTTCCTTTCTGCTGGCGTGGGACAGGTTAATCTGCTGGGAGGTGGGAGCAGCGAGAGCTCTGTAAGCCGGGGCTGGACCTGCCCACGGAGATCTCGCTGCTGGATCAGCCTCGGAGGCTCCCCCGGCTCAGCGGTTTGCTGGAGGGGGTGGGCACAAGGAAAGGTTTGACGGTCTGTGCCCCCCACATCAGCCCCACGCGGGCTTAGCGCTGCTTTCAGATGTGCAGCCACTGCACAGTGCTCTGGTGGCAGTGCTTTCTGCCAATATCTCAGCTCTTCGGTGACCCTTTTCAGGCTAATGAGCTCAGACACCTATTCATTTTGTGCTCCCCGTGTCATTTGTGAGTGTTTGGGGCCTTTTATTCAAAGATCCCTTAGCACTTGGAGGGCTGGGAATAAAACTGGTAACCTGTGCTTTGTTGGGTTCGCAGAGGGAGGGGAAAAAAACCTGCTTGTTCTTGGAGTTCTAGATGCTTCCTGTACTTTAATTATTATAAAGCTCTGTTACATATTGACAAGAAGAAATGCTATGATAGGCAAGAACTCATCTATCTCTGTCATGGAAAATCTGCTTAATAATTACCATTATGGGAGTCTGGTTGGCTTTCTTTTTCTTTCCCTCCCTTTTTTTTTTTTTTTGTTTCTTTGTTTTTTCTTCATGTTCTACTTCACTGTAAAAGTGATATTTTTAAGTTTGTTCGGGTTGACCATGCATCAGACTTCTTGTGAGGTTTTGGAATTCTTTTATATGTCTGAAATGTATACAAGGATATAATTTCTGATACATCCACCACACCCACCCAAATGAAATCACAGAGTGGATAAACACGGTGAGACCCTTTTACCCCAACATGTTTAGCTCCTGTTGTTTAAACAGGCCACCAGTTATAGAAAAAACATGGAATTAAGTCAGTTCATAATGAAATGATTAACCATGGAGCACAGACAAAATTCGGAGAAAAATACCATTCATATAAAAGTTGTTTGAGGGGGTTTTTTTATACATTCCTGCCCGTCCTTTTAAAGGAACAGGGATTTGTGTCCCTCTCCTGAGCCTTTGAGGCTGCTGGGGCTCTCTGGCTCCCTCTCCCAAACCGGTTGAGTGCCGGTGGGAGCAGGAGCGTGTTTGAGCCCGATGGCAGATTGGCCTTCCTTGAATGGATTTTGAGTCATTCCCGGTGAGGTCAGCTGGGAACGTGCTGCTCCTCATGTCGGCTCCTCCTGCTCCCTGGCACTCTTTACTCACTGGGTAATTTGGGTTTGCTTCCTGCCATGGGGTGCTTTAGGTAAAAGAGAAATCCCTAAAGGGTTGATTTGGGCAGGATCTGAGGGGCTGTGGAAGGTCTGAACGGCAGCACTGACCACTTTCTGATCATCTTTACCCTCTGTTTTCTCACATTATTTATCCTCACTGCTCACTTTTAATCCTAGATGGTTTTGCAGACCCTGAGCAGTTTAATTCTCCCAGTGGATGCTCCCTGCCCCCAAAATGGTTGTGGGAAACACAGAGGTTTTTTGACCTGACTTCTGACCAGCCTGCTTTTCTGCAGGTGTTTTTCTTGCTGTGGAGGTGCAAATCAACCTTCCTGATTCTAGGTTGGCCTTTTTATTTTGAAATTTAGACACCAGCCTTCATCACGAGTGTGGAATAACGAGGTCTCTGGGTGATGCTGACTGGGCAAAGCTGCCTCTTCCCAGTTAACACTTGATTATCTGAAAAGCCCAGAGTGTGACTGTGCACTCCCAAAATTCCTTGTTTGTGGATACAAGCTGGGGGAACCAGGCTGTGAACCACCAGGACTGCTCAGAGCATGGTCAGCAGTGTAATGGCATCATGCATAAGTCAAAGATCAGTGTTAAAATTGTAACTTGTACAAATAATGATTAAAAAGTTGTTTGAGTTGTTGTATCTTTAGGCTTGTTTTTTTCCTTGATGATTTTTACCTCAGTAATGAAGATTTCCAAACTTTAAAAAATTAAATACTCAACCAAATACAAAAAAGCCCCCCAACCCTGAAAGCACTTGCCTTTAGGTGGCATAAATTGAATTACACAGGAGTTGTGATGACTTAATATACATGTATGAAATCGTTATTTGACTGATGAGGGAAATAATGTTCTTTTGAATAGATAGAATAGAATGCTCTGGTCATCCACCATACATTCTTGCTCCTTGTTGAATCTCACATGGATACTCCATAGGTATAGCTAAAATAAAAGGGGGGAAAACCAGCAAATCTGAGCTTTTATGTTATCCAACTTTTATTTTCCTGGCTCAGGAAAATAAAAAGAAAGGGGCAGGTGGAAGAGGCTGCAGTGGTGGCTTGGAATTTATTAACAGTTCTGAGGTGTGGGAGTGCTGGATTTCTGATGCTCCTCAATTCTTATTAGCAGTGAAGTATTTTAATGTCACGTTGCCGTGCTTGTCCTTCAGCTGGGTGAGGAAATAACCCCTTCCTTGGGATTCCCATGCTTGGAATGGGGGAGTGGAGTTAATGTGATGGTGGAGCAGGAGATGTTTGGGCCAGGGCAAAGCAAACTGACTCGAGGCCTGAGAGTGGCAGTGATGAACAAAAAAACCCAGGGGTTGATTCGGGGCCTTGGGGAGCAGAGGAAGGAGAATGTGAAGCTGCACGTGGGGATGAAAATTTAGTGTCAGAACAGGGGAGTGGGCTGACATAATGGAGTGATATGTAGATAATTGCAGCTCCAAAAAACATGGCTGATGAAGGTATTAACAACTGAGGAGAGAGGGCACATTTTGTTGACCAGCTCCAGCGGTTGGAAGCACCCAAACAGCCCATGGGGGTGTTTTTGTTGATGAGAGAGGAAGAAACGTGTCCCTCTTGTGTCTGGCCCGTGCTGATGAGCTCCGTGAGGGCAGTGTGTGTTATCTGAGCACAGCATGGCCCTGCTTCCCTCTGGCAGGGGGGTGATAAAGCCAAGATGGGTTTGGTTCACGAGGTGACCTTTGGGTGCCCCGCAGGTTCCTGGGTGGAGCTGCAGATGAACGGCAACGGCAACAGCACCGACAACGGCAACGGCAAGAACGGGGGCCTGGAGCACGTCCCTTCCTCCTCCTCCATCCACAATGGGGACATGGAGAAGATCCTGCTGGATGCCCAGCACGAGTCAGGACAGAGCAGCTCAAGAGGTAGTTCCCACTGTGACAGGTAAAGGAGTGTTTGCTGCTCTGCCAGCAGTTCGTGTCCCTTTTGATCCCGTGGCCGTGAAGCTTTTTCTCAGGGGGATGTTGTTGTGCTCCAGCATTCCAAGGAGTTTGTGGTAACTGTGGTATTCCCACGTCCACAAAAAGAGGTATAATTCACAGTGTGCCCTAAAAGGACAAAGGGATTTGCAGCTTTTCTGTGGATGTTGGAATTTTGGGCAGTGCTTGCTTTCCTTCGGTCCATTGAGAAAGGTAGGATTGTAAAGATCAAAAAACCTGCAAAGGTGTGTGTGTGGGGGTGTTGGAAGACTTTCTAATGCTGGTGTTGGGGGGGTGAAGGGTGGTCTTTAACTCAGCAGTGAGCAGAGGTGCATGTGGGAATGACTCAGCTGACATTTATCTACATAATGATTCTTTAGTTGGCAAAATGATGATTCTTTATTTGACAAAATGACATAACGAAATCAATTTTTCTCCAGCCCTTCACCTCAAGATGATGGACAGATAACTTTTGATGTGGAAATGCACACAAGTAAAGACAGTAGTTCTCAGGTATTCTCTTCATTAACTTTTAAATCGTGTTCACTTTTCAATGCATGTTTGTAAGTTGTAGATGGTCGAGGTAGACTCGAGGGGTAGAGCAAGGCCTTTGTGATGTGAAAAGGCTTATATTTGGTATTATTTCAAATCTGACTTAGAGATGAGTAGCTTTGGAGTGAGGAGGAGAACAAGGCTCCACCTCTGCAGCTGAGAAAGGCTTTTTGCCAGCAGTCCTGTTACTGTGTAACACCGGCTGTCACACCTGGGCTTAAATGTTGATAGCTGTGCCCAAGACTGGAGGGTGTTCAGTGATTGCTGAGCACTCCCTCACACGACAGTGAGTAATCTCCACAAACTGAGAGCAGACCGATGCCCAACTCTCAGTCTGATCGTGTCATAGAATTTGCTGTCTTCAGCAGTACAAATCAAAAGCATTCCTGGGAGAGTGAAACCTTGCATTTAATTCTGTCAAAGAGCTGGGACTGGTGCAGTTCTGCCCTGAGAGCCAGAACGAGCCGAAGGAAGGTGTTGGTGAGCTCTGCATCTCACTTGTGACTGTCCTAGTTGGGCTTTTGCTGTGCTTCCCACTTAATGTTGTAAGTGGTTTATCTTCTTTTAATAAGAGTCACTCAGCGAATTGTTTTCATGCTAAGGAGGAGTTTGTGCCAAAGTCTGTCTTAATTTTTGTTTTTCCTACGTGGTAACATTTGCATCTAATGATTTAAAGTTAAAAGTTTGGATCATGTAATTATAGTGAGTGCTTGCCTTCTCCTACTGCATTCAGCACCAGCTGCTAGTTGCAAGTGATATAAATTCCAAATTACTAATAGCACCGTTTAAAAAGTCAAAATACTGGTTTTGAAACCTTTTTATTTGACTTTCTGTGCTTCAGGCACGTTCTGTGAGCTTGAAATGGAATACCATCCACCCAATGTTTTTTCCATTTGTAAATAATTTGGTTTATTGCATAGTTCTGCTTTATTTAGGGGTAAAATAATCCTTTTGTTGTTGTTGTTAAACAAACAGCTTGCAACGATGTGGAAATCCTGGATGTAGCAATAAAAATTTGTGGTTTACTGACTCTGTGTTAGCAAAATAAAATCTCTTCTCTACAATCAGCAGTCCAGGAACACTTGGTGGTTTATCAGGTGCCACCATTCGGTTCTTATCATTTTACCACTGTTATTGTCACTCTCAGTTCAACACCCCGAGGAGGAGCTAATTGAGTGTTAAAAGGCTTTTCCCTTGTGTGTTTTCAGTCCGAAGAAGAAGCAGTAGAAGGAGAGAAAGAATTGGAAGTTTTGAAGAAAAGTGCAGACTGGGTGTCAGACTGGTCAAGTAGGCCTGAAAACATTCCTCCCAAGTGAGTTAAACTCGGCTTTTCTTAATGAATGTTAATATTTTCTAATTAATATAGGAAGGAGAGGAGTTACTCTGGCTTTCCAGACATGTTCACCTTAGGAAAAGATCGATTTCTCTTTGGGGAAGGTGCAAAATATCAAAACAGTGGAGTATGAAAATCTTAATAGCAACGAAATTCTTTGAAAGTAACATAAACCCACAGCAAGCTGATTACAGGGTTTCTTGACAAAATTGCAGTTACTGGGAGAGCTGGGTGCTTGGAGCTGGGATTCATGGGATTTAGTTTTGGCTTTTTGAGTGGAAGAGTGCTGAGCAAGTCTCCTAAATTCTCTGTCCCTTTTTCTCTTTCTATGTAAAATATGTAATGTTCATCCACGGAAGGGGAAACCTTGAGATCCTTGAGTGCAAAGCCCTTTTATTAAAATAGAGACTCCTGTATCTCTGTTGGGAACAAAAAAATGAGGCTCTTGCTAACAAATCACATCCTGAAATTCCCTCTCTCGGACCTACCTCTCTCTTCAGCTCCTGCTCCCTTTGTGTCTATACTGTCTGTGTAAGTGGTCTCTCCACAATCCCTCCTATAATTCTCTTTGATTCCTTACTCTCTGTAAGGGATCTTTGATCTCTAGCTCTTTGTACTTTAAAAAAAAAAAACCCCAAAAAAACAAATGTTCCTACAAAGATCTGTGAAAAGCAAAAAATAAAATAAGAAAATAAAAAGAATTTTGTTGAATTTCTCTTCCCCCCTCCCTCTCTTCTTCCAGGGAATTCCATTTCAGACATCCCAAACGTTCAGTGTCTCTAAGTATGAGAAAAAGTGGAGCAATGAAAAAAGGTGGCATTTTCTCTGCAGAGTTTCTTAAGGTTTTCATTCCATCTCTGTTCATATCTCATGTTTTGGCTCTGGGATTAGGGTAAGTATCGAGCTAATTCTCCCTTCAACTTTTGCCTGTGGCTTTGCTTTTGGTCAGGTCCTGCTGGAAAGGGCTTTTTCTGGGGCAGATTGTTGCCTCTCACTAGAGGTAGTATAAATGTTATGTTGGTAAATGATAATATAATATATTATTGATAATATGTTCTATTATACACCATGTATAAATACATAAATAAATAAATTTATAAAAAATATGATATTGATAATCTAGGATGATATAATGTATAAAAATAAAATAAATATATAAGTGCATTATATTGTTGACAATCTATTATAATATGCAACACATAAATATATACAAATAACATAAAATTATGAAAATGAATGTTATGAAAATGAAAATGAATATTATATTAAATATATAATTGTATGTTTCTGTATTGCATATAGATATATAAAATATATAAAATATATAAATATATAAAAATATATAATAATATATGTAAATATATAAAGTGTCTAAATACAGAAATACATATCTGTACTATATAAATTAATTTAATTTAAATTTTTTTTCGCTTCAACCTTAAAAACACAAACCTAAATAATCACCAAACCTAGCGAATCAGTAAAAATAATTAAAAACCCCCCCTGCCCCAAGGATCATTCCCAGGAAGAACATTCCTTGTGTTCTCTCTTGCAGCATCTACATCGGGAAGCGCCTGACCAGCCCCTCCGCCAGCACCTACTGAGGCCCCGCTGGCTCCTCGACCCCGCCGAGCCCACCCCGAGCATGCCCTGCCCCGCCCTCCCCTCCCCGGGCCTGGCTGTGGGCTGGGACTCTCGAGGTGTTTGGCTGTCCCCTGTCCCCCCCGTGCCCCCCCGGCCTGCAGGGCCCGCTCGGCGAGCGGGGAAGTTCCCGACGTGTCTCAGTTGTTGTTGCAAGGGCTTCTCTCCGCGCCAAATCGCCACCAGCAAAGTTCCCCTCCCCTCCTGACTCCCGGGAGTGTTGGTGATGGCACGGCCTCTCTGCCAGGAAGTCGCTGATTGAGGTGGCAAAGAGTTGTTCCCAGCTGGTTGTGGAATAAAAAAAGAAAAAAACAAAAAAACTTAAGAAATCACTGGCAATAAAACCCCGGTTCGCTCTGGCCCCTTGTATTGGCTTAGGGGCACCCTTTGGTTTGCAGGAGGCAAAAGAGACTGCGTCAATTTTCAAGTAGGACAACTAAATCCATCGGCATATTTTAATATTAGCTGATCGTTGTAATCTCGTCTTTTCTATGAAGTCGGCTCCTTATTCCTCGTAGGAAAAAAAAAACCTGTCTGATACCTAGAAAAAAAATATTAGGAAAAAAAAAAGAAAAAAAAAATTGCGTTGTTTGCATGTAAAGAAGATTTTTTTTTTTTGATTGGGTTTTCGTTTCCTTGACCTGTTTTCTTAAGGGGAAATTTGAAATGTGAAATTTTCCTTTGAAAAGTAGTTTCGAATTAAGGCAAAAACCCAACAGCTGTAGGTGTAGTTAAGCTCTTAAGTGTTTAAGGAAATGACTCTTGTTTGTTGTGGAACCATTTACAACCCAGATGAAATGGCAGTTCCAGCAAGAAAATGTTTGATTTCTCGTTTTTTTTGCTTTCTCATGAAGGGGGACAATCTTGCAAGGTTGCATGAAAGGTTCAGAAGTCGGGGGAGCTCTGGAATGTCTTGTGCAGATGAATTTTTTTCCGATATCTCCTCTCATTGTTTACTGTACAATCTCCTTTTTGGGGATACTTGGAAACCTGAAAGTCACTCGTGGTGTCTCATCTTAGGTAGACCCTCACTGATGTCGTTGAACTTTTATCTTAGGGAACATTATTAAGCCTTGTCCTCCTTGGGTGACACTTCCTTTCAAAATGTGAAGCTTTAGTACCAAATTGTTACAAAGCATCGGGACACTCGAGTCCTTAAACAGATTTTATTGGAGTTCAGGACATGTAGCATGACTCTGGAGGATAGAATACTTCTTTTTATATATATATATATGAATATATTAAAAAAAAAATAAAAATATGGTATAGACTTTAATACTAAGTATTTAGGGAACCAATGCTAATTTTAAGACTAGCAAAAAAATGAAATGAAATAAAAAACTTTAGTTGGCTGACTTGTAGAAGATGAAAGAAATCTAGTCAGCCAGTTTGGAGAGAACAGCTACCTTTAATTGTTTGCTTGCATCAGACTTTATAATAAGTTGATTCTTTGATAGAGCAGTGATTGCTTGAACCAGTTGATGCATAGAAGCTAAAGCCCAGCTGAGATGTGGTTTACAAAAAAAAACTTAGTTGGCTCCCAGGAAGTAAAAAAAAGTGAAGTATGAACCCACTGCTAAAGTGTATTTCTCTTTATTCTCTATTTCTGAACGCTGTCAGACAATGCTTTGGGGGTGACAGGGCAGCCTAACAACAAATTCTCTGGAATAATCTGCTTTTTTTTTTTTTTTTTTCTCCTTTTAGTGGCACTTGAGTTACCTCCAAGTGTGTATTTGTTCCAGGCTGGAGATTGGGTTTCACCCAGAGGTGGGGGGAGGGAAGGGGGAGGTGTTTTAGAGAGCACCAAGCACTTCATTTTTTACAGCCCTAAAAACCAGGGGAGGGCAGAAAGGCTGAAACCCTTTCATTTCTAACACAGCACCTTGTTTTGTACGGAAATTGGAGTAGTGGGAAAAACAGATTTTTACTAAGCAGGGAGTACTTTTTAAAGAGAAAAAAAACCCCACACCATTTGTGAATTAATTCTTCAGGCTGTCTGCTAAATAACATTGCAAGCTTGTGGCTGGAGTTTCAACCCCAAAAAGAAGTATAAATTGTGCAAACTAGAGCTGAGGTCACTGTAACACTCGCTGGGACACACTGCAGTATTTACTGACAAATAAATAAGCTCTGGAGGAAAGGCCCCAACTTGAAGTTTTACAACAAACAGCAACAGATCGTTGTTGCATCGTTTGAAGGAAAAAAAAAAAAAACAAAAAACAAGGGGGGGTTCAACTCCCAACAGTTGGAAGTTTTGTTAAGATAAATGTTGTTTTAAAAAAAAAAAAAAAAAAAAAAAAAAAAAAAAAGAAGCTTTATACCTGTTTACAGTTTTGGAAAAAACTTTAAAAACAAAAAAAAGCTACAAAAAAAAAAAAACCAACACACCAAGTTCGGCTTCGTTTTTTTCTTACCTGGCCTCGACTCTTTGTAAATAGGATCAAGAAACAAAACAAAAAAACCGCAGAAACTCGCACAGGGGAAGCTCAGCAGGCTGACCTAACTGCAGCAAGTGGCATCTCTACTTAACTGTTTCCACAGGTGAAAAGCTGAAGATTGTTAGCCATTCTATTTTTCTTTTGTTTTTGTTTTTTAATTGACATTCGTTGAGATATTGGAGTTAACTGAGCCAAAGTGATTATGCATTCTTCATAAATTAGTTAGCACTTTGTAACATTATCTACAGTTTACATGTATAAGTTGTAGCTTATTATGAACATTTTGTGCCATTAAAAAGCTCTCACAGAAAAAAAAAAAAAAAGTCTGAAATCGCTTCGTGCTGCGCCCCCCTGGGTTTTTTTTTTTTTTTTACAGGTTAGTTTTGTATCATGTTTTATGTTCAAAGTTTAGAGACTGGGAATTTTTTTTTTTTTTTTGAAGATTGCTTGGGTTTGTTTGTTTTATTATTATTATTATTATTATTATTTTTAGTGGGATCATCAGCTTCATTTCCTGAAGCACTTCATAAAAATATTCCCCTTGCCCAGGAAAAAATCTGGAAACAAAAATATTCCGGTGGCAAATGAAATGTAAAGTGGGATGGGTGAGATTCTGTGTAACTGGTGGACTCTGTTGTACCCCTTGTATTTCTCTTCTGTTCCCCTCGTTCTGTTAAATTTGCAGATTAAAGAGTAAGGGACACAAACCCTGATTGTTCATCTGGCTCCGTGTTCTTGGTTCAAGGGGTTGTTTCCCGGAGGATCACGAGGAGACTTCTTCATTCCTGGTAGGAAATTTCCCCCTTCTGATCCTGGTGCTGCCCATTTGAATTTCTCCCTCACTTTTTTTTAATGTTTACATCCAGAACTTTGTGAAAATGGGGGTTTTTTTGAATTTTTTTCTCATAGGAATAAGATAAAATTATAAACCCTACTTTCAGAAAGTTTCAACGTCTGGGACTTGGGCCTGAATTTTGAGTAGGGCTTGGGAGGGGCTGAGCAGGTTCTTTTTTTGCAGCCAGTTGAGATAAATGCATTTATTTAGTGGGTTTGCAGGGACAAAAATCCATTCTGTGCTAATTAACAATAAATACAAAATAATACTGCATAAGGCAGCAGTTTCCCTGCACTGGGATTATTATGATTATTATTATAAATCACATTTTGATGGAGTTGAGGACTCTTCAAGTTTCTTTTCATTCCAGCACAAGAGCGTTCAAGTAAAGGCTGAAGAAAAGGGATTTATTTGTGTGTTTAATTTAGAGCAGCTCAGTTGATTATCTGTTGTAGGTGGGTAGATGAGCTCTGTGGTATCTCTGCAACCAGCACCAAGAAGTTTTATTTCCCCTTAAATTCTGGGAAAGTTCCTTTTCTGCCTGGACTGGGGGAAATCTCCAGGTGCAGGGTGTTCAAGTTCACTGTTCCCATGTCACTGATGGGATGTTGTGTCCTAATTACACTCTGGTTTTAAGCTTGACTGCAAGGAAAAAAATCAGAATTTGAATTGTTTCACTATCAAAGCATTATTTATACATTTATGTTGAGCACACAGGTGAGAAGTCTCTCTAAAAATTAAGAGTATTTTTGGGATCTTTGCCTGGTACTTACGAAAACTCCTCCGTGTTCACTTGGCCAGGCTTAGTCCCGACATCAGGGGGAGAGCGAGGGGAGCTTTGCCATCAGGGACACCAAACATGACTTAACTCCTTGGGCTGCTGCCAGAAAGCTGAGAGGATGGGAAGAGGCATTTTCTATTTTAAAGAACTATTTCTATTTTAAAGAACTCTTTCCTAACACTTCCCTGCTGAGACTGGGGAGCTGGTGTGGAGAGGCTTCTGTGGTGGTGCAGTTTTGCTTGACTGGCTCTTCGGTGCCCAAGGAGAAATCAGTGAGTTTTAAGGCCAGAAAATACCTTTTTCTGGTGTTTATAACAAAAAAGAACAGTCCTACAGCTTAAAGTGCCCTTAATGGCTTGGAACTGAAGGAGAGTAGAGTAACATGGGATACTGGGAAGGAATTCCTTCTTGGGAGGGTGGGGAGGGGCTGGGATGGCATTCCCAGAGCAGCTGTGGCTGCCCCATCCCTGGAAGTGTCCAAGGCCAGGTTGGAGCAAGCTGGGCTGGTGGAAGGTGTCCCTGCCAGGCACTGGATTATCCATAATGTCCCTTCTGGGGTTTCTCTGAAGTTCTCTGTCCCATTTCTAGGTCTGAGGGTCACACAGCCCCAACGTGGATTCAGCTCCAAACTTGGAACCGTGTTCTGGACTTTTCTGCCTTGGCAAGTCCTGCTGAGGGCCTGGAGGGTGCTGTGTGGGCAGTGTTCCCTCCCAGTGGTGCTGGATGACACCCAGGTTCTTGGAGCTGGGTTTCCATCCCCCAGCAGGGAGGTCTGAAGGAGCCTCTGCCCCCGTGGGCACTGCAGGGTTTGGTGTGGGCTGGGCAGGAACGGGGTGTTCCTGCTCCTGGGCTTATCCAGTCAGCTCCAGTTGCAGGAAATCTTTGTGAAAATACAGATACTTTTTTGTGAATGCTGATAAGGTGGGAACAAAAAGTTCCTGTCAGAGTCAGGAAGAGCAAGATGGACCCGGAGGTGGATTTTTCAGCTTTATCTTGGCAAAGTCGGAATTAAAGCCTTGTAGCGTGTGAGAGTTACACAGAGCTCAGATATTCTTGTGATGAAGGTGAAATAAAAATCCCTATAAATTACTTTGATAGCTTCAGCTCCCAAACAGCTTCTTGTGTCTCCTCCTAACAGGAGCTGCAGGGAGTGTATTTGGTGGAAATATAGAGGGCACTTGAAAGCCCTGTAGTTTGCCCTGGTTTGATGTTGGGCTTGGTTTCTCTGTGCTGAGAGTTGGTTAATTCCCAGTTATCCAGGGAAAAGCTGAACATGGAATCACAGCAGCATGGAATCACTGAGGTCCCAGACCATCAGGTCCAACCTGTGGCTGATCCTCCCCAGAGCCCTGAGTGCCACATCCAGCTGTTCCTTGGACACCTCTGGGGGTGGGGACTCCACCCCCTCCCTGGGCAGCCCCTTCCAATGTTTAACAACACTTTCCATGAAGGAATTCCTCCTGATGTCCAACCTGGACCTCCCCTTGAGGCTGTTGAGCCCTGGCTTCCAGTTCCCTGCTGTCCTTTCACAGGCCTGGCTGGGCTGCTTTGAGTGTGTTTGGGACAGAAACAACAAAGCCTGTGGGCTGCAGTGGCACAACAAGGGGTTAAAACCATCGGTGATTTGGAGAGGAGGAAGCTTCTTCCTCCCGCTGAAATCGAGGAACAGGAACAGGGATCTCCAGCAGCAGCAGGAAGCTCTTGAGGGAGTCAGAGCCAAAAGCCTGACAGGCAGACACAGGCTGGGGCTGGGCAGGGGTGGGCAGGGCTGGGCTGGGCAGGGTTGGGGCTGGGCAGGGTTGGGCNCTGAAATCGAGGAACAGGAACAGGGATCTCCAGCAGCAGCAGGAAGCTCTTGAGGGAGTCAGAGCCAAAAGCCTGACAGGCGGACACACGTTGGGGGTGGGCAGGGTTGGGGCTGGGCAGGGTTGGGCTGGGCAGGGCTGGGCAGGGCTGGGGTGGGCAGGGTGGTCCTGGCTGGGCTGTGCTCTGTGATCTGTGCTCTGTGTGTGATGTGAGTGTGGATGGGGCTGCAGTGGGAAGGGGGGACGGACGAGGAGTGGCAAGATAAGCGTGGACAGAAGAGGGGGTCCTTTCCCACACGGAGCAGGTTCCTATAGGCTTCCCTGCTCTAGGTGAGCGCCGGGGCCCTCCCCAATTGGCTGGTGCTGCAGTGGTACCATGTGTGATGTCACCCTGGCAGCTCCACACGAGATTGTGGTGGGAGCCTTTTATGTGAGATTGGGGTGGGAGCCTTTTATTTCCCGGCACAAACGTGTTGGAGGGAGAGAGAGAGAGAGAGAGAGAGAGATGCTGAAGGTGCTGTTCCACTTCCTCCTCTGAGAGTCACCCATAAATCACCAGTGTCCTCTCAGCACTGCAGTGGGAGCCAAGTTAATGGGAAATTAGTGGGGGGGAGGATTGGATTTCAGTGCTTCTGCACAGCTTTCTGAGGAGCTGCCGGGAATCCTGAGACAGGAGGAAGGGAAATTCACTGAATTTACCGGGAGCATTCAGGAATAAATGATGGGATGAGTGGGAAAAAAAAAAAATTTAAAAAGAAGGAAAAAAAAAGCACAACAAAAGGGATTTTCTTCCCAGCCCATGTCTCTTGGAATCCTCTGACTGGGGGTTGGTGACAGTGGATGCTGCAGACATGTCTCCTCTTCCCCAGAGCACTTGTATGTTGTTCTTGCTGTGCACACCTAGTTGAGCATCTAATTTGCATGTATAATTGACATACCCACTGCAAGCAAAGCCACACAGGCTGGACAACTTCACCCTTTGCACCTCTTTTCCCTACCAGCTTATTTTGCTGTCAACCCCTTCTGCTGGATTTGATCTTTTTTATTTTTATTTGTTTTTAAATATGTGTGGTTTACTTGGAATTCATTCTCTGAGTGTTAAGGATTTTAATTTCAAATTGGGCCAGAAATAGGAATTGTGGGTTTGTTTTCCAGGATGAGCAGCAGCTGCCTTTGTGCCACTGAGTTAATGGTGGCCATAGGAAAGTCTTTGTGACTCAGTGCTCATCTGCAAAATGGAAATATTAACCAGCCATGGAAGGTGTTAATGACGTCAGTTCAAAGCAAAGGATTTCTGTGATACTTTTGTTTAATGATCTCAGATACCAAAGGTGGTTTTTTTTCCAGCTTCTCAGCCAGTGGAGATAATTTGAGTGCCAGCCAGTGCTGATGGTGCTCTCTGACCTGTGCTGCTTTGATTAGGTTTGGATTATATGCTGTGTCTGTCTCAGTTTATGAGGCCCATTTAATGACCCAGGAAGCAATTACTGCATTGATATTCCCGTGGAAGAGATTCAAATTTGTGTGGAGCTCCACGGTTTGGGGCTGGCTGCTCTTGTGGGCCACATCTCAATGAAACAACGAGCTTTAATCTTAAATTCCTGAGCTGGATGTGTCAGCATGCTGAGTCAGCGGGAGCACTTTTGATCTCTTGTTTTTTTGGATAGATAAAATGCAATTTGAATAATTCATATACAGCACAGCACAGCTCTGTGTTTGTCCAGGGGGATCAGGCAGTGGGAATCCTGTGTGAAACCACGAGGGGCAGGATCTGAAAATCTGGGAATTCATGAGGTGGAGCCTGAGTGGAGAGCAGTGGGTCTGTGATTATTAGTGTGTATTTGGGTTATTTATTAGTGTCTTTTAGGGGTTATTCATTAGTGTGGACCACACTGAGACTGTGTCAGATTCTGCTGTGTGGGATTCTGGAGCCTGTGGACACCCTGCAGGTGATTCCAAGTGGGATGAGCGATGCTGTCATGCTGGGACACACAATCTGCTCCCCTCTGTTTTTATCAGCAAGGAAATGGGAAAGGCACAATCCAGTGCCTTCCCAACCTTCCCCAGGCACAACCCAGTGCCTTCCCAGCCCTCCCAGCCCTTCCCTGATGAAAACCTCGCTGGTGAACCTGGAATGCTTTTATCCCCTGCACTGGGGCAGCGAGCCAGAAACCTAATGGTGATCTCCAGGGCTGGGGCAGAGCCATTAAAATACTGGCTGAGTCAAATCTGTGTCTCTCTGAATGGCCCTGAGAGCAAAGAGCAAGGTGTGTGCTGCACATCTGTAGCACCAGGCTCAGACAGGGAAACAAGGAGCAGGATTCAGCCTGAAGATGCTCCTGTAAAACATTTATTGGCAGCAGCCTGCACAGCCTGATGTTTTCCTCATTAGTCCCATTTATTCTATCTGTGTGTGTGTTTTTTCCCCCTCTAAACACAACAGGGTGGGATGACACAGAGTTTTATAAGGCAGTTGCTACATAAGTTGAATATGAAGCTCCCAGCAGCTGTAGCTGGAGTTCCTTGCAGAGTGCTGGTAGATGGATAATTTTGGATTAATCTGAGGAGAAAGCAAAGGCCAGCTGAGCTGGGATTCAGGAACCCCTCAATGTGTTTGTCTTGCAAAAGGGAATCTTCTCTTGTCTCCCCTGTGTTTATCCTCCCACCTCCCTCACTCCAAGCACCTGCATTGTTCCAAGAGGGATGTGGAGTTCCCTGGATTTAAATGAGTAGCTTTTCCTCTGTGTGCTTTCCCAGGTTCTTTCAAGCAGCATCTCTTCTGTGTCAGTCAATGCCCTGAGCTTGCTGTGGGCTGTTCTTTCACAAAATACCTCTGGATGATCAGAAAGGCAATTTTCCAAGAACTTATAGGGGAAAAATATAGATATATTCCTCTAGCTTGGAAGCTAGATTTCCCTAGGTGGAAATCTGCAGGTGAGGCCCTTCTTTAGTGGCTTCTTGCTGCCTATTTCAGGGTCTCTGTCTGACAAACTGTAGGATCATGGAGTGGTTTGGCTTGGAATGGGCCTTAAAACCCATCCAGTTCCACCCCCTTCCACCAGCCCAGGTTGCTCCAGGCTGAGCAATCCCCAATTCCCTCAGCCTTCCCTCCCAGCAGAGCTGCTCCATCCTAACAAGAGGATGAGTAAACAAACAAATATATAAAAAAAAGCAATCCCTGCTTCCTTCCCCGCCCCACATCTCTGCTCCCTTGCCAAGGAGCATCTCCCTGCTCCACCTGCCAGGAAATGGGATGCCCATCTTGCTGTGGGCAGGCACACCGATAGCCCAGGCCCCTCTGTGAGCCATCCCAAGATTGGGAATCTTAATTTCTGAGCCCTTTTGACACCCTGGCTGTGAACTCTGAAGGGTTTTTCCTGTTGGGATGGGCAACCTGGCCCGCTGGGTTTCCATTTTCCCCCATCCCATTTCCCATCGGGAGCTGCTGGTGGCAGTGCTGGGGAGCTCTGGGCTGTCGGATAGAAATCACCGAGGGCCTGGCAGGAGTCTCCCTGCCCTGCAGGGCTGTCAGACCCGGTGTTTCCGAAGTGTCCCCGGGCTCCACCCCGTCTGGAATGCGGGGCTGTTCGCACCAGCCCGCTCTGCTCCTCCTCCCTCGCTCAGCCCTGTGGCTGGGGCTGGGTTTATCCCTGCTTGTGTGTTAATTCAGGGGTGAAGGGTGGTTTTGTTCCAGCTCTGAATCCCGCGGAATCAGCAGGAGCTGCAGGTTTGAGCTCCCATCTCCTGCCGAGGGCTCAGCCAGCCCTGCCGGCGAAGGGGAAGGAGGGCAGAGCACAATGAGTCACAGTCTGCATGAATTGTTCTGGCAGGGCCTGGCCCCGATGTATTCAGACGTATCCAGGCATGGCTGAGCGAAGTGGAACGGTCTGGAGTTCTGTGATCATCTTGGCCTAAGTTAGGCTGAGGGTTTTTTTTTTTCGGTAGAACTCTAATATTTTAAAGTCCCTTCTATTCCTTTACTCGCTCCCAGGTTTACTCCCCTCCTGCCTTCCAGCTTTATCCGGTCAGATGGTTGTGCAAGGGGCTGTTTTATCAAATTTTAAGGTCAGATGGCCACGCAGGGGCTGTTTCATCTTCAGATAAAACCTCCCTAATTTCTGCACCCAGGCAAATAAATGCACCCAGAGCTGTTCCCTGTGGAGCTCAGCAGAGCTTTGGGAATACCTTACAAGGAGTGCAGAGGTGATTTTACAAAGTTGCTCAGGATTTTTTTCTCCACTGGGATGAAACAACATTTGTCACTAAGGTGGAAGAAATCCTTCTTTTCCTGCCAGGTGGGCTCCTGCAGGGGCACCAGTTCTTTTTGTCAGTTCTGAGATAAAGGAAGATCCCTTCCTCCTCGGTTCTGGGGCGTAAATAGCAAAGGGTGGCCATTTACAGCAGTTCCTCTTTCAGGATGACTTCCAAACGTTCTGCTGCTGTGATGCCACGAAAGAGGGGCAGCTGGAGTTAAAGAGGGAACGTGGAGTTAAAGTGGGCTAAAGGAGGAGGAGAGATTTGGCTTCTGCCGAGGTCAGCAGAGCAGCAGGAGAGTCTGGAGAAAGAGCCAAGTGGAAGGAGCAGAACCCCCTGGAGCTCTGCCAGGAATGGCACTTTTTTAGGAACTGAGGGAAGTGGCAGTTTTAGGGGTTGGGGTTGGAGCAACCTGGTCCAGTGGAAGCTGGCCCTGCCCGTGGCAGAGGGGGTGGAATGAAATGATTTGAGGTCCCTCCCAACCCACACCATTCCACGGTGACTGCCCTGCCCGTGGTCCATCCCATCCCAGTCCCCACCTGGGAGCAGCCTGGCAGGTGGTTCACCCAGCATGGCCAGCAGCCACCTCATCCCACCAGGCCTGCAGCTCTCCTGGGGGAAAGGAGGTCCCTCTTTGTGCCTGGCACAGCCTCAGATCGTGGGGCTGAGGGTGGGGGAAGGGCTGAGCCCGGTGTGATGGGGACGATCATGAGCAGGGCCCTCTTGGCTAATTGATTAATTACTCCCATTTTATTAAGCAGTGCATTAAGTAGGGTTCAGTGCACGAAAAACTCATTAACTGGGGCAATCAGGGACAGGCACAACAGAGCAATGTGATGTTCAGGGGGGTTGTGAAACGCCCTCAACTCACACACAGAGCCCCTTTGAAGTCCCTGGGTCAGCCCATCCCGGGAGAGCAGCACGGCTAAACTGCTCCACCTGGGAGCAGGGGGGCTGCCAGGACCCCTGGAGCAACCTGGGCTGGTGGAAGGTGTCCCTGCCCATGGCAGGGGGTGGGAATGGATGAGCTTTAAGGCCCCTTCCAACCCAAACCACTCCAGGATGCAGCAAAAGGGCACAGCTCCACAGTCCAGGCCTGGAATGAGGTGCTGCCAAACTGATTTGGAGTTGGAGGTTCTGGGCAATGAGTGACACCAGAGGGAAACAAGAAATCCACACAGTCCCACATCCTCCCAACCCTTTTTTGGTGCACCACTAACCAAAATGGGAGCTGGAGCTCAAGCCCTCTTGGGCAGTCTTTGTGTCATCAGCAGTTGGGTTGGCAGACCTGGGATATTTTGGGGAGACTGGGACCACTTCTGTCACCTGCTGGAGCTCCTGAGGGAACTGCAGGGTGGCTCAGAGGGTTCTTTCCCTCATGGCCATCAGTGCTCTGCAGTGGAGAACCATCCACTTAATGCAGTGCTGAAAGGTAATCGTGCTGTGAGGGTGATGGATACAGCACAGGGACAAGGGGGAGAAAATGATGTCTATTTATAGGCCTCTCATCAGGATACATGAACCAGGGAGTGGAGCATTTCCTCAGCCTGAGTGTGAGAGCTGCTGACAGCCTGCACCAGGGCCCGTGGTGGGGTGAGGAGGGGCAGGAAAGAAGGACACAGCAATCAAAATCCACTGGCAAATCGGCCCTTTCCCCCCTTCCAGTCGGGCCTGACAAATGGTTTGATTTACATGGCTTCAAGTGGTTTGATTTACACAACTTCAAGTGGTTTAATTTACACAACTTCTCTCCATTAAACCCCAGCGTGGGGACCCATCCCAGGATCACGTTGGCTGGAATGTGCTTTCCCTGAGAGGCTCCTGGTGGGTTTTGCTCTTGGTTGGAGTCTGCTGGGTGCCTGCAATGTGGTGGTGTGTGTGTGCAAGAAACCTCCCTGGAAGGGGATCACAGCCCAATTAAAATTCCTTGTCCCCTTTTCCTCTCTCCTTACTGGCACTCCTGTGTGAGGAGGGGATTGTTTTCTGTCTGGAAGATCCAATTAACACTGAAAGAGCTGCAGTTCCACACAGGTGGAGCAGGAGAGCTGCCCCATCTCTTACTTAGTTCACATCCTTAAGTGATTTTTTTTTTCACTGGATGTGACAATTAGAAACATCATAAACATAGATGGGAGTGATTTTTGGGAGAGTCACATTTACAGCACCGAGAATGTTGCGTGTCCTTTCCAAAAATGGGATTAACCAAATCTCCACTGAAGAATGCTGAGACCTTTCTCAGGATGTGTGAACGTTTCAGTGGGCTCTGATTCAATCCTCCCAGACAGCGCTGAAAAATTAAATCAGATGTTATTTTTAACTGTGTAATAGGGGATGGAGAAAATAGCTAATTTTTAGGAACTGGAAGTGTTGTTTCCCTTGGGTCTAGCTTCGTTTTTCTTCTTTAGATTTATCCACTGGCACGTCAAAGTTTTTCTGTTCATCAGAAGCAGCCCCAGATGAATCTCTTGAGTGTTAAAAGTTGGTCTGTGCTGTGTGGGTGAGTGCTCAGCCCCCTTTCTGTGGGCACATGTGCCAAACTCCCCCCACCCCTTTTGCCTGGCACCTGTGTAGCCTCCAGATCTGACAATCCATTTATTTATTTAATGTATTTAATGCATTTCATTAATTAATTTTTTTAATCCAATTTATTCTTCTAAGTCCAGCTATCTGAGAGGAAAAAAAACAAACAAACTGAGCAGTGGGAAAAGCAGGACAAATCCAAGGAAAAGGCAGCTTTGGGCAGAGCTTGCAGAGGCCCAGGCTTGGTGATGGGTAACCAAGGCAACAAGGCCTCTCCTGAAAGGAGAGTTTGCTGCAGCCCTCCCAGTTTGTGCAGGGAACTGGGCAGGATTAAAAATTCGGGAAGACGAGGTGAGATGGGCGAGGCAAACAAAGGCACGGGTGGTGCTGCATCCCAGTGAGAAGGCAGGCCCAGGAGAAACGAAAATAGGGATTGAAAAAGGGGACTGCAAGGGCAATTTTGGGGGGGTAAAAGTGGTCCCAGCGAGCTCTGCTTTTACACTGTAATTCAGCAGCACAGCTCAGACTGCAGTGCTGGAAAAGGAGGGGGCAAATGTAGCTCAAAGCCTGCCCTGAATGGGGAAATTCCTCTGGGTCTGGTTTTAATGGCTCGATTTGACATGGGGATAAAGGGGAGTGCCTTAAACCACTTTTGTGCTCCCATTATCTGTTAAACCACCCGGGGTTAACAGGTATCAGGGCTGCTTTCATTTCCATTCACCCTGGGCTGTTCTTTGCCTGGTGGACTCTTCACTTCACATCCCCTTCAGCATCTCTCCTACTCCATCCTGAGCTTGTGATTTTAGCCTTTTGGGGAAGGTGTAGGGAGGGGGATCATGTTGGGATGCATCTGGACCACCCCTCGTCTGGGGGGCTCTCTTTACATCTCGCAGGGGGCTGCTCCCTGTCCCCAGCCAGTCCTTCTGCTCCAGCGTTCCCCAGGGCTCTCCCACCTTTGTGCCGGGACAATCGGATCCGCCAGGGGATGAGCTGGGCTTTGCCTCAGCCCATCTGGGATCCCCGGGGCCGAACCATCGACACTGCCATCGATTTCCCACCGCCCGGGGCTCCCGAGCTGTGCCGAATCCAGCCCTGGGTGATGGTTTGAGCCCAGCCCTGCAGGGATCTCCGAGCCTGGTGCTGAACACCCCGAGATGCACAATCCCACCCACCAGCAGGGCTTTCCCGTGTGGGGAGCGGCCAGATCTGTTCCAGAGCTGATAAACTGCCCGAATAAAGGCGTTAGGGGAGCCACAGGAGCTTTCACTGCCCGGTGTTTCTGCCACACGAAGCGAGCGCAGCCTTTTGTTGCGCGGCACCTGGGGAGGGAAGGGAAGGGGTGGGTGGTTGTGCTTTGTCTGCAGCTGGGCCTCCTTTCCGCGTTGTTTCAGCTAAAATTCAGCGATCTACAGCGAGGATTCCTTGGAGAGGTGTGTGTGCTGGTGGAGTGGGGATGGTGAGTGTCAGCCCCAGCCCTGCCGTCTGCCCGGGCTCCCCTGCCCTCCCGAGTGCCGCGTTCTGCTCCCATTGCTATAGTAACTTTCTGCCTCCTGATTTTGTTATGAATGGCAGCGGGGAAGGCTCCAGCTGATGCCCTGCTGTTCCAAACATCCTCACGGCTCGCTTTCCTTGTTAACCCTTGAGTGGACGGTGGTTTTTTTTTTCTTTTTTTTTAGCCGGGGGTTCCTTTGTCAGCCTGAGCTTTCCTCCCTTTTGTCTCCGCGCTCTCAGCAACGAGCCGTGTGTGCTCTGCACACAAAGAGGGGGAAAACCGGGAGCACATTCCTGGTGTCCCCACACAGGAACCGTACCAGCTTCCCAACCTCACTACTCCTGGAGCTGGTGACCAAATATTTCCATCCCCAGTGGTTTGGGCCGTTTCCTCCCAGCAGCCTGAGATTTATCCTCAGTTAGAGCATCTTTTCTCCCAGACCTGAATATTTATCCCCCCCCCCTCCAGGTGCCAGTGAAACATTTTTCAAGGTTTGCCTTGACTTGAATTTTGCCTGTGCACCTGCTTTTATTAGCAAATATTAACACCTCTTTTTCCCGAACCTGATTTTTGAGGTGCTGTTTAATTAGTGCAGGGTGCAGCAGGCTGCTCGAGTCACTTCATCTCGTTATTGTGTATTTTTTTGTTCTCTGATCCCCACACATCTGAAATCACTCTCTACTCATTAAGGAATCAAAGAATCTCTCAGCAGCAGGTAATTAATATTTCTGGCACTTCTTGGGCACAGGTGGAGGCAGTGATGGTGCCAGGGGTCACCAGGGGAGCCAGTTGTGAAGCCAAGCAGGGAACCGGAGTTTTCATTCCCCAAAACAGGTGATGTTGAGGCTTCTCTTGCCAGGCTTTGGTGCGTGCAGGGTGGAACAGAACAAGCTGCTAAAGGGGACTGGTTTGCTTGTAAAGACTCACTCAAGTATGTGCTTCACATACCTGCCAAAGCAGCCTCGAGATTCCAGTCCCCCTACCCGGCTCTGCCGAGCAAACAGGAAATATTTCTGTGCATATTTCCCCCCGTAATGTGAATTTCTTGGCTTCTGTCGGACAAAGAAAATGGGCAGTAATTGGAGGGAGATTGTTTGTTTGTTTTATCTCTGGATGATTGGAAAAAACCCAGATTAAGAGCTAATTAGGCTCTAATGGACCTGGGGAGGATTCTGCTTGCTAAGGGCTCAGACTTGGGAGTGTGGAGCATTAAATCCTGTAGAGGAGGAATATTCTTTATCCACATGTATGTGTTGAATATAAACCTATCTCTTGAGCCAAAATGGTTTTGAGCCCTTTGTCAAATTTTTTAAAGGGTTAAAATATTCACAGCGATCTTAAACAAGTGCAGTTCTTCATTTTGAAGTCAGAACATCTTTCTATGCAAATATTTCCTTTGATCCTACAAAAAGTACAACTCAACTTTTAAAAAAATAAACCAAACCAACCCTTGCTCAGCCCCCAGATGAGATGTCTCCTGCCTGATGGAAGCCTGAAATTTTACATTTTGATTCACTGGAGTTTTATTGAACAAATTGTTCTGCCCTTGACCTCGGGTGATTAAAAGAGAATCCCAGCACACCAGGGCAGGACAGGCTGTTTTGCAGAGGATGTCACAGCACCTCACCCCCTGGTCCTGCTGGTGATACCCTGGGATTTCATGACAAGAGGCTTTTTGGGATGATTGTAGACAAGTATTTCTGTGCATAAAGCACATGTTGGAGGGAAATTCAACTTGTACTCTTTTGGAGACACCAGCACCAAGTTTAGGGGGTGTTAAAGCAGCATCTGGGATGTTTCCATCCCCCGTGTGACCCCTCCCAAGTGCTCTGGGTTTGCCAGGAGCACCTTCTGCAAGGCCACAGGGGGGGAAAGGCAGAGGCCAGGCAGGAGTTAATTCTCTGCCTGATCGGGGAGGAACCCAGATTTATGAAATAAAAGCTTGTAATGCAGTTTAATGAGATTAGATTTATTTAATAAGTGCAACACGAGGACACTGGTTCGTGTCAGCAGCGACTGCAAGGCTCGAACGGGCTCTGCAGCACAAAGAGGGCTGGGCTTTCACTGCTGGGTTTGGTCCTTTCCTTGCTGCTGCTCTTAGTCCTGCCCAGAAATGAGGGCTGGAAAGCTGTGAGGGCAGGAGGATCCCCAGACAGGGCACACAGGCAGGAGTCTTGCCATGCTCAGGGGCTGCTGCTGCTCTTTGGGAGGGGGGAATTTGAATTTCTATGCCTCATTTCCCCCGTGTCCAGCGAGGCTAATAATGCTGCCTTTGTCTGGCCTGACTGCTGAAAACGTAAATGAGATGAGATTTCCAGAAATGACAAATGGTAAATCGCTGTGAGAGTGCCCAGCCCCAGCTGAAGGCTCTTCAGCAGGGCCTGAGCTCTCCTGCTGGGGCTGCTGAGGTTGGCAAGCTGTGTCAGCACAGAGCCTGAGCAGTGGAAAAAAAAAAAAAAACACCAGCTCAGGGCACGTTCGTGCTTGGAGATTCTTCTCAGCTTGATGTTAAAATTCAGCAGCACTGAGGTGGCTCAGCAGTTTGTGTCGGCTCCCCCCAGACAGCACAGGCAGGGGGAGGAGAAAGCCTGGTGAAAATGAGAGAGGAGAGGGAAAAATGAGAGAAAAAGGGTAAAAACAAGAGGGGAAAGGGGTAAAAACAAGAGGGGAAAGGGGTAAAAACAAGAGGGGAAAGGGGTAAAAACAAGAGGGGAAAGGGGTAAAAACAAGAGGGGAAAGGGGTAAAAACAAGAGAGGAAAGGGGTGAAAACAAGAGGGAAGATGGGTGAAAACAAGGGAGAAAAGAGTTAAGAAGAAGAGGGAAGAGGGATAAGAACAAGAGAGAAAAGATAAAAACAAGAGAGGGAAGGGGTAAAAGCAACAAAGGGGTAAAAACAAGAGAAAAAAGGGGTAAAAACGAGGGAGAAAGGGGTAAAAACAAGAGGGGAAAGGGGTAAAAACAAGAGGGGAAAGGGGTAAAAACAAGAGGGGAAAGGGGTAAAAACAAGACAGCAAAGGGGTGAAAACAAGAGGGAAAAGGGGTTAAAAAATAAGAAAGATAATGGAAGTTTTTCTCGCTTTCCAAATCGTGGGCTTTGATGACTTGGTTCGGTTTTTGCCTCCAAATTCCCAGCGTGAAGTTTTTGGTTTAAACTCTTTGTCCTTCCCGTCCTTCCTTCTGCCATGGAAGCAAATCCCGGTTCCCTTGGAACAGTGGCCACCAGGGAATTCTTGAGACCTTTGGGAAAAGGTTGCTGCTTCAGTGTTAATAATATTACACAGCTCATGGCCTGCTGCCACAGTGATTTGGAGCACATGTGAAGCTTTAGTTCTACCTGGTTTCACTTGGAAGTGTTGCACTGGTTGGAAATCTGGTTTTTATAGTTTTATTCCCCGTTTTTTCCAGGTGGAAATGGCACCTGCTTGGCCACGATATCCTCTGGATTTCCAGTGTAGCAATTCCCTCTGCTGTACCACTGCCTCTGGCTGGCACTTTTACTGCAGAGGAAAGCACGAAAATTTATTTATCAGTGGCCCCAAGAGGCTTTTTCTCTCTCTCCTTGGGTTCCCCAAATGGGTCACTGTAAATGCAAACGCGACCAGCGGTGTGCTCAGAGCTGGTTGGAAATGCCTACCTGTGCAGACAGGTTTAAAATAGGCTCTAAAGCCAGCACCAAACACGAGGGGGGAAGCTGCTTAGTGCAGCTTAAGGGTAAGATGCTTTTGTGCTGTGAACTGGCAGAGGTTTCAGCCACTGACGCCGATGAACAGAACCATCAACACGAGCAACACCACCTTCTCCTTCCTCACCTGGAGCCTGGATGGTCCCTCCCTCCCTTTTCTTTTCACTTGTGGAGCTCAGAGATCTGCAGGGAGGAGTTTGGAGTCTCTGATGAGGAGGGGTGGGGATGAATTTCTGAACGTGTGGTGAATATTCCCAGCACAGTCCTGATCCAAGTGTGGGTTAAATCGCTGCCTCTGGGGGCACAAACCCAGCTCCAGCACCCAGGGAAGCCTTTCCTGAGCCCATCACCCTGTGCTGAGGGTGAATATGTCCCAGGATGTTGTTCTACTGTGTTTAAGGGGTTCCAGTTCAATAAATGAGAGGCAGTTTCCCCTCGTGGGAAGTGCTGTAAGAATTGCCAGGAGGGAGCAGGGGCAGGAAGGGAAGGTGAGGCTGGACATCATCTTTGATACTTGTTGGCAGATTAACCCAAGCAGTATTTGTTTATCCCAAGTCTGGGCTGTTCTCAGCTCGAGTTTAGTGCTGACTTCTATTTTTAGTGCTGCTGTGTCCTGTCTCAGAGGAACCCAGAGAGCTGCAACACTCCAGGAGTGACTCATCCACAGGCCACACGCTCTGCTTTCTGACCCTTGCTGTTGTTTTTGTCATCATTATTTAGGAGCAGGGCTCAGGAGGTGTGGGATCCACGTGGATCCCAGCTCTGGAGTGCCTGCAGTGGGACATGGAGAGCAGTGAGGAGCTCCCACTGTTAGGGCATAAACTCATATTCACTCATTTTTTTGGCCAGAGCTCCCCTGGCTTGGAAGGTCTTTATTTGAAACCGTGTTGCAATAGTGAAAGATTGGGAAAAATGTCCTTCTGGGAAAAATGCTGGCACAGTTGGAGGTAATTCCAGCCCATAAATCAAGAGCTATTTCCTGTGGAGCCCCCAGGTCCAACAGGGATGTTGGTGGTGCTGAGCCAGGAGCTGTCACATCGAGAGAGGTGTTGAGAGGAAATGGGAATATTTAATGATGCCTTTTTGTGGTTAGATGGCTGAGCCCTCTTAATGACGCTGTCTGGAAGAACAGATCCTCAGCCCTCAGCTGAAATCCAGCTTTTCCAGGGCTTCAAAAAAATCACTTAATGGGCCTCGAGGAAACCAGCAGTTCTGCTGGGGAGTTTTGTCTTAAATCCTGAATGGTTCAGTGAGATTCCTATTCCTTCTGTCCATGATTATCACCCTGGGAATAGCTGAGAAAAAATCTGATTTCAGGGCAGGCTGGTACCTTTCACATGCTGAATTAAGGAGGAGAGTTTTTTTTGATGGGACTCTCTGCTCCCCCTGGAAATCCACGGGAATTGTGAGCCTGATTCCCAGTTGTGCCTTTGGAAAATCCCCTTTGTAATTGGCTAAATATTTGCACTCCTGGCTGTGGGCACGGTGGGCACAACGTGGCTTTCAAACCATCTGTTTTCACGGACCAAGAGCTGCTGGCACCAAACCTTGACTGGCAGAAATTCGCCAGGGCTGGTTCACGTTGGCTGAGGACAAAACCATAAAGGAAAAAAAAGTGAGGCACAGGATAAATAGGAATTAAAAAAAAAAAAAGACCCTGGAAATAAATGAGCTTTGTCCCAGGGTTTGAATGGACTTTTTTTTTACTCGTTTATCAAAGGACTTTCTTCTGGCCTTTAATGTTTCTGAAATGATGTGTCTCATCTTTGAGTGGCCAAGAAAAGCTGTCAGCCCCTCCAGCAATTATCATATCCCAGAGGGAACTTGGTTAATGATTTCTCTGTAGACAACTTGGCCTTTCAGGTTTTTTTTGGGTTTTTTTTTTGTGCTCTGCCAGAACAATTGCAACCCAGTGAAGCATTTTAGGGTTGGGTTTGGTTCTTAATATTGCAGGAATATTCTGGAAGCGCAGTTATTCACTGCCACCTCCTGATGCTGAGCCTGCACCTTAGGAAATTTAAATTACAGGGAGCAGCAGCAGGTAAAGCAACAGCCAGAGAGAGGGAAGGTGGCTGAAATTCAGCCCATTGCAGTGGCCCATGCAACAGGGTGGTGATTTTAAGGGCTGAATAACGTTGTGGACAGCACAGGCTGTGCCAGGCCCTTGCCCTGAGCATCCCTGAAATTTGCTTCTTGATTTGTATTCAAGCTTTGTTGAACTTCTCCTTGAAAATCTCGGAGTGGTTTGGGTTGGAAGGGACCTTAAAGCTCAGCTCATTCCACCCCCTGCCAGGGGCAGGGACATCTTCCACCAGCCCAGGTTGCTCCAACGTGGCCTTGGACACTTCCAGGGATGGGAAAGCCACAGCTTTTGGAAAACTGGAGACCCTATAACTGATACTGCAAGAACTAATTAATACTCATTACAGGGTCAGCATATAGAGCTGCTGCAGGGACACTAAATGTGTGACTCCAGCTGCCCTGATTCATTTCTCAGGTGGTGTTCAGGTAACTCCAGTGTTTCTCCACCTTTGTAGGACCAAGAATGAGCTGTTTTCTGAGGAACTTCCATATTGATCCTGGGTTTCTGAAATTCAGATGAGGGTCAGTGTCATTTTCAAAGTGATTTGTGTGGTTCTCAGTGAAAAACAGACACCTATGGGATTATTAAACACCCAGGTTATCAGATCCCTGGGATTTTTCAGCAAAATGTGGTTATTTCCATGCTCAGAGCAACTTGCTGGTTTAATATGTTACCAGTTGTGCTGTAGAGCTGCAAACTCAAACTGAAATATAACTTGCATCCCCCTACACTCTTTTTATGACCACGAAGTTGATGGGAATCTGATCTATCTGATTCTTTTGGGGTGCTGGAAGTTCCTCAGGGGTGACAAATCACCTTTGCTTTGACACATGAGGGCAGTCAGAGACTCAGCAGATCAGCCTGGGAGGGGTCTTTTGACAGACTTGCCCTGAGCAGGACTGGAAATACAACCCCCAAATAACTGAAGGCAGTGCTGAGAGTGTGTCCTCGAGTGCCTGTGGGAAGGGGAAACACCTGGACATGGATGTTCAGAGTGTGCTTGAGGGGTTGTTGTGAAAGAGTCAGCTCTGCCTGGCAGGAAAGCTCAGCTTTTGGGGGTGACCTTTCCCAGCTCTGAATATTTGGAGGTTCAGCTCTGCCTGCAGGGTTTGTTCTTGTCTGGGTGCCCTCCCAGCCCCCATCTCCCTGGCAGATCATTCCCTCCCCAGCCCGTGGCCATCTGAGCATCTTCAGGGCTGTGCCAGGAGATGAATGAGCTGCGTTTCAGGCCATCCCAAAGTGCAGAACGTGTCAGCACAATCACTTGCAGGCTTTGCTCTGGCTGGAGCCTCTGTCAGCACTCGCTGCAGCTCCTGATCAGCCGTGCCGTGGCAATTAATATTTATAAACCCTTAATAATACAGCACTTGTGTGTACCTGGGAGACCATCTGCTGGCTCCAATCCCCCACCAAGCACCTGAGATCAGCGTGGCTGCAGCCCCTGGACAGTCCCAGAAGGGGAAGGAGGTGGGGCTGTTGATTCCTCCCTCCTTCATTAGTTACCAGAGCACATCACCCTCATCCTTCAGGGCCAAGCTGCAGGCTTATTCCTTTCCTTTTAGTCTGGAGTCTTTTATCACTGTGCTGTGCATTTATTACAGGGCTTCACTTAGTTGTGACCTTGGCTGTGGTGGTTTTCTGTGTTTTGGTACAAAGGCCTTGTTTTGGGCGTGGTTTGCAGGGAGAGAAGGCTCCGAGATTATTACTCTTTAAATGTATCTTCATTTATTGCTCTAAGTGTTTTGGGGTGAGTGTTGTGTGTTTTGTTTTTGTGTTGTTTTTTGGTGTTTTTTTTTTTTTTTTTCTTTGAATCTTGCAGAGGTGCTTAGTGGCCATTTGGACACAGATGCCTCTCAATTAACAATTAATGTATGCATGTGCAAAGATGCAGATCAATGAATAATGCATAGTAATAACCAGCTTGGCCACGGGCTTTGGGCTGCAGGAATATTGCACGTGGATTAGCCCAAAGGCCCCAGATCACACGTGAATAACGTGTATCAGGTGGAGGCAGCCCCGCTAAGCCCGTTGCGTGCTGCACCTCTTACCTTTGTGAGGAAAATGTCTCTGCTCCCACATCCCGAGGGTCTCGGGGGGTCCGGTGGGCTCTGCCCAAAGCAGCCCCTCGGGAGTGACCCCAGCCCTCCCCCCGCCTGGAGCGGCTCATTTAGGGACAAACCCCAGGGAAGAGGTAAAAGGGGATCCCAGACAGGCGGAGCTGGGCTGGTTTTGGAGCCCGGCAGGGAAGGGGCTGCGAGTGCCCGGCGGGCTCCGACCCCCCCGGGCCGGGCGCGGGTGGTGCTGAAGGGACAGCGCCCGTGGCCGGGCCGGGACAGCCGGGGGGCCGCATCTCCGGTTTACCCCCATCTCCCCTCTGCCCCCCATCTCCCCTCTCCCTCCATCTCCCCTCTCCCTCCATCTCCCCTCTCCCTCCATCTCCCCTCTCCCCCATCTCCCCTTTTCCCCATCTCCCC
>VXAW01001939.1:160798-194716 GCA_013399735.1 Tyrannus savana | reverse complement strand
AGCCCGAACCCCTCCATCCTCGCCCGGGGATGGTCCAGGATCGCCCTTTTTTCCCCCCAGGAAGCTTCTGGCAAGGCACAGGTCTCGGAGCGATCCTGGGGGAGCAGGGAAGGAGCCGTTATATAAAATCCCAACCCCTCCCTCGGTCTCCTTGTTGTGGGAGCCGATTTAGGGCAGGTATTGCAGATCCAAGGGTACCAACTTTTGGTTACGTAAGACATTCCCGTCTAACGGGCTGCTGGAGCCGCTGGTTGGTTTTGTTTTTTGGTGTTTTTTTTTTTTTTTTTCCTTTGGACACGAGAGTTTCTCATCCTTGGCAGGCGCTCCTCGCCCAGCCCCGTGGACACACCCATCCTCGTCCTCCTTCCTCATCCTCGGGGGCAGGAAAGGGAGCTCTGGAACGGGGCTTTGACGTGTGGTATTTGGGCAGGAGCCGCCGGGTTGGACAATTACAGTGGTGCAAAAACGCGGGGGATGCACAGAATTGCGATAAATGAAGCATCTTTTTTTTAAAAAATTATCTTTTTAATAATTTTCTCTTTTTTTGGGGGTAGGGAGGTGGTTTCCCCTCCCAAGATCCAACGGTAAAGAGTTTTAAAAAGCTGTTTAAAAGAGAGATGGGGGTTCCTGCCTGGCCCCCTGTCAGGGGCTTCAAGGACCATGACGCATTTTTCTTCTGGCTGAGCGCTCTGATTCACGTTGTGTGCGCCCAACCCTCCTGCAAAGGGATGGGGAAAAATCACATTCTGCCCTTGTTTGCTGTGGTATAAACCTGGAATTACCAGCCTTGAAGAAGGAGGATAATGGATGTGTGGCTGCCCTGGTTTTGCTGCATCCACAGGGTGAACAAGGCGGATTCAGCGGCAGAGCCTCACACAGAACTGCGTGTGCTTTTGTCTCCAGGGTGGTGGAGATGAGCAGGAGGATTCACCCTCGTCTCAGACCCTCCAAATCCTCAGCAGCAGCCCTGGTGGTTAGCAGAAGCATCATTAAAATGCTCCAGGCTGCATTTTTGTGGCCATTATCCACATATATTTTTCCTTCTTCTTCCCTAACTGGTGCCCAGTGCGCTGGGACTCGGGCTGGGGGTGACATCCAAGGCCAAGCTCCCGCATTTTAATGGCACAGGGAGCCTGCTCTGGAGGTGGCATCAGTACTGCAGTGCTTCTGGAAGTGGTAAACACGTAGGCTGGCCTTGTAAGGTGGGTTTTTCACTCCCCACATTAATTCATCCAGGCTTATTGGCGTTGGCAGCAGCTCCTGAATTTACATCTGGGGGTTTTCTTTGTTTTTGGAGTCGGTGGCTTTACCCAGGGAAAGTCTCCTGTGTCAGCAGGAGGAGGAAGGAGACGGGGGAAATAAAGAGGGAGAAGGACTTAGCATCTCATAGATGTTCAGCAGTTGTATAAAAGATGGATACAATGGTATAAATCAGTAGCTGATGCAAGATAGGAGCCCTTAGCACCACTGTCACTGTATTACATATATTTTGTATAAGTTCAGGGCACCTCTGAATTAAATTCCTGCTTCCCACCCCTTGTTAAAGTCAGCTTTCGGTTCCCCCAGCCTTTGGCTGTGCTGGGATCGCTTTGTTCTCTCCCAAGGGCGGTTTTTGGGAGGAGGAAAGAGAATCACAGTAAGTACAAGTGCAGATTCCGGGGGGGCCCAGGTGTGGTTCGAACCAAACCCTGCATAACATGCGTGTGCTTTGCCCTAAATATTCATCTGCTTTGAAAGTGCATCTGTGATGTGGGGAATGGAGGGACCAGGGAGGTGCAGCAGGCACTTTTAACTCTCCTCCCACCCAGAGCTCTGCAGTGTGTTTCCCTCTTGGGGATGGCTACTGCAAAACAAACAAACAAACAAACAAAAGATACATTTGCTTTTGACCTAAAATCTGGCAGAGGCGAGCTGTACCCCTTGCTGTGATAAAATCACGTTGCCTGAGAGCTGCCTCGTTGTAATAACCTTCCTCTTCCTGCCAAAGCATCTTCTAATTTGAGGGAATCTTGTAAATCCCACTGACAAACTCCCTGTGCTGATCCCGTGCTCGCCTCCATCTGCTCGCGCAGGGGAGCTCTGGAAGGGCTCAGTGAGGATCCACTGCATGGAGACATCACTAAATTGGACCAAGGGAGGCTGTTTGTGTTGTGTAACCCCTGGCAACAGACTTTTGGGCCATTTCCCTGACAGCAGTCGGCTCCTCACGTTGAGCCAAGCGGTGACTCGGCTGTGTGGGTGCACACAGAGGAAACTGTGCCTCAAAAAATAGAGATGTGGCTCCTCCACACCCCTCCCAGGATTATTTAATGCTGCTGCTGCTGCTGCACGTGGTGGTGCCAAGCTGCAGGTAGGAGTGGAGCTGCCAATAAACCCCCCTCCTTTGCCGTTTTGATGGTTATTTTTTTGATCACTGGTGCGATGAAAGGACATTTTATCTTTCCAGCGGTCGACTCGTGGTTTGACGTGCGCTGGTGAATAATGCAGGGCTTGATGCCTTCCCTCCCCTTTCATCTCTGGAGTGACACTGCAGACTTGTCAGCCTTCTTTCTCCCCTGAATAATTGTGTCTTGTGCTGTGTCTCCTTCTGTTGCAGAGCGATCGTCTCCTGATCAAAGGTGGTAAAATAGTGAATGACGACCAGTCTTTTTATGCAGACATCTACATGGAGGATGGGTTGATAAAGTAAGTGAATCTCGACGTGGTGTTGTGGGTGGGGATGTGCAGAAATGCACTGCAGAGAGCAAGGCAAGGCTTGGTCTCACTGAGCTCTATTAAATTGCAGTGGTGGGGAAAAAAAAAAAAAGAGTATTTCATGTATATCCTGGTGTTTAATGAAGGGACTTTAAAAACAAGGTGTTGAATTAAATAAACAACTGGGCCCAAACCCCCCTGGCTCAGAGGAGGCACTTACATGTGCTTAATTTCAGCCATGTGAGCAGCCCCATGCTGAGATGACACATGTGTTTGAAGTTATCTGTGTTGTAATGTTTGACTGAGTTATGACTTCAGATATTTTGAATCCAGAGTTCAGTGTCCTAACACACTTAATTCTGTTTTAGGATGGGAGGCTGGACTTAGGTGACCTCTGGAAGCCTCTTGCAGCGCTGAACTCTCTGGTTCTGTGATGCAAAGATCAATCCAACCCCCCTCAAAGCTGAAAAAAAACGAGCCTGTGGTTGAAGAGGTTCGGGCCTCTCTCTGTGTTTTCAGTCCTGAGAACATGCCTTTCTGGCAACGTTAAATACATTACAGATTTCTTTGGAAAATCACTCCTAGGGAAAAAAAAAAAAAAAAAGACAAGCCAGAGGTTACAAACAAGGAATTTTCCTGTGCTGCATAAACAGCCAGCACATGTGCTTTGTTAATCAAGGTTAAAAGTTAAAGGAGCCAGCCAGGGACAGCTAATTAATTGCAGTGTGTCATCCACTACTGCGCTTGTAGAAGTGAGTCTGTGAGGAGCTGGGCTGGAGGCACCTCTGAGGGTCTTGCCAGGACTTTGGTAACAACATCTGCCTGGATTTGTGTTTGTGCAGGGGCTTGTGCATGAGAGGAAAGGAGATAATGCAGAAGCAAAAAAGTCCTCCCAAAGCTGTGCTAGGATCTGAGTGGGTGTGGGAGAGCTGGAACCGAGTGTTGAGCTGCCACTTGGCCACCCCAGTCCAGCCCCAGTAAAGCTGGTTTGGGGGCAGTGATAAACCATGACCTGCACAGCCCCTTCCCCAGCTGCCAGGGGAGCTCCTTTTCCTTCCTTTATTAAAAAATAATATAAATATATTTATTATTTGTATATTTATAATTGATATATATATACAAAACACATAACTTTAAATCTAAAATACAATATAAACATATAAACAAAAATACAAAACAATTCTTTTATCGTTGCCCCCCCCATGTCCTGAAGGAATTGCACACCCCACTCCCAATTTTGCAGCTGCTCCAAGGGGAAGAATGAAATCCTCTCAGCCAAACGTGCTGTGCTGATGCTGTGCCCTCATTTATGTGGAAAAAGAAAGCTGCAGCCAGGTTAAGTAGCCCGGGGGGTGTTTGTTTACACCTGCCTGGGCCTGACAGTGCTCTTGGGAACCTCTTTTTTTTTTTTTCCCCAGGCAAATAGGGGAGAACCTGATTGTGCCAGGGGGGGTGAAGACCATCGAAGCCCACGGCAGGATGGTGATTCCCGGGGGGATTGATGTCCACACCCGCTTCCAGATGCCGGAGCAGGGCATGACATCTGCTGATGACTTCTTCCAAGGGACCAAGGCAGCCCTGGCTGGAGGCACCACCATGATCAGTAAGTGGCTGTTTCTTTTCTGTTCCAGCAAAGCTGGGCCTTTCCCTGTCTCAGATAAGCTCAGGAGCTCTGTGGAAGCCACACATTTGGGACCAGGTGGTTCCTGTCTCCGTGATGTCTGTGGAGAGATGCCCATCACACTGTTCCCACCCAGCAGCTCGATGCCAGGGTTGTTTTCTGTGTGTCTTTGAGAGCTGGGCCACTTGCTGAAGGGTTTTCATGTGCCCACTGCAGCCTCAGCACTGGGTTTTTGTTAGTGTGGTTCCTTCTCTGCTCATGTCCTCTTCTGGGGGAAGAGAGGGATTGGGAAGTGAAAATACCTCAAAATAAACAGACAGACAGAGTGACTGTTCTGCTGACAGCAGGATTAGACACTGATGGTGTTGCCCTCTGCCTCTGGAATGCCTCAGGAATGAGCTCCAGGCTCTCTGTCCCTGCTTGTGTTGCTTGGCCTGTCAGAGCCAGGGTCTTAAAACTCCATGAGCAACTCATTGTTGGTCCTGTTGTCTGAGCTGGAGTACAAACAAACCCCTCTGCTGCAGTGTGGACTCTGCCATGGTGCCCTGGAGTCTGTTGCTGCACAGAGAATGAGGGATAAAGGTGTGAAGTGATGCAATATCTGAGCACCTTCCAGCCTTTCATGTGCTCTGAGGTGCTGCCTTTGCACAGGAGGGGAGTTCAGGCACAGAGGAATAAAGAACACGGTTCAGGACAGGTTTAGTGCCTATTGTCCAATCCAGGGGTACAGAGAGATCTCAGGCACAGCCAGGGATCAGCCCAAGCCTCCTCAGTTCAAACCCAGCTCTGTTGGGACTGGAGCATCCTCCTCTCTTGGAGCTGTCATTGATCCCTGGACTGGGATCGACTGATGTGGAGGTTGGGAGTAGGAGCCAGTGGTCCAGACACAGCCTGGCCTGCGAACTTGGCCTAATACTTCAAATAAATCACCTTAAAATAACCTGGAAAGTTATTTTTCGTGATGTTCTCATCTCAGAGTGTGAGGTTTGTGCACGAAGGTGACTCCACACGGGGAATGTGAGGTGGGAATGGAGCTGGGGACTCACTGTGTGCACTGATATCCAGTTTTTCCTCAAGTCTTTGCTGTCAGTTTAAATGAACAGCACTGAAATGGCGTTTTCCTTTCAGAAAATTCAGCTTCAGTTCGTTGACTTTGTTCCACTGGTGGTTCCTTTGTTATTAGTGCACCTGGTTCACACTTGAACTACCATTTTGTTCTTCCTTGTTAAGCTGAATTAGATCAAAATAACTACATGTGACCCTCCTGAGTGTCTCACATGAAGGCATCAAAACACAAAATATCTCTGAACAAAAAAAGACACCATCTTCCTAAAGCTTTGTGGCGAGGGCACTGTTTGGGATGGTGGCCAGGCGTGTCTGAAGGGTGGGAATCGGCCCCTGGAGCTGTGGAAATCAGGACAAATGATCCAGCCAGACTTCAAAGCTGTCAGCTCAGCTGTTTTCTCAGCCAAATTCCAGCCTTTGCAGGAGTTTTTTGCACGCTGGAGCAGGGAGAGCTGCCCTCCTGAACATGCTCTTGGTGGGTGGCCTTTCCCAGAGCAGGTGGGATGTGGTTGATGGCAGAGGTTTTTCTTTTTTTATTTATTTTTTTTTTTCCTTTTATGATAAGTAGGGCAATATTTAGTGAGCTGGTTCATAATACTGGCGACAAATTACAGCCTGAAAATTGCACTCTCACAGTTGTATCATTGTATATTTTAAAGACTGGGACTTCTCCAAAGAACCTGCTCCTCCCATGGACACGTGTCCCACTGTGTGCCTCTGTTCCTGGGCTTTTTCTGGAAAAAAAAAAGGCCTTTTTGCATGTGAGATTTGTGGAAAAAAACCACAAAACCCACCCCACATTTCTTCATTTGTGCTTTAAGCAAACTTGGTATGATTTATTTACAAATACCTTTACTCCCCCTGTTTATACACAGCCCTAATTTTGGGCAAGCAAACAGGTTGGTCGGCTTCATGCTTCAATTTATTTCACATTTTTCATGCAGGAGGGCACTTTGAGGCTGTTTACTTCGCAGTCACTGTAGGGAAATATTTACTTTCCGTAGGGTTTTCAGTGAAATTAAACCAAGAGAGGGCCCTGGGTACGTTTCCCACTGATGTGGTTGGGTTTATAAAAACTGGGGGGTGAAATCCTGGCTTTGGGGGGAGCTAATGGGGGAGTTTTGTCCTCGACCTGAGCAGTGCCAGGAATTCACCTGGAGCTTCAGTGAAGCTCATCTGCAGCTCAGCTCCTTTAATTCTCAGGGGGAGCACACAGGGGTTCAGGAATATGTAAGCTATTATTTCAAGCCCTCTTCTCTTTTGCTTGCCCTCCCCCTTTTCCAGTAAATCCATCAGTTTTTTTTTTTCTGATGATCCCAGTTTTTTTTTTCTCCCCACAGCCCTCCCGAGGTTGCTTCACCGAGGAATTAGGGTTGATTTCTCTTCTGGCTCCCCCGGGGCCATCTGAGCAGGAATTCCAGCTATGATCCTTCTGTCCCTGCCCTCCCCAGTGCCCAAGGCAAGGCTCCAGCTGACTTTGCTGATGGAGGAGCAAACAGGGTTGGTTTTTCTGGGCTCAGATGACCTGTTGTGATAGGGCTGTTGCTCTGAGATGACAATTTTTTTTTTTTTCCTCTCTGTCCCCACCTTAAAACAATATTAGTGTGGGCATGTCAGCTGAGGGGGAAGGGCCCTGTGTGTTTTAGGATAGCATTGCTCTGGAAAAAAAGACTTGGATTCTGGCCCTTTTCAAATGTCAGAATGCAGTGTTTGGGCATTAGGGATGAAAGGAGGATTCCAGAACGATCCACAGAAGGTTTTGAAGGAGGGTGGGGGGTATTAGGGATGCTCCAACCTGTCAGGGTTGCTTCCCTGAGCTCCCCTGTATTCCATGGCAAGAGAACAGCCCTTCCAGAGTTTTGTCTGAAGTTGCCCTTTACGGGAGGTTCTTTCTCATCCACGGAGCCACAATTTTTGTGAGCTAAAACTGACATTTTTTTATAAAATCATAGAACATCTCTGAGTTGGAAGGGACCCATGAAGGTCACTGAAATCCAGCTCCTGTCCCTGCACAGGACACCCTGTTTCTGAGCCCCTGCTTTCCCACCTCGATGCCCCAGGATATAAAGCTGTCCCTGGAGCTGTTGGAGAAGGGAGACTCAGTGCGAGGTGATGCTTTTGTTGCTTATTGCCTGTGATGGGTAAAATCCCCCTCAAAACCAGTGGGAAAACTCCCTGTGATTTCAGCAGAGGCAGGGACTGCCTTCCCCTGCTCCCAGCCCTTTGGGAGGGATGAAGTTAAGCCCTGTATATTTACTGTCTCTCTGATCCTCGAGCCTGTTTAATATCCCAGGGAGAACTCCAGCTATCCAGGCCAGCTCCCACACACATTTTCAGCCCCTCCTCCCAGGCTCTGCCTCTTCCCTGGGTATCTGCTGTCCTTGGGTGAAATCTCTTGCTGACATTGCCCGTGTTGACTCAGTCAACCACTGTTATAATCATAGAGGGAAATTACAGTGAGAGAAATTATAGCTTCTCCTGGCTGGGTGACTTGGAAGGCAGCTGCCTTTTGAACTTGTCTAGCAGTTATCCTAATAACATGGAGTTGGGCACTGGGGATATGAGCTTGTGGATCTTGGGGAGCTTCAGGAACCTCACATGGGCTGCCTTCAGCTTCCTAATTCCTCACCCTGCTATTAGGGAGCTCGTGGGCAGGATGGCAGAGGTTTCAAGCAGGTTTTGAGCTGCTCAGCTCGGTCCAGTTTGTAGTGAGGTGACACCAGGTCTCTCCCAGGTCACCCTGAGGGTCACCACCTTGCTGGAAGGGAATGTTTCCAGCCTGGAACTCTTTCTTCACCTCTTGGTTTTTGATCTGTGACTTGAGGCAATGGAGCTGCCCCAGAAGAGGTCGGAGTATTGGACTGTGTGAGCTTAGAGTGGGGTTCAGAAAGGAATGCAGATAAACCAGTGAAGATCAGATCATATTCTACCTCACCCTGGGTGCTTTTATTTTACATCACCAGGGTTAATTTTATCCTGGTGGAGAGCAAGAGTCTAAATGGTGAGAGGAGGAAGAGGAGGGGGGGAGCAGAGGCACGGAAGGAGGTGACAGCAGTGGTCACACAGTGACTTGTGGCTGAGCTGGAATTATAAAACCGAGCATTTTGCATCCAAAAACAGCAACCACAGAGCTGCAGTGTCTCCCCAAGTCCCTGGCTGTGTGTACACAGCAGTGCATTGTTCCCCAGGCACCAGCCCCAGTTTTGTTTCTCTTTGCACCCAGAGATGAAAGGGGAACTGTGCGGCTGGACCAGCCCTGGCTCTGGGGCTCTTTGGCTTCCTGGCACTGCTTCTCCTGCAGCAAAGAAATGCCTAATTCTCTAGAAGTGTGCTGAAAATGTCCACTTGCTTCTGTAAGAAAGGATTGGTGGAGGTTTCCTTGGCCTGTGTGATGAGGGTGATGGCACTGCCGGGGGTTCAGAGTCCCTGTGGCCCTTTCTCAACTCCCCTTGGTGCTTTTCATCCCCCCCCAACTGCAGCCTGGGCACTGATTCCCACTAAATCCCCTCGCTCCACCGACTCCCAGCTTCCTGCCAGTGTGTTTGTTGCTTTCATTCAGGGCAGGCTTAAAATCCTTAATGAGAGAGTGGGGCTGTCAGCAAGAGCTGGGCAGTTCCCTGGTGCGAGCTCCTCTTTCCCGAGCCCTTAAACCCCCCTAAGTCCATTAGGCTCAGCCTGCACGGGGTGTGCAGCTCCTGTGCAGGCACAGCCTGCCCTGCTCCAGCCTCCCAGCAGGGCTGGATGGGCTCCTCTATTGTTCTGGTGGGATTTCCAAAGCAGGGGGGGCTCTCTGGGATCTGCCAAGCCCTTGATGTCCCTTGCCAGAGAGCACAGGAGGAAGCAGCTGTGCAGACCTCGGATGTGCTGCGTGTTGGTGGGGGGGAGCTGGGGGTTTTTCCACCCCCCCTCCTCCTCCTCTTTGGGCTGCAGCTATTGTTTGGCATCCCTCAGCACTGAGAGGACAGGAGCAGACAAGGGCTTGAGGAGCTGTGCTGGGGTGATTGGTGTCTTCACACATTCAGGCTGGGCTGTCAGTGCTGAGAGGTGAAATCCCTGGTGTTGGGAGCCCTGTGAAACCACCCAGCACGGCTTCTTTGTGAGTCAGATAGATTTTTTTCCCCCTATTTTCCCCATCTTCTGCCTTCCCCAGGGCAGCTCTGGATCCTCCCCTTGCTCCTCTCCCATCCCTCTGCCCCTTGGCAGTGCTGATTGTTGATGGGGTCCATGCAGGGTTTGGTTTGCCCTGTTCTGTCCACCCCATCCCTGCAGAGGAAGGAGGGCATGGAGAACATTCCCACACGTGCTTGGAGCCCTGGTTTGGTTGGGAGCACAGGAGGGTTGAGGAAGCAGCAGCACTGACAGTGCAGCCTCTTTCCTGCAGATGGGACTGACCCAGATTTTTTCACGCATCCAAAAAAAAAAAAAAAGGGATTTGGCTGTCACTCAGCAGAAATAACCAGTGTTGTCTGTTTATGCAATGGCACTTTAATGCCTCTTATTCCATATAATGCTGGGGATCAGGAGTGCTGCTTTCCCACTGCATGGAGGTGATGAGTTTGTGTTCTTTCCTTCGAAGAGCTGCTTTTAAGTGCTTTTCTTAAAGAACCCTGGAATGGTTTGGGTGGGAAAGGAACTTAAAGCCCATCCAGTGCCACTCCCTGCCATGGGCAGGGACACTTTCCACTCTCTCAGGTTGCTCCAACCTGGCCTTGGACACTTCCAGGGATCCAGGGGCAGCCACAGCCCCATCTCTGTGTTGTGCCTTTTACATTAATGGAAAAGGTCTGGGATATTTTGAAGGGTGCAGGTGGAAAAGGTGGGTCCTCCAGGTAAGGCTGTAGATGGGGGAAAAAAAAAAAACCTTAAAAAATAAAACACAGTTACCCACCTCCCTTAACATAACCCCACTAGCTGTCTGTGATGGGTTTGCAGGGCATGTGTGTTAAACCTTGCTGGATAAACTGCCTTAATCACCTTCAAGTCGAGACAAGGTCTTAAAAGAAGCAGCAGGAAATGGTGCCTGGGGCTCTTTTCTTGGCCTGGTTGTTTTTTTTTTTTTTTTTTTTTCTGGGCAGGGATTTTATTTTGTTGTTTTTTTGCCTTCCTACTGGTGTCCAATTCCTTGGCTTCTTGTGCCTTCCCCTGAGCTTGACTCAGCAGAAACCACCCTGGGCAGGCAGGACCTTTTAACTCTCCTCTTTGTGTGGCAGGGGAAGGAAACGAGTGGTGCCTGAAAGAAGGGAAAGCTCCAGCTCCCTGCAGGATTTCCCACTCGGGGTGGATTTGGGAGTGTTGTCTGTGGAGTGGAAATTGATGTCTTCCATCAGCAGAGTGGTTTTTTCCCCCCCTCTCTCTCCTTCAGCCCCTTCAGTCCACAGATCCCATCTGTTTCTTAGGAACTGGATTTCTTTTTTTTTTTTTTTAATCTTTCTGGTGAGAGGCAGAAATGCTTCAGGAATACAAATGAGCTCCTCCTGTCTGGCACACTTTAAACCTTGCTTTATAAACTGCCAGCTGTGACCAGCTCGGGGCTGTGCCTGCAGCTTTTCCCAGCCCTCACTGCCATGGAAAGCCCTGTGCATCCCCCAGGAATGCAGAGATGGGCACTTAGGAGTTATGGCTTCTGGGAAAACCCTTTTTTTTTTAAAAACTTGGTACACTGCAGTTAGTGCTGGGACTGCCCCTGTGGCAATGGGAGTGTCCTTTAATTCCTCCCTGCTGGCTGTCCACGAGGGGAGGTGGCTTTGTTGCAGCTTTAATTCAAATTAATGACCTGGTATTATAAGTAGAAAGTGATAATTTTGATGTAGAGCTGCCAATTTGGGAAGCACTGGATGCCACCAGGCAATGAGGTGCTCCCTGTCCATCCCAGGGAGATGTTCCCAGAGCAGGTGCAGAGGAAAGTGCTTGTGCTTCTGAGTGATAAAATAGGTTCACCATGCAAATATCCACTGGAAAATGGCTTGGTGGGTTTTCAGAGCCCATCAGAAAAGTTCATGGTGTTGGAAGCTCCCCTTTCAGCCACTTCTTGGGTGTGTTTGCACCAGCTTGCTTTGTTCCTGGAGCAGCTAGGGGGATATTTTTGGAATCTGGGGGACTCTGGGTGTTTTTACATATGAATGAAAATTCCCTGGCACAGCCTCCAGGCAGCAGGAGCTGCTGAAGGAGTTCCTTGAGAACCATTTTTTTTTTTTGCAGGGGAGGGGGGAAGTCCTCAAAGTGCAGCACAGTGAGTATGTGGTGCTTTGTGCCCCCAAATTTGTTTTTTTTCCTGGCTCTGGGAAGATCCCAGACTGTTTGAGGGGCTGGGGGCTGTGTCACAGGGTTCTCTGTTTAAATACCCCAGTATTGCTTCAAAAACCTCATTCCAGAGTGGGTGCCAGTTGATGATAATTCCCAACAGGCTTTATTGCAGGTAGGATTTCTCAGGATTAGTATCAGTGTCCAAAGAGAAGAGTTCAGCTACTGGTGGGGTACAGAATACTCCTCAGGCTGATGTGCAGGGGCTTTCTGCACTGTGAAACCAGAAAGTTTTGTAGGTGGAGAAAAAATTTCGATGTGCAGGTTGTTCTTAGAAGTGGAATGAGGCCGTGGTGGCAGGAGCTGAGTGATTCCCACCCAGGTGTCCTGCACGGATCCAGGGGCACTCCTGGCTGATCATGGGATGGTTTGGGTTGGAAAGGACCTGAAAATCATCCAGTGCCACCCCTGCCATGGGCAGGGACACCTTCCACCAGCCCAGGTCGCTCCAAGCTGGCCTTGGACACTGCCAGGGATCCACAGCTTCTCTGGGAATTCCATCCCAGCCTCTCCCCACCCTCCCAGGAGGGAATTTCCTTCCAGTCTCACGTTTGAGGCAGGAAATTAAGCTGAGGTGTAGAATGCAACAGTTGGCCCTAAAAGCTTAATAATGCAGCTTAAAATAAAAAAAACAACACAACCCAAAGTCAGATCTTGTCTGTAGGAGCTTCCCAGAGCAGTTTGTCGTGGAGAAGAGGGTTGGAAGAGCCACAGACTCTGGGCTGGCAGGGCAGGTGATGCCCATCCCCTCCAAGGTGGTGATTTGTGCCCCAAAAGTGGATTTGGGGAGACCCCAGGCCAGGCTGGGCTGTGCCAGACCTGGAGAAGGAGGTTCAGCAGCTGGGCAGGCACTGTCACAGGAGGGTCTGTTTAAACTAAGGGATAATCTAGTTAGGACCTCCTACAGGTTAATGATTCCAGAGCTCATTTGCAGGCAGCATCAGCCTTAAAAAGCTGAGAGGGGACCAGCATCCATTCAGAAAATTGATGTGTATGTGTGTGTGTGTGGGTGACTGTGCTGCCTGATCTCTGTCCTGCTGCACCTCCCAGCACAGTTCTCCCCATGAACAGGTGACATTGAGGGCTGGCTCTGTCCCTGCTGGTTCTGTGTGACAGCTGGCAGTGGTTTCAGCGAGCACAGACAGGGTGAGGGGCTGTGGGTGTGATGGTGATTGGTGACAACCTTTTCCTCCCACCATGATGTCACTTCATCACAGCCCCATGGAGAAGAAGTGCCTGGTCCTTGTCCTCCCAGGGGAGATTTTTTTTTTTGTGGCAGATACACAAAATTTTTGCCTCCCCCTTTTCTCTCAAAAGCTCCATTAAAAATTATTTTTTTTTTTTTTTCAAAAGTTAATTGTTCAGAATCAGAACTCTTCACGTTTATTTTTTGGGAGGAGAAAAAAGAAAAAAGATTTTCCTCATCCTGGAAACGCAAAGCTCTCTCAGAACCATGACAAATTTCCAGTGTAAAAAACTTGACATCCTGCAGTTGGGCTCCTCTTCATCTCCCAACAAGCCCCCCTGAGTCAACTGTGGGCCACGAAACGAAGCTGAGAAGCCAAAACTTGGCCAATAATGATGCAAATTCCAGCTCCCTGGGTGGAGTGGAAAAAGCCTGAGGGGCAGGATCCATCTGCACTGACCTGAGAGGGCCACGTGATCCTTTGTCCTGTTGTTCCTGACCCAGCTCTTGCCCCTTGGATGGGCTGTTGTGGCTGTGTTTTGTCTTCACTTGGAAATCCATGGCTACAAACAAAAGGTTTTTCTCAATCCCAGTCCCTCAAGGTTTGCACACCAGTTCATATGGAAGCCTTTGATGTCCTGTGTGCTTTTTTCTTTTTTCCATGTGGAGCATGACTAAAAGAAAGGATAAATCTTGGAATCACTTAAATATCTCCTTTGAACTTGGTTCTCCTCCTCCTCTGCCATGGAGACCTCCTGAGGTACAAGCACAGCTTGGATGGACAATAAACCTGCACTGGGAAGAGATGGAGCCTTTTTATTTTAATTTTTTTTTTTTTTTTTGATCTGACCTTAATACATCATCATTCCAGCTGCTGGAGAGGGTTATTAGTTATTGCTCTTTGTGCTTGTGTCCAGCTGGCCTCAAGTTATGACATTTATTTTGGATGCAATCAGCAGAAAGGACAAGTGGAATATCTGGGTGACATCAGTGGGGGAATAAGGGAACAACATTGCAGGCTGGGGATGTAATCAGGGTGGCACAGATAAGTCTGATTCCTCTGAGCCTGCTCCAGCTTCTGATTTCTGGGCATTGAGTCCAGAAAACTGGGCCTAAACTGACAGAAAACAGCGTGTGATGTCATTTAAGCTGCCTTTTCTCTTAGTTTGGCAGACTTGTGCAGGAGAACAGCGCTTGGGTAGTGGGATTAGCACTGGAAGTGCTGCTCTTACTCCTCAGAATAATCTCTTTATTCCAGTATCTTTTCTTGGGGGAGGGAAAAAAAAACCAAACCCACAGTAAAATAATGTGGGAATAAATCCCCCCCACAAATAGGCAGAGCTGAATTCTGATTGCTGGAGCCAGGATGTTAAAAAAAAAAAAAAAATCCTTTCTTTGGCTTCTGATTACCTTGAAGTGCAGCACTCCAGGTGAACAGTTGGGATTCAGAGGGATCTTGTTGCTGTCCTTCCTTGCCATGGATCAAAACCAGGACCTGGAGCGTGGCTTAGAGGAGGAATTGGGATGAAATAGGAATGTGGGAGGTGTGAGACTCTTTTTTGGTTACTTAATTTGGGATTTTTTGAGCTCAGAAGAAGAAGTGCTGAGGCCTCTTTCTGTCCTGAGTGGATGCTGAGGGTCTCTTTCTATCCTGAGCTGGAGGTTGGGTTTCAATACTTCAATCAGAATTTCTGTTGACTTGGAAACAGCTTCTGTCATTGGACAGGGCAGCTTTTGGTAGCTCCATTTCTTGGCACATGAAAGGCTCATGATACCCAGGTAAAAGCAGAAGGGATTGGGAATTGGAAGTGTCTGGCTGAAATAAGGTCTGGGATTATGGGATAAATCTTCTGTGAAGCTTCTTGGGTCGGTCCAGGGCCTGTCTTGCAGCTCATGAATATTGATTTTTATTCCACTTTGCTTTGCTCCCCGTTCCCACCAGTGCCAGCAGCAGCTCCAGACTCCTGAGTGGGGCCCTGTGCAATTAGCAGGGCTGAGCTTAATTACAACCTCCCCATAAAATGCCTTGTGACACAGAGTGTACAGCTCCATAAATTTTCCAGATTTCATCACATGCAGTTGCTGGGGGGGGATTAAGTGGCATTAAACAGGCAGATGTGTTTGCAGTGATTCAGGTTTTTTGGGGTGGGGGAGATCTGCCTGCTCACAAGTTCAGCTTCAAGGTTGAAGGATTTTCACCTTATAAACTCCTCTTAAACAATAGGGGCACGTTTAATGCCTGTAGGAGCAGGAAATAATGAGTAAAACTGCAGTTCAGGACAGCAACTGGAGCCCTGAGCACGTGCTTTTATTGCAGACACAATTTTGGTAACATCTGACCCTGATTCACGTTTATACCGTCCACATCAAGTCGTTTTTTCTCCTCCCTGGTGGTGGTGGTCATCAGCTGGAGCCCAAGAAAATCCTCTTGCATGCTTTGGATGACACTTAATTAGATAGTTTTTAAAAAAAAAAAGAAAAAAACACACCCTTTCCAGGGGAAAGCTGGAAGCAAAGGCTATTAATAGAAGCTCCAGGAAGGGGTTGTTTGCAAGCCAAGGCCTGCTGAAATGAGGCAGGATGCAAAAAAAAAAAAAAAGGGGAAAAAATGCACATGCCACAATACCAGGAAGCTATAAAAGCCATTAATCCCCACCCATGAGCACATCCATCCAAAAAGGAGAGTTTAGTTTGCAGGGAGAGGCAAAGAGCTGCCTTCAGCTTCTCTCACTGAAGCAATAATTTCTCCTGGGCTTAGCAAGGGGTCAAAAATATAAAGGCCTGGCTCTAAAACTGCTTTTTTTTTTTGTTTTAATTTTTTTTTTTTGAGAGNTTTTTTTTTTTATTTTTTTTTTTTTTTTTTGAGAGATTCCAAGTGCCAGAAAGAGATTATATGGGATTTTTTTTTTTTTTCCTGGCTTTGCTCTCAGAGCATCCTGCAGGCTGGGGGTTAATTCCCCAGCCTTCTGTGCTGGATTCCCTGGGGCCCCCCTCCAGATATCTCCCTGCTCCAGGAAGGATCCCAGCTTGGAAAAGAGGGGGTCAAGGTGTGAGGCTTTTAAAGCTGAATAAAGACAAAAAGATGTTTAAAGCCAACATTTCAAATTTTAGGCTGCTCTGTGTGGAGTCAGGGGTTGGATTTGGTATCTGTGTGGGTCCCTTTCAGCTTGGGATATTCCATGATCCTTTGAAATTCTGTAAAAAAGTAGGAGTGATCAGAGCTTCTTAATTACTGGTGTGCCTGTAAATGGGATTATGTAGAATGTAATACAGGTTTTATGTCAATATATGATAATAATGTGCTAGTATGTGATTAGTCAATGCTAATTGTCTTGAAGTAAATGCACTTTATAAAGTGATGCCATCACTTCCCCACCCCACTTAGATTTTCCCATTCTTCTGTTAAAACTGTCTTCCTTTATTTTCCCCCATATTTTGGAGCCCTCCCTTTAAATCCAGCCCTTAATTCATTTTATTTCCCCTATACTTGGAGCCCTCCCTTTAAATCCTCCCCCCTAATTCACTTTATTTCCCCCATATTTTGGAGCCCTCCCTTTAAATCCAGCCCTTAATTCACTTTATTTCCCCCATATTTTGGAGCCCTCCCTTTAAATCCACCCCCCTAATTCACTTTATTTCCCCCATATTTTGGAGCCCTCCTTTAAATCCACCCCCCTGATTTTCCCCTTTCCTTCCACGCCGAGCCCTGGGGGTGGTGGCAATCTCTCTTCCCATAGTTTTTAACAACCTTTTTGGGTGCAGGGTGGCTGGCTGCCAGCTCTGGGGCAGGAGATGATAACCCAGCAGTGGTTTGTGGTGGTGTCTCCCTCCAGCTCGTTGTCTGCCTTTAATCCTCATTAATCTGCTCAAGGAGGAGCGAAGGGATCACGGGTGGGAGAGACAGGTAGGAAAACAGCCCTGGATGGGTGGGTGGGAGCTGAAATCCCGAGGAGGAAGAGCAGATGCACCTTGTGAGATGTGTGTGGTGACAGGAGAGCAAAGCCAGGCAGGGCACTGGTGATTAGGAGAGGTAATTAAGGGTCTCTGATTAGGGCTGGAGCAATCCCAGGGTGTGGGTCCTGCAGGTGCTCAAATCCCCCTGCCCTCAGAGGATTGTCTGGGAGGAAGATAAACACACTACCCAGTCACTCTGGAATCCTCTCAGGGTTTTACCAAGGGAGAAAAAAAAAATCATTTGTAATATCTAACCCCTCTTGTTCTTATTTTTATTCTAAAGCAGTTCCTCTGCTGATGTAACAGCCTGGTTTGCTCCTGAGCCACATTTTTTTTTGAGATTCTGCAGCTCAGAAGGTTGAAAAATAAATCTACAGGATGTTTCCTTGCCTGTAGCTGAGAAACCACTAACCTTGGCTCTGCCATGTGACTTGCTGAGAGTGGAAGTCAAATAAAGAGAATTGTAGGATTAGGCTGAATTTCACTACAAGGCCCACAGACTGTTTCGTTCCTGCTTTGAAGGTTTCACCTTCACAAAAGGTTTTCTCAGTCCCAGTCCCTCAGGGTTTACAGGCCATTTTATATGGGAGCCTTTGATGTCCTGTGTGCTTTTTTTTTTTTCTCTCATGGGCTTCGAGTGTGGAGTGTGACTAAAAAAAACCATAAATAAATCTTGGGATGGCTTAAATATGAAGTGATGCTTAAATGATCTTTTCCTTTTCTCTCTCTTCTTTTTTTTTTCCTGGTTTTTGGAGCTGGCTTTGGGGTTTAAAATTGAGCTGGCAACTTCCTTTGCAGCCTTCAACACAGCAATAATCCACAAGAGGAAGCAAACATCTGGGCTGTGTGGTGTAGGGTGGAGGATAAAGGGGTGACAACAGCCCTGATGTCACCACAGCTCGTCCTGAGTGTGTCCCTGCTCCTGGGGCAGATCATTCCCAGGGGTCACCCTGGCAGTCTGGGGCTGTGGGAAAGCAGCAGGATGGAGCTTTCATCTGCTCCTCTGGAGCTCAGGGGGCCTCCAAGGAAAAGCTGCCTTGTTTTATTCCCAGCTCTTGGGCTGTGCCTGAGGACTGGAAGGACCTTTCCCTGAGCTGGTCAGAGGCAGATGCAGTGTCTTTTAAGAGCAGGAGGAGAATCAACCTGGGCTCCTCTCCTTTCCAGGATTTAGGCTCGTTCTTGCTGGTTTGATCTCCCAAAATCCCCAGCCCTTGCACGTAGGGGTGTGGGCTGTGACCTTGCAAGGCAGTTGGTCCCTTCTGCTGTAACAAGGGATGGAAAAACTTTGGCATTTGTGTCTGAGTTACCTCCTGGGATGCCACTGTGACTGTCCCCTGCTCTGCCCCTTCCCTGAGCCACTTTGGACTGCTTTAATCCCAGTTTTTGAGGGCTGTTTTCTGTCCTTGGCACACCCAGCCCTCCTCCTCGCTGTCCTCCTCCACGTGGCCGGGGTGGAGTGGTTGATCACTGATACTTGCCTGGCACAAAACTGCTGTGCAGACAAACTGTGCTGTGTTCTGAGGGGGTGGTTTGGCTGTCAGGGGGCTCAGGGGAGCTGCTGGGAGATGTGTCTGCAGCACAGCTTCCATGGGGGATATTCCCAACCCTTGGAGCTGCACCACCACCTCCATCCCTTCCCCTGACTGCACCCAGCTGTGCTCTGACTTTGTCAGAGATCTGACAGAGCTCCCTTTCCCCTCTTCCCACTCCCTCCACAACCTCCCATTAGTCACAGTTGGGCAGTGCATGAATTGAGGTGGTGATAAAGCTCTGATCCCAGACACCAGAGTTATTCCTGGAGGCTCCAGAGTCGTTCCTAGGGACTCTGTGCTGGGCTGTGAAGACTCTGTGTTAACCCCTTGGTGCCTCCAGGCAGGATTTCCCAATGCCCACGAGCCATCCATCATCTTGGGGCTGCCAGAGCTCTCTTGCCTGGAGTGGGGATGGGTTTATGACTGGGATGTGTTACAGATGAAATGGTATTTTTGTTTTGTTTTGTTTTGTTTTTTTAACGAGGCAGTGGGCTGAGAAGACAGTGCTTGTCTTAGGGCCATTTGTGCAGACCTGGGGTTTCTCTGCATCCCCACTGGTGAGGAAAAGGGAATGTTATTTTTCTCCTTGTCGTTCATTCTGCTTAAGCTAAAGATTAACTTTGGCAGAGCGACAAGGGGGCTTTGTGCTGGCCAAGAAACAGTTCAGTCTGGGAGTTAACAGAAGGTTTCTGACCACTGGGGAGGAGGAGATCATGCAGCAGGAATTGGAGGATTTTTTAAAAAGCAGGTCAGTTGATTGTCTGGTTATATTTGGGTTGCTTTCTCCAGCGGTGGCCAAAAAGCACATCCTTGATGTGATGCCAGACAACAGGCAAATGTCAAAGCTGTGTCAAGTCATAGCATGGATTTCTCTGCTGGGCAGGGAGTGGACAGAGACCACCAGCCACTCCTGAAGGCCTGAGCTGATCAAAGCTGCAGCTGCACTGCCAGTGCATCAGTAAATATGAGCACATCGTGTCCTCCCCTTGGCTGGGGTGGTGCTTCCAGGACCAACACAGACCTTTGGGGAAGGCAAAAATATCCTAACCTGTCACACAGCCTCCTTTGCAAAAGGGAGAGAGGATGGGCAGAGAGAGAGAAGGGATGATTTGGGGTCATCTCTTGGCTTTCTGCAGTGTTTGCTCAGCTCAGACATCAGAGATGTCCTCACAGCATTGAAGGTCGTGGCTGTTCAGGAGAGCTGGGCTGGCTTTGCAGCAGGGTGAGAGCTCCTGGTGTAAATCCAGTTCTCAAGGCAGTGCAAAACCAGTAAATCTTGGCTGTTGTGTCTGTGTGGGGGTGAAGCAGAGCTTTGTTCTCCACTGAGAGCCAGTGGGACCCAGGGCTGTGTCTCTTCCCCCAGCTGTGATTTAGAGCTGCTGAGCTGATGGCAGCCCTGATACTCACCATGAAGTTAAAAATAAACCCCTCGAGTTTCTCTGCTGATAATTGAAGCATTCTTTTATTCTTTTTTTCATGTGTTTTGATGTAGAATCGAGCCAGGTCCTCTCCTCCTCCCCAGCTTTGACCCCCAAAATCCCACAGGGCTTTTCCTGCTCTGGCAGCAGCAGTTCAGGGTGGGAGATGCTGACTTTATTCTTTTATTTCACCGTGTCTAGTGAAGATCTTAGAGATCCCATGTGCTCAAGATGAAAACCAGGAACTCCCAAACCTTCAGATCCAAGTTTCTTGAGTCACCCTTTGAGGCTTCTCTGCATCTGCAGCTGCCTCTGAGCCCGCTTGCTGCTGGACCTGGTGTGTTTGGGCTGGAGTGAGGAGCAATCAGAGCAGATTCAGGGGCAGCAGGACCTGTGTTGGTTCCAGGAGGTGTCTCTCCAGCCACGACAAACTGCTGCTCCTGCTTCTTGCTCTCCTCATGTGTCTCTGGGAGATGCTCCTGCTTGGGCTGGTGCAGCACCAGCTGTAGTAGCAACTCTCCCCTTCAGCTGCTGCTCCATAACCCTCCTGGCTGCATCTCCTGCTTTAGAAACCACTTAGAAATCTCAAAGTCAAACAGTTTTAAGGGGAAGGGGGTGGATGTCTGGTTCTCATGCCAGCACGAGCATCTTATAGGTACCCAGGGAAAGCTTCTCTGCCAGCCATTTACCAGTGCTTTGGTTGTCTTTCCCAGTTGACCACGTGGTTCCCGAGCCAGGGACCAGTTTGCTGACAGCATTTGACCAGTGGAGAGAATGGGCAGACAGCAAATCCTGCTGTGACTACTCCCTGCACGTGGACATCACTGAGTGGCATAAAGGTGTCCAGGAGGAGATGGAAGCTCTGGTTAAAGATCATGGTAAGCTCAGCCTTTCCCCTCCTTGTTTTGTTTTGCTTGTGAAGGATTTTACTCTTACACCCCAATAAAGGTGTTTTCAGGCCCATTCTGGCTCCTTGTGAAGGTCTGGGCAGTTGGCATTGCAGGGCAGGGGCTGATTTTCCAGAGGCGATTCTCCTTTGTGCAGTGGAGCCCCTTGGAGCTCATTAGTGCAGAGGGGTGATAATTGCAGCCTTTTAAACTGTTCTAAACCAGGGAAGTATCGGGCCCAGAAGGAACAATCCATCTCTGGCTGCTAAAAGTGAAAAGCAGAGTAAAATGACCTCACAGCTTTTCCCTCCTCTTTAATTTCCCAGCAGATTAAAGTCATTTATTTGCCTCATTGCTGCTTGCTGGGGTGGGGGGCTGCTGGAGGGGCTCTGTTTTGTAGTTTTACCTGTGCTCTCTTTTCTCCCAGGTGTGAACTCCTTCTTGGTGTACATGGCTTTCAAAGACCGCTTCCAGCTCAGTGACTCTCAGGTAGGAAGGCTTGGGGGTCGATGCTTCTGTCACTGCAAGCTCATAAAAGTGTTTAAATTCAATATACTGGGCCCTGACATCCTCTTCTGCCTCCAGTCTTCACGTGTGTAACAGAACCTGAGATTTGCAACAGTACCCAGAGCTCTGGTTGGAAGATTATATTTTTAATTAAGAACCAAAGCCGGCCAGCAACAAACCCTGAAAGGCTTGGCTGGGGGAAGCAACAGCAAACCCCTCATTTTGAGAAGTCTGAGGTTTTATTCCAGCTCCTCTGGGGTGGAAGCAGTGGCAGTTTTATGAATTGCTGCTTTATGCCTCTGCACAGGGCAGGACAGTGAGACCTCTGGGTTAATTAATCTGTTTATCAGCTGAAACCGAGCCTGCTTTCTGGTGTTGGAGTGGCTGGGACCTTAAAAAGGAATTCCCCTCCTGTTTGCTGTTCTTGTGGGTACATTTGGGCACATTTAAGCTGTTGAGAGGGGCAGTTGATATTCCTGAAGCTGTGGGAGGAGAGGAATGCCGGGGAGTTGTTTGGAGCAGTGTGGGAGGTGCTGGAGTGTCACAGTTATCTCTGATGACTCTGGAAACATTTTAATGAGGGACCATTGACGGCGCCAGTTGTGGGTTACTCGACCTCAGCCCTCTCCAAGTGGTTGCAGGAGTGGGAAATCACACTGCTCCTACCTCCAGACATCGGATTTTCATGGAGTAGCTGCACCCAGCCCTCCACTGTAAGGGATGTTCTTCATGCCAGGCCCCAGTAAATGAAGGCACAAAACAGCTACAGCTCCATGAGCTCTTCCAAATCCCTCCAGCTGTGGGCTTTTGCTGTTGTTATTTCTTCCTCCAGCGTGGTAAATACTCCAAACCCATTGACTAACCCTTCTCTGCCACATCAGTAACATCCAACTTGTACAGATCAGGAAACGAAGTGACAGCCGTGACCAAACGGGTCGCGCCTCTCCAGCAAAACCCCGTCCTGCCTTCCTTTAAAGCTTCTCCTCCCCTCTTCCATTCTGCAAACCCCCTGTTTGCTGGGGCTCAGCCTTTCTGCTGGTGGGAAGTGTTTGGTGTGGGGATGAAAAAAATGTGTTGTTTTCTGTCTCCCAGATCTACGAGGTCCTGAGCGTGATCCGGGACATCGGCGCGACGGCCCAAGTGCACGCCGAGAACGGTGACATCATTGCTGAGGTATGGCCTGTTTATTCTGGGCATTATTCCCTCCAAAATGCTGGCAGGGCTTGAAATTCTCCTTCCTTCTTTGCAAAGGCTGTTAAAAGCGTGGCAAGGGGGGGTGTGAGCAGAGCTGGGGCAGCAGATTTGAGAGCCCTCGTCGCTGGTAAAGCGGGTTTTTTGTGGTGGCTTTTGGTTTGTGGTGAATGGGACATCTTTTCCTAAAAGTAAAAAAAAACTGGGTGTGACCATCCCTATGTGTAGTAAATAAACTGTTCTGCAGTAAATAAGAGGAGTGGGAAGGGATAGAGCCTCACACAGTACCCGGGATGCTGATGCTTGGGGTCTGTTCATCCTCCAAACAGCAGCAAAGAAGAAATGTTAATAATCATCTGGATTTGACCTGATCTCCAGCTCGTTTTTATACACTCTGCTTCAAGCATGCAGAGGATTTCTGTGTTGTCTGACTGGGAAAGAGCCCACCTGAGACTCTGAGCTCACTTGTCTGCAGTTGCAGGATGATTTCTCTTCCCAGGGTATCGTTTTGCCACGTCCTGGAGTTGGTTTTATAGACACAAATGAGCACTGAAAGTGGAGGGGCTGTGAACCCAGTGTGAAGCAAATCCAAATAAAAGGTTTCCTTGACCTCCTGTGAGCAAATCAGCAAGGGCTTTGGGAGCTCTGGTTATTGTCAGCAAGGGAAGTTGGACAGGACTCTGCTTGCCTTATGTGATTATCACCCAGCACAGATGCTTAGGATCTCACTTGTACCCCTTCCCAACAGCTGTGTGTGCTGCAAGAAGAACTGCCTGCTGCCTTAAATCTCTTTCCTGCTCTTTTTTTTCCTCCTCTAGGAGCAGCAAAGGATCCTGGAACTGGGAATCACAGGCCCTGAAGGGCACGTGTTGAGCAGACCTGAAGAGGTGAGGACTTGCCTGCCTTTGCATTTATTCCCCCCCCAGTTTATAACATCTTTCCATTGCCATCAAGTGCTTCCTGCTGGGATGGATGTGGCTGGAAACAGGATTTCATCCTGACTGTAGAGATTCTGCCACTGACTTTTCTAGATCCAGTCTCTTGGGCTTCTCTCTTGGTCCTTATTTTATCAGACTTCCAGTGAATCAGCAGGATTTTTTAATGTGTGTCCAAACCCTGCCATGGTCTGAGCCACTTGCATCGCTTCCATTACTGTAATATTTGTTATTTTGATGAAATTTTACCAAGGGTAAAGGTATTTTTTTAATACCTCAATCCCTCTTAAGTCTTTGAAATAAATCCCAAGGGCAAAGAAGAACCTTAAAACTTTGCCTTAGAGGCTGGTTCCCATTGCATTCTTCCTTCCCCAGTCTTGCAGTGTGTGTGAGCTGGACACCTCAGCGTGGCATTCCTGCTTTGTGGAGCCCATCTGTTCCGGACAGGCTGTTCTTTTTTGTCCCTCTGAGTTCCTGGGGGCTTTGCTGCCTGCCAGATGTGGCAGCTGGGAGCTGGGGAGGGGGGTGAGATCATCCATCCACACGTGCCCCTCGTGCTCCTGCTCTTATTTGCTCCCCTTGCTCAGGACAAGCAGCATCCAGAGGCGTTTCAGGAGGAATATAAATCACTTTGGGGGAGAAAAATGCTCGGCTTGGAGGGTAAATGAATCCTCACAGAATTCGTGGGGGATCTTGTGCTTCCTGAATTTGTGAGTGAACACTTGCACTGAGCTTCCCATTCACCCATCCCTGCCTTCCTATTTAGTTTTTAAAAAAAAAAATTTCAATGTCTTTTTTTTTGGCTTGCACCAGGAGAGTTGGAGCAGATGCTGACACTGTGGGGCACCCCCTAAAGTTGTGTTGGCTTCAGAGGAAGGCTGCTCCCACCTTAAATAACCTGAACACCAAACCAGCCAAGTCGTGTCTGGCTGCTTCAAAGCTCATCCTCTGTGGAGCAGGAGCTTTAAAGTGTGAGCTGTGTGTTCCCCTGGCTTGCTGATGTGTGCAGAGCTGGGTTCTCCCCCAGCACACACGTGGCTGCCCCAGATGAGGAGCAGGAAAGCCTCTCCCTGCTGTCCCTCAGTGCAGCTGAGCTCAGCTGGGCTCTGCCCAGGGCTGGGGAGCGTTTGATCCAAAATTCTCCTCCTTGGAAGTCATAGGAAGCAGGGCAGGAAACGATGTCATCTGGTTCCCTCCCTCCCTCCAACGTGGGAGTGACTCTGTGCTTTTGAAAACATCCAACTCCCTGCAGACTGGCTGGTGATAGAGCCCAGATTCCGAGGGTGGCAGCACATCCCTAATTCCTGTTGACTTCAGCAGGAGTGGATGTTTGTTGTGTCCCTCTGGGGTGCTGTTGACACCAGAATTGGCTTCTCCCCCTCAGGGGGATGCAAAGCCCGTCCTGAGGACTGGTGGTTGTCATCTGGCTGAGGAGCTGCTCAACTCAGCCCTCCATCTGCACCAGACTAGCAGGAGTTGCCGAGCAAGTCTGAAATATTTGTGATTAAATCAAAACTCCCACTCCTTTCGGCGGGAATTACAGCGGAGTGAGGCATCCAGGGGTCTGGCCATGCGTGTTTCTGTGCACGTCTGAACTCCCAGCTCGGCAGGAATTCCTGAATTAAGGCTTGGGTTTCACTGCTGACTCGGGTTTAGGTCACTTCACTCACCTGGGCTGAGCCTGGGTGACAGTGCTCAGCACCTTGTTCCAGCCACCAAGCAGAGCCCACCATCCCAAGTCAGCCTCACCCATCACTCTCTGCAAAACTCTCCCCCCTCACAGCTCAGTTCACTCTGTGATGACTTCCCCATCATTTTTTATTTTGTTTTTATTTGAGCCACAAAAACGCTGAGAGCACAAGCAGGCCAAGTGCTCCAGGAAATGTCTGTCTTTTTTTTTTTTATTATTTTTTTTTCCCTCCCCAATCCAAGAGGAATTGCTGTGCTAGGGCTTCTGATGCATCCTGATAATTGCAAACATTCCCCTTTGGACTAGTCCTTGGCTTATTGTTATGTGCCTGTCACCATAGCATCTGGGCACAAGGCAGGAATTCAGCAGCCTTGCTCTCTTTCTGTGCACAAAATATTCTCCTGCTGCCTTGCAGTTTGGTCCAAAGCCTGGTGGGGTGTGTTGTTTTATCCCACTGCTTTGCATGGGGGGGGAAACTGAGGCACAGGAGTGGAAATGTGACTTCCAGAGCTGCTTTAATGGGGAGTTTGGTGACAGATGCCACAGCCTGGAAGCACTGGCCTGTCTTGAGTCCCCTCCTTGTCTCTCAGAAGGGACAACTGTGCTTTTCTTGGCTCTGCTCTCAGCCCCTGAGTGCTCCTGGCTGTGACACCCCGAGTCAAACCTCCTGGAACAAACACTCTCCCTCACAGCCTTTTTTCCATTTGCCTGGGGCAGCTGGGCCTGAAAATATCCCCTTGTGTTCCCCCCTCTTTGCCTTGGTGGGGGGGGTCAGTCCCAAACCCTGGCTGGGGCTGTGTAACCCTTTGGGCACCAGAGCCCACCAGGATGGCTCTGGTTAGGGGGGGAAAGGTTGTTTTGCTTTTAAGAGCTCCCAGCTGTTGTCCTGGTGGGTTTTTCTGAGCAGTTCTGGAGTTCTTGTCCAGGTGGTTCTTTCCCTCCAAAGCACAGTGTTAGGAGCCAGCAGTCACACAGTCATGGAATGGTTTGGGATGGAATGGGCCTTAAAGCTCACCCAGTGCCAACCCCTGCCATGGGCAGGGACATCTTCCACTAGCCCAGGTCGCTCCAAGCTGGCCTTGGACACTCCCAGGGATGGGGAGCCCACAACCAATCTGGGCAGCCTGTTCTGATTCTGGGACTGATGGTGATGATTTGTGGTGCTTGGGCTGCAATTAAATCACTGCAGAGCAGATTTTCACAAGTGCTGAGCGTGTCCCAACCCCTCCATGGGGTCCATGGGGGGTGCTGGGAGCCTCTTGAACTTGGCACTCAGGTGGTGGGTTGCTCTGGGCTTGTTGACTGGGTTGTTTGCTTGGAAAATGTCTGTGGGATTGCAGGCTCTGCTCTCCGTGGCACTGTGAGTTAAATGCCTCCTCTGGATCCTCTGATTAGGGTGTGTGATCCATGACAACCTGCAGGGTGATGCTGATCATCCCCAGGCTGCAATCCCAGCCTGACCCCCAGTTTTGCTGGGGTTCATCCCCGGGGCACCTGCAAGGAGAAGGAGCTGATTTTGTGGGGTGGTTTCACACACTCCTGTCAGATCCCAAGCCAGAGGTTGTGGTGGAGGGTACAATTTGGGAGGCTTGTTTTGCAAAGGTGGCTCCAGCAGGGTGTGTGGGGCAGCATCTCCCTGCTCTGGGGGCTGGGCCCTGAGTAGCTCTGTTGAGTCAACACTGAGTGGCTTATTTTTGTCTGGGTTAAAGAAAGGGCTTAATCACTCTGACCCGGAGCACCTGGAGTGTTGGTTTAGCTCAGACTTTGTCTGCTGGCAGAGAAACTCTGGAGCAGCCTGGGAGAAGAGGTTCCAATGAGAGGGGACTGCAGCTTGGTGTCGTTTAGTGGCTGTAAATTGGAATTTGCAGAGTTGGAGAGGTGGGAAGTGCCTCATCTTGGCCCTGCACACTGTGCTGTGACCCTCTGGGCTGTCCCCTAACCCACCTTTGTTCCTCAGGTGGAGGCAGAGGCCGTGAACAGGGCAATCACCATCGCCAACCAGACCAACTGCCCCCTCTACATCACCAAGGTGATGAGCAAAAGCGCCGCTGATGTCATTGCTCAGGCCAGGAAAAAGGGTAAGTTGTTTCCCTCTGAGCTCATGCACTTCAGCTCCCTGCCAGCATCAGCTCCATCCCCACAGGAAGGGTTTCTTTTTCCAGTGTTATCGTCCAGGCTCTGTTTTAAAAGGTCCCAAGCGACTGCTTCTGTCTCATCTCCCCCAGACAAGCATCCTGTCAGAGCCAGGAGCTGTTTCTTCTGTTCCTCCTGAGCCTCTCTCTGTTCACACTCATCCTCCCACACTGAGCCTGCACGTTATCCAGAGCCATTCCATGCTGGCTCCATTTAGTGGTTCCCCTTGGAATCTGCAACTTCCAGCTGCTGTGGCTTTTCCTGGGTGCTTTCTGCTCTTCCCGGGGCCAGAAGTGATTCCAGGAGCCCTGACAGGGATGTTGGCTCACTAACCCTGCTGGATTTAGCTGGAGTATCCCCAAATCCAGCTGCCCACTGTGCTCCTTGCTTGTGGAATAGGTGCTGGAGCCCACAGCCTGGCATCCAAACAGGAATTGAGATCAACCAGGCTGGGAATTGCAGTCCCCTTGGATAACTCTGCCTCCAGGGTGCTGCAAGAAGCATCATTCAGAGCTGCAGTGGATGCTGCTGCCCTGTCTGGCTGAGGTTTGGGAGGGAGCTGAGCTGCTCTGAGCAGGGCAGGAGCCCTGTTGCTCCTGGAGGAGGGAGGGTTACCCACAGTGAGTGCCTGTCTCCTGCTCTATCCTGTGACTAAACCCTTCATTTCTATTTAAAGCAGCTCTGGGTGGGTGAGTAAGCAGGAGGGATGATTTGCCCCCTTCTCTCCTCACAAGGATTTGATTTTATGCAGTCCAAATAAGCCTGGATGGATATACAAATGACATCACTTTCCATCTGGGTGTTTGGTGTGAGAAGAGCTGGTTTCCTACTGCAGCAAACGGATTTGTGTCTGTGCATTGGCTCAGGAGGATTTTGGTCCCATGACTCCTGTTAAATGAGTTCTGCTGGGGAGGACTGATTTCCAAGGCATCTCCTCCTGCTTGTGGCGTGGAAGCAGCTCGGGCTGTTTGGGATAAACCTCCCTCTCCCAGCTCCATCGGTGGGGATGGTGCTGAAGGAGGATGTGCTGACACAGCAAAGGGGCTGAACGTGGGATCATCCCAGAAAACAACTGGATGTCGTCGTGCAGCTGAACCCTGGGAGCCAGGGGAGCATCCCTTCCCTTTTCCAGATAAAATACTGGAGGCACAGGCACTACAGAGGGGCAGCATCCCAAAAAAACCCCACTTTCTTGGTGCTGTCCCCTGACCAGCCACAAGTAGAGTGGGGCATTGGGATGAGGCACCACACACTTGGGTCACAGGAAGCCAGAAAACACAACCTGGCCTAGCTGAAGGTTGCCCTGCCTGTGAAAGGTGCTGGGATTCTCCCAGATGAATTGACCCACAGGACTCACTTCACTCAGGACTCCTGAGCTGCAACACGCAGTTCTCGTTCAAACTGTGTTTTCTCCTTATAAGGAGAAATTGGGGTATAGATGGTGCACACCATCCTCTGTTCCTTCATTTAAATAATTCAATTTAAATGCTGTGCAGTAGGCCAGGAGGGCCACACACACAAGCCTTGCCCTCCCAGGCAACAGAGGAAACATAACTGAAGGCTGTCCAAGGCGAAAACAAACCAGAATTGATTTGCTGAATGGAAAAGAACGAATGTTATTTAAAGCCAGATGTTCCCAGTGGCATTTGTATGGGAGGAGATTCCCTGCAGACTCTGCTGCTGGAAAATCTGGGAGCTCAAAACAACACTGCCTGCAGAACAATCCCCCCAATGTCCTGGCCCACAACAGGCCTCCCGTTAATAGCCAGCGTGTGTTTGGCTTTATTCTGATTTCAGAACCCTATTTGTGGCCAGTGATGTCAGAAAAGCCTCTTCCTCTGCTGCTGGAAACCCTCTGACAAAGGCTGTTCTGCACCTCCTGTGTCAGTGGGGCCCTGGGAGCAGCATGAAGCCAGTTCATCATTTTGCCTCGGCTGATGGACTCCTTCCCAGCTAGTTCAAGACCTCACAGACATAACAGTAGCTCTGGCAACCCAGTGAAATAAATACATATTTGCTTCCTCTCTGCATGGAGAGGTGCAGGACCCCAATTCTGGGCTTGCCTTTGCTCGTCTTTTCCGACTGCAGCATTCAGGGTCGGTGCCTGCACTGCCCACATCTCCTGCAGGCACGTGGAGAGCTCAGCAGGCAGGTGGGTGGGCACAGCACAGAGCTGGGGAGGGTTGCATTTGGTGAGCAGATCCCCTGGGGGCTGCCAGCTTGGGCTGCCTTTGAAGTTGCAGCATCTTGACCGTGCTTGGTGTGCAGATGGTGCATCCCAGAGGGTCCTGAGCTGCATTTGTGAACCAGGAGCACCAATATTTCCCCTCTGCACGCAGGAAACACTCCTAGTAGGAGTTCTCTCCCTCCTAATCTGTGCACAGACCCTGCTCCAAGAACCCCAACCTTTNCTTGACCGTGCTTGGTGTGCAGATGGTGCATCCCAGAGGGTCCTGAGCTGCATTTGTGAACCAGGAGCACCAATATTTCCCCTCTGCACACAGGAAACACTCCTGGTAGGAGTTCTCTCCTCCTAATCTGTGCACAGACCCTGCTCCAAGAACCCCAACCTTTGTAGAAGGTCTTTTAGACATAGGAATTGTTTAAGATATTGCAGGCTTATTTTTTTCATTCTTTTTCTTCCACATCTCTTGTAGATCAGACTGGATCTGCTCACACCCTTACAGTTCCCCTCAGCCTCTTTTCATAACGTTCTTGGTCCAGGATAAACAAATAAATGAATATAAACAGTAAAACGAATCTTTGCACTAACCCTTTCAAGCAAAATTAATCAGTGCAGTTGTATAAAGGATTGTGCACATTTTGCTGCTCCAGACACTGCTCAGGAGCAGTATCTCTATTATTATCTTTATTAATTACTTCCATCCCTGCAGCTTGTGGTGGTGGCACAGCTTGCCTGCCTCCTCCTTTCTCAGAAGGGTTTGCTTTTTGCCTGGATCCAGGCTGGAGATGCCCCTCTCTTGGTGCTCACAGTGGGTTTGTGTGTGTCCCTGTCCTGCAGGCACTGTGGTGTATGGAGAGCCCATCACAGCCAGCCTGGGGACTGATGGATCCCATTACTGGAGCAAGAACTGGGCAAAGGCAGCAGCTTTTGTTACATCCCCACCACTGAGTCCTGACCCAACCACTCCTGATTTTCTCAACTCACTACTGTCCTGGTGAGTAGAGCTCGCTGTGTTCACACAGCTGTGAGACAAGAGGCTGGTAAAACAGCTGTTGTTGCCTTTAGGGGTAAACCTGTGACGACAAAATGCCTTAAATACCTATTTTTATCCTTTCCAGCGGAGACCTCCAAGTGACCGGCAGTGCCCACTGCACCTTCAACACTGCTCAGAAAGCTGTTGGGAAGGACAACTTCACCCTGATCCCTGAGGGGACCAATGGCACTGAAGAGAGGATGTCCATCATCTGGGACAAGGCTGTGGTATGTCACAGGTGTCACAGGTTTTGAGGTGGAGGCACTGCAGGAGGTTGTTTTTACCTCCCCCAGACACTCGTTACGGTCCTTCCACTTGACTTTTCCCCCCCGTTTTTTTTGGAGTGGTCCTCACCTCGCTCATGCAGTGGGCTCCTCTGCTCTTCCCCCAGGTGACTGGCAAGATGGATGAGAACCAGTTTGTGGCTGTGACCAGCACAAATGCAGCCAAAATCTTCAACCTGTACCCGCGGAAGGGCCGCATCGCCGTGGGCTCGGACGCCGACCTGGTTATCTGGGACCCCGACAGCGTCAAGACAATCTCTGCCAAGACTCACAACATAGTAAGGACATCTCCTGCACTGCCCTGCTGCTCCTTTCCTCCCCTCTTCCTCAGTGCCAGACTGTGCTGCCAAAAAAAACCGGAGCTTGTGACAGCTCAGGGCTTGTTGTGTCCGTGCCCAGAACCCTCTCTGGTCTCACGCTGCTCAGTTGTGTTGAGCAGAGTGAGCCCAAATCTGAAATCATGTGAATACCCAGAGATTTCCCCCGGAGCAGAGAGCCTGTCAGCTCTTTCTCAGTGTGGGATGTTTGGATCTGAGCACACAGAAAGCTCTTTAAATCTCCTAAGCTATCAAAAGGTCTCTTAAAACAGTGTGTTGTTTATGACCTCCAGGCTCTCCATCAGTGGGGAGGGGAATAAAAAGGGAAATTAAAATCCTTTTTCAGCTCGGGGTCAGTGAAGCTTTGTCAGCTCATGGACACCTTTGGTGGAGATCTGACCCAGATCCAGTGTCTGAGTGGATTTACACCGTGTGCTGATGTGTGGGGTCATGACTTTACAGGTTAGTTGGCACGGGGAGGTCCAAGGCAGCACCCAAACTCACCAGACCTTCCCCTCGGTTCTTCTGCAGCTTTGTGGTGGCACTTGGAGGCACAGTTTGCTGTGTCCACACCTCATACCTGACCCCTGGAGTGAAAAAAGCTGTCCCAGCCCGTGGGAATCCACAGAGCATTCCCAGTGCAAGGGGCTGGCTGGAGTCTCCCCGTGACATTGGAGCCCTGTCTCAGAGAAAGCAGCCACTGTTTGCATTTGTTGACAACTTGTTTCCCTGCTGGCCATGAACCTATGGAATGTTTCCCTGGAAAAAACCTCCTTGTTCTTTTTTTCCCCGTGAATGCTTTCATTCACTCTGGAGCTATAAAGGAGCAACGTTTTCTTCCACACTTGGATCCCTGAGCACATTCACAAAGAAACTTTTTCTTTTTTTTTTTTTTTTAAAAAGGTTTGGTTCACTTCCCTGTGACTGAACTCGCTGTCAGAATTGGTCACAGATGGCCTGGCTTCATCCTGCCTCTGCTTGGAGGCTTCTGACAGGAATTCCAGGAGTCTGGTCACTTCAGTCACCTCGGAGGTGCTTCCAGACTCCTTCCAGTCTGGAGCGGAATGACTTAGAGAGGAGGCAGTCACTGCTTTTAGGTGCCAGATTTAGTGCTCTGAGCCTGGTTTTGTCCTTATGAATGGCTGGGAGAGTAGCTGGGTGGGTGGAGTGTTTGCAAATCATTGCTCTTTAATGGCTGTTGTCTTTAGGAAATGACCCCGAGCTCTTTACATTTCCTAGCACAGAACTCAGAGGCTTTGTCGTTTGTGGACATGTGGATTTCTTCCTAGAAAGGGTGTTTAAACTTTGGAAGGGGTTTAGGGAAGTGTCCAGGGAATGACTGGATGTGGCACTCAGTGCTCTGGGCTGGGTGATAAAGGTGGGGGATTGGTCACAGGTTGGACTCGATGGTCTTGGAGATCTTTTCCAACCTCTTGTGATTCTGTATTTTTTGGTATCTCACGCTGCACAAATGCCTTGTGTTAGAAGAGAAAGTGATACAAGTGATGCCTTTTGGAGTCCAGGAGTCCTGGGTTGGTCAAGTCTGGAACAAAAGGCCCCTTTGAGAGCAGGCACAGGGTGCTGTGGCACAGGGAGCCCCAGTAATTATGTGGCCTTGCATGATTGTTACTTTTTTAAATGTTCAGGCGAGTTACAGATATTTCCCAAGAATTCACACCGCTCTTGCCACTCTCTGGCGAGGAAGCATTGGGAGCTAGAGAGGGAGATGGTGTTGTTCTTGGAACCAGCCTCATCCATAAGCTCCTGACCAAGCCTCCTCCTCTGCCACCACAAGTTTTTTCGCGCTGGACCCGGTTCAGGGTCGGTTTAACCGCTGTCCTGGCTCATTGTGCAGCTGCAGTCAAGCCTGTCCACACTTACAGCACACTTCCAGGGCAAACTCCATCATTAACTCAGTAAAAAAGACCTGGATCTGACTCAGATGGTCACTGGAGTAACAGCCCCCAGATAACGTGGTTGCATCTCTCATTCCAGGAGGCTCCACGGGTGCGACATTTGCAGCGATGCCTTTCAAAACTTGCCTTTTTTCCTTGGTGTGATGTTTCCAATCCTGTTAATTGAGGATGAGCAATCCCATTAGGAGTAAAACAAGATTGTCCTGGCCCCCTGACCCGTCAACCAAAACTTGGGTTTGCAAATACAGGTTTTCAGAATGATCCTTATTTTAAATATGAGGCTCAGGCAGAGCTTTCTTTGGCTCCCAAATCCCCCACGGTTCACCAGGAGAGAGGTGCCTAAAAATGCATTTGAACAGAGAGGTTTGGGTTTTTCCTCTTGCCCTGTGGCTGTCATAGGGTTTTCCATGGGGTATTGGGAAGGAATTCTTCCCTGGGAGGGTGTGGATGGAATTCCCAGAGGAGCTGTGGCTGCTCCTGGATCCCTCGGAGTGCCCAGGGCCAGGTTGGAGCAACCTGGGCCAGCGGAAAGTGGATGATAAAGATCTTTAAGGTCCCTTCCATGAATCTTGTTCCAAAGGAAATCTTGCCTTAGTAAATCCTGAGCAATTTCAGGCCGATGGAGGGCAGATTAAACGACAGTTTCCTGACGTGCTGTCCCCCCGTGTGTTGCAGTCCCTGGAGTACAACATCTTCGAGGGCATGGAGTGCCGCGGCTCCCCCCTGGTGGTGATCAGCCAGGGCAAGATCGTGCTGGAGGACGGCAACCTGCACGTCACCGAGGGCTCGGGGCGGTACATCCCCAGGAAACCCTTCCCAGACTTCGTTTACAAGCGCATCAAAGCCCGCAGCAGGGTGAGTGAGTGCCTGGTGGGCAGTGGGTGCTGTCCCCTGGCTCCTGCAGCAGGGAGTGCTCCTTGTATTTTTAATGATATTTTTATTTTATTTTTAATTATTTTTCTATATTTTATTATTTATTTGTAAATATTTTAATTTTAAGAATATTTCTATTTTAATAATATTCTTATTTTACTAATATTTTCTCTGTAATAATATTTTCTCTGTAATAA
>VXAW01001939.1:121316-151488 GCA_013399735.1 Tyrannus savana | reverse complement strand
TTTGGGGGGGATGGAGCTCTGAATTTGGGGGGGATGGAGCTCTGAATTTGGGATGATGGAGCTCTGAATTTGGGGTGAGACCTGCAGGGAGCAGAGCTGGGAAAAAACACTCGTGGTCCTTTGGAAGATGTTGAAGAGGAATCAAAGAGCTATTTCCTGGAGACAAAATCCAGCTGTGTCTCAGGGGCAGTTTGTTTAAAACAAACTTTATTTGGCAAAGCAGAGACATTTACCTGAAAAGCCCTGGCTCTGCATGGCAGAGATCACTGATGGAATGTGGGCAGAAGCCCCTAAAACTGTTGGCACAACCCTCAGCCCTCCAGTGTGGGTCTGTTTGGACCCTCTAACAGCCAGGGAAGTGGGGAGAAAGCATGGCTGGAAATGGGAGCCACAGGCAGAGGCTGGATGGGGAGGCTTGGAGCTGGCTGGAAAAACACCAGAGGGACTTTGGGTGGTGGTTGGTTGCAGAAACACCGGTGGAATTTTGGTTGGTTCACCTGAATGGTCATCCCCTCATTAAGAGACCTCTAATTAATGAGGGGGTCCTGCTCTGGCACCAATGACTTGCAGTTATTTGGATGCTGGCAGTTAATATTGGCAGATATGGAATATCTGTGAGCACTGAGGGGCCAGGGCAGTGAGAAATCAGGGCAGTGGGGCAGCCCTGCTCTGCTGCTGCACAGGAGCACAGGAATAGCTGTGTTTTGTCTGCCTGGTAATGCAGGTAATTCCCTGTGCTGGCAGCAGTGAGAGCCAGCTCCCAGCCCGGTGTGTTCTGTGCTAATTTGGTTCCCTTGCCTGGCCTGGGTAAGACCTGGTACAGATTTAATCTGCTCTTCATGTGGATGGAGAATTCCTGGTGAAAAGAGGAGGAAGGTGGTGAATGGGAGTTGGTGAGCTGGAACAGGAGCTGTCAGCTCCTGGGGAGAGCTGGGTTATCAGAGCAGGGGACAGGGGGACTTGATTCCTGTTGGAGCAATAATTGTCCCTGGCATTTCCCGAGCCAAGGCTGCTCTGACCCAGGGCTCATCCCTGTCTACATCTCAGGGAATGGGTTGGGTTGGAAGGAAACTTAAAATCCCCCAGTGCCACCCCCTGCCACGGGCAGGGACACCTTCCACTCTCCCAGGTTGCTCCAAGCTGGCCTTGGGCACTTCCAGGGATGGGGCATCCTTGGGGAAATCCATTCCAGCCCCTCCCCACCCTCCCAGAGAAGAATTCCTTCCCAACATCCCATCTCTCCCTGCCCTCTGGGAAGCCATTCCCTGTGTCCTCTCCCTCCATCCCTTGTCCTCAGTCCCTCTCCAGCTCTCCTGGAGCCCCTTTAGGCCCTGGAAGGGGCTCTCAGGTCTCCCTGGATCCTTCCCTTCTCCAGACTGGACACCCCCAGCCCTTTCAGCCTGTCCTCATTGGAGAAGCTCATCTATATCTATTCTATATATCTGCCTCTATATCTCTATTCTATATCTATTCTATATCTATTTAATATCTATATTCCATATCCATATAAAATACGTATGTTGGGTGATCCTGTGAGTTCCCAGTTGTGAGTTTGGAACAGGGTAAAGTGCTGTACCTGACTCTAAGCAGCTTGTGCAGGACAAAAATCCTATTAATTAATGCTAAGCCTAATTAATTTAAACACCCCAAGATTTTTATGCCTCCAAAAAATTAAAGCATTTAGTACTTTTTAGCTGCTACGGGTATGGAAGCTTCAGAACCTAATTTTCCCCCCCTCTTTTTAGCCCAAAAAGTGCTGGTGGAGCTCAGTGCCATTAGGTGGCAGCAGGACATGCAGAAAGAATAAAATCCCTGGAGGCACATGGATCTTCTTGGGAATGGTGTAGGATGTAATAAATGTAGAACACGCACAGGGCTTGTGATTCCTGTGGCAGAGAGATGACACACACGCTGTTATATGGATATATTTCGGTGTTAAAAAGACATGAATCATCTGTGTTCTGCTCTAGTTCGAGCTTAACAAGACCCTTATCTCAAATGAGACACAGAACAGGCCATAAACTTTATCCAGGGATTTATTACATCAGAAACTCCCCCAAACTTTCAATAAAGCCAGGGAGGGAATTTGGACAAGGGTTGGGGACAATGGACTGTGGGAAGGCAGAACAAGAAATACTGGCAAGAACTGCAAGGCCAGTTCAGATCAGAAGCAGAGATGGGGAGGAAACAAAATGAACCATGGAGATGATTAATCCATGGAATAAAATTACCCAGGGATTTTGGGCCGTTTGAGGCTTCCCAAGTCAGCACTGAAAGGCTCCCTGGAAAGCAGCTGCCAAAGGTTAGTGGTTAATGGTTGAAAAAAAGAAAAAAAAGCTTGTGGAAAGAACAACACGCTCGAGCAGATGTGGTAAATCCACAGCTGGAGTGCCAGGGCTGCCAGGCAGTCACAGCTCCCAGGAGGCAACAAATAATCTCCTTTAATTAGGGAGCAGCCCACTGGCAAGGGCTGCAGTCCTGCAGGAAGAAAGAGGAATGGGAGAAGCAGAGTGGGGTTTCCTAACTGGGAGCTGGGGAGGTGACACAGGGCTGGGGGGTGATAATTAACAGCAGCTCATGTGACGTGTTAAACTGCCTCAGTTACGAGCCCAGAAAAATCACACAGTGGTTTTTTGGAAAATGATGAGCTCTGGTTTTCTATCACTCTAATTCCAAATATTCATCCCTGACCCAAAGACTTTTTTCTGCTCATTAAATCCACAGGGTGTTTGCTTCTCTCCTCCAAACTGACTCGCTGCCACAGGAGGGCACCAGATACCCGCCTTTAAATTGAATTTCGATTCCTTTTTTGAGGCTGTTTCTCCCTCCTGCTCACATCACTTCCTCCCCAAAGCACCCAGACCATGCCATTCGTACATCTGTTCTGCTTTTAACACCAAAACCTGCCATATTTCACTTTGCCTTTCACTAGGCAGATGCTGGTGCTCACACATCTGAAATAATCTCTTTTTCCATTTTTTTTTCTTTGCTCCAATCCAAATTGGCAGGAAGTGTAATAGGGAATCATCTGGGTTTCACTGCATTTTTTTCTAAAAATTTGCACACAGAATTCAGCACCAAAGCTGGAGCTTTGCTGATGATTTCCTACGATCAGAGTCACCCCTCAGGTTTTTCTATGGATCCTTGCAGGATTTTTGTTGCAAAATGATGATGAAAAACTCCCTTAAAGGCATCAACCAGGCAGGAAAACATCCTGGTTTATTTATAAATCTCCCTGTGGCTTTTCCCTCTTGTAGGACAAAGACCACGGGAAGGTTTCAGAGCTGGATGTCACCTTGGTGGGACGATGTGTTTGTGGGACAGGGAGGACAAGCCAAGCCAAACAGCAGCTGGGGAGCTGGGCTGGGACAGGGTGACAATTCCAATCTCACCTCTGCCCATCTACACTCAGGCTCCTCCCTCCAAATTCCCAGCAATTCCCAGGAATGGCTTGTTCTGTGTGACACCTGAGAGAACGGGCATGTGGTGGGATGTGCTTTGTCCTTCCTTCCTTCCTTCCTGGGCCATTCCACGGTGCTCTTTGGTCACAATAAAACTGGATTTCCCAGAGGACCAGCCCAGCTGGACCCTTCAATCCCCAAATTATCTGTGGATTGAGCAAAGCTCTGCAGAAGGCCCTGTGGTTTTGCTCCCCTCTGCTCTCCTGCCCCCTCCAAAGCCTGGCTGGTGGCAGGATCAAGCTTTCCCAGGCTCTGGGCCAGCTCTGTAATGAGCTCCTATCCCACATTTTTGCTTTAATCCCGTTGCATTTTGTCCTTTCCTCCAAAAAAGCCTCAGTGCTGGGTGCAGGGGGGGTTCCCTGTGCAGGCTGAGGGGGCTCCACTGTGACCAGGGCTTAGCAGTCCTTTCAAAGTCTCCTGAGATTTTATGTTTTAGGAAGCACAGTGAAAAACCTCTCACAGCTCAGGGCAGGCACAGAAATGAAACCCCCTCTGTCACAGGGGCTTGGAGGAACCAGCATGAATTTTCCATGCAATCCTCCCTCTTGTAATTATATCCACATGTTGGGCTCAGGTGGAGACAGAACTGGGGCTGGAAGGTTTGTTGTGCTCATCTCCTGCCTCATCCCAGGTAAATTCTGGGATTTACAGCTCCCAACAGTCAAGGTCACCCCAGAAACCCACTGTGCCAAGCAGCCACAGCCTCCCCCTGTCCCAAAATCATGGAATGGTTTAGGTTGGAAGGGACCTTAAACATCATCTAATTCCACCTCCCACCATCCCAGCCTGGTCCAACCTGGCCTTGGACACTCCCAGGGATCCAGGGGCAGCCCCAGTTTCTTTGGGAATTCCACCCCAGCCCCTCCTCACCCTCCCAGTGTCCCTGATGCCATTCCTCATCCTCCCAGTGTGCCCAGGAGGAATTTGTTTGTTTGCAGTGGGCTGTTTTGGCTGCACCTGAGCTCACGAATCTCTCCCAAAATAACATCTGAGGGCCCAGGGATGAAGAAGCTGTTCCAGCCTGCCCTGGGCAGGGCTCAGCATCCCCCCTGAGCACTTTGCTGCTGGCATTCACTGGGGGTTTTTGTGTGCAAAACCCAAAATGCCAGAGAAGCTCAAGTGGGTGAAGTTTATCTGAAAGGGGGAGGGAAGGGACCTCTTTTCCCTGAGCTGCCATTGATTTACAGTGATGAGAGTTTTAATCAAACCCTTGTACCTTTGAGCCACAAGTTATCAGAGGGGAGCAGGGAGAGTCTTTTGAGGACTTACTGAGCTTTGGAGATGATTAACCAAAAAAAAGTGGTCTTAGAGGAGGGGTTTTTTGGGGGGTTGGGGTATTGTTTTGTTGTTGTTTTTTTTTAGGCACCACTAAACTGCCAAATAATGTCAGGTGGTGGAGAACAACGTGAATCCCCCATCAGGAACCATAAATACCAGCCATAAATGTGCCTCACAAATCACTCCAAGGGTTGTGTTCTCCCTCCCTCACGTCCCAGCTCAGTTTTGCTCATCTGGTTCCTCACCCTGAGCTGCTCTTGTGGGAACCCTGGGAAGGAACCTCTGCACAGACAAGGCTGGAGCTCTGCAGGGGGAGATTCCCACCATTAACAGGCACATGCCAGTGCTGCAGGGAGACTCCCAGCCTAATTCCAGGGCTGGTCCCCTTGGAATATGTCCCCAAAGATGCCCCATGGGTTCACCCACGGACTGTGTTCTGTCCCTGAGATCAAACACACACCTGAGTTGCACTCCATGAAGAAGGTCCATGGCATGACAAGGTTCCTCTTCTCCCTGGAATGATGGATTAGTTTTGTGGAGATCCTGGAGGGAGGGAATATTTCTGGCTGAGGGTTTAAAGAAGGACAGACAGAAGATCGGAGACAAGCGAAAAACACAAGCTGAGCAGTGACAATGGAGGGGAAAGTTCCTTCCCAGCATCCCAAAATAACTCTGTGGGACAGCCAGAAGCGCAGGAAGACTGTCTTTGTGACAGAGTGTTGTTTCAAGAGGCATAAACCAGGCCAGGGTGGGGAGCAGGACACAGATGGTGGCTGCTGTGCCCGTCATGTGCCACACAGCACCACGGAAAGGGCAATTTTGGCCAGCCCTGCCTAAGCCAAGGCAACCAAGGTGTGGCTTAGAGAGCTCTCTGCTCCTGTGTGAGCGTGGCCACGTATAAAATTGATTAACTGCATTAAAAATGTCACCCCCAAAAGGTATTTATTGCTCTTTGTGGTGGAGGGCAAGCCCAGCCAAGGATTTGCAGCCCCAGGGGGGGTGATTATGGGTGATGTTAAGGATGCATCTAGGTAAGAGCTTCTCCATCCCATGATAGCCATGGAAATGGCATCTTCTGATTTTTGGGAGGCTTCAGGGGCTGGAGTGAAGAAAGGGTGAGTGGGAAAAGAACCACACCTCGGATATTCTGGATTTGTGCAGTTACAAACAGGACATGGTGGCAGCAGAGGAGCACCCAGCCAAAACTGGGCTCTGCATTGCCTGGGGCAAACACAGCCATGAACAACAACAAAAAAACAGATATGGGAGGTTTGGATTTTGAGATTTAAAGGCACAAATCATCCTTGGCATGGGAAGAGAAGGAACTTCACGGGCTGGTCACTGAGCTCAGATCCTGGCTTAGGGCATCTCCTCCCTCCCACTCCAGCTCTGGCTGGACAGTTGTGCTGGGACCTTCAGCTATGACAAATCAACCCAAAATAATTCTGAACACTCTGTTTCCTCAGCCAGACGGTGCAGACAGAGACAGAGACACCCCTGTGAATAATGATGGATATTTCTCCTGCTGAAATGATCACTTCCCTGCCTCCAGATCTCACTCATCCCCACAGCAGCTCCCAGAATATCCCCTGCTGCAGGGGACAACCTTGCCCAGGTAAGGGAGTCACATTCCTGCAGCCCCAGGGATCAGCAGGAGCAGCAGCTGATACAGAGGGAACTCTGGACTGGATCCAGAGGGGGTGTGAGCCAGAATCAGCATCCCTTTGGTTCCCTTTGGTCTCCTGGGGCCTTTGGGATCTCCTGGAGATCAGCCTTTATTGGAGTCTTTGTTCTGTGGGTGGTGCTGAGCCCCTCCAGGGCTGATAACAGAGAATTCACTGGTTTGATTTCACTGCTTTAGAAAATCCCCCCCCTTTGTGCAGATCAAAATCTGGAAACATCAGAGGGGGGAAAAATAGGAGAACAACCAGAAAAAAAATAAAGTTATAGCCCTTTTTGCTCCTGTGGGGATAGTCCAGTGCAGACAGACACATCCTCACCTCCCAGCACAGTGAGCCTGCCTTTATTTTTTCTGGCTGGTCTGGGTTGGTTTTTTTTCCCTAATCCAGCTCCAAAGCAGTTTTTTCCTGATATTTTATTTCTCAGATGAGCAACAGCCACCAGAGGGCAAGAATCCTGCATCCTGAGCTGGAGACACCTCCCTGTGCATCCGTCCTGGATTGGAAACACGCTGCTCCAAACCACTTAAATCAATGAGAGGACTCCCATCCATTTCAGTGATCTTTGGATTAGGTCCTAAGAGTTCTTTTAGTATTAAAAAGAAAACTCAACAAGGCCAGTGAGAAGTTTTATATAAACTTAGAAACAAGGCTTTATAAACTGCAAAAAGCCCCTGGCATTTATATGCTTTGGGTTCTGCTGTCACCGGGCTGTTAAACGCTCCCTTTTATTTATAATAAATTTATTTTTTAAATACCCATGTTATGAACCAGCCACAGCAACAGAGGGGGTGTGATCCAAACCCCTGCAACTTTTGTTTTAAATCTTCTTTGAGGAGCTGTGTCAGCCCAGTGCTGTAATGGGGTTGGCAGAGCTCTTTAGTGCTCGTGTCCAAAGACACTCTCAGGTCATAATTTAGTGGGACATGTTGGCATGTGCTTGGCTCCAGGCATGGAACCAGCTCCCTGACTGCAGGGAGAAGAGATGGAGCCTGAGGTTTGAAATCCCAGAGGAAAAGCCACCCTCCTGATCGTGGAATCATGGAATGCTTGGGCTTGGAAGGGACCTTAAAGACCAAGCAGATCCAAACCCTCCCAGCTTGCACTAGAGCATGTTCCAAGCTCCATCCAGCCTGGCCTTGGACACTTCCAGGGATGGGGCAGTCACAGCTGCTCTGGGAAAATCCCAGTTACTCCTGTCACCATCCCAAAGCCCTGCAGGAGGGAGGGAGGGATGGACACAACCCTGGCCACACCTCAGCCTGTATTTCCCAGAACTGTCAATACACAGAGCTCCTGGTTTCAACAGCTTAACCCCCTCACTGGCCCACCCTACAATCCAGGGCTCAGCCACATTTTCCACTTTTCCCCCTGGGGAAATGGCCATTACAAACATTTGGCAGGGCTCGGGCAGCACCTCAAAAGCTTCCCCTGGGAAGGACAGCAGGAACTGTGCACTGCCTTCCTCAGGAGAAGAGCTCTGGCCAAGGCAAAATGGACAAAAATCTATCATTTTAATCCCTCAATAATATTTATGAAGCCCTTCCACGCTCTCTGATGAAAGATGCTGTTGAAGTGCCCCAGCGTTGGCTGGAAGTTTTCTCTCCCACCTCCTGCACGGTTTCCAGGCAAATATCTTGTCCTTTTGAATAATATGGTGTGGAGTGAAGAGATAAACTGTAATTATGCCTTCCCTCAGCGTGGCTGGGAAGACAAACTGCCTCCTTCAGCTTTGCTGCTCATGGAAAAATTGGCCCTGGAACGAACGTGGGAAGATTAGAGCGACTCGGAAACATCTTCCCCCATTCCCTGGCTCTTCAAGGTGCTACAGCTGGGTGTAAAGACAGTGCAGGAGAGCCCTGGGCACCACCAAGGCCTTGTTTCTTCGGGGAAAATCATCTGCAAGCTGTAGCAGAGGTGAGGAGGAGCCCGGGGGTGGAGGAGGAATCGCTGCTGGTTTATCAGGGGATCAGGAACGAGGGATGTGCCCAAACTGTAACACAGAGATCTGTGTCAAAGCCACTGCTGCAACAAGGGCATCTTGGGGGTCCAGCTGGCCCTCCCAGTGCCCAATCCCACTGGACAACATCCCTGAGGGGGTCACCAAAGGGAAAGGATTGGAAACCCCCTGGTTACTCCGGCCACCCTCTGGTTTGTCTCGAGATTATTTTCAGCCTTCAGGGCTGCCAGAACTTGCACCAGCACCAAACCCTCTTTGTTTGAGCCTCAAAACAGCTCAGGAACACCCTAGGAGACAACATCAGCACATCTCCTGCTTTGGAAGTGCATTTTTATACCCCCCCAGAACGGGAGAGTGAAAACTCCTATTTTGAGCAAAGTTCCAGCCAGAGAGGAGGCAAAGTGCAGGTGCCACAGTCACAGCGCCCTGGGGGAGAAATCAATCACCCCCCCGGCCTTGTGGGGAGTGAAAGTATTCCCAGAGGCAGCCACTCACGATGGAAAGATGTGGGAATGACCAGCCTGACATCCAGAGGGGAGAGAAAACAACCCAAGTGCTTCCTTTCTGGCTGGGAGGTGAGAGTTAATGAGCTGATGTGACACAGACACAGGACATTTCACTGGACAACCTTCAGGGGGGAAATGTCAGCCTGAAATCATGAGGAGACACTCCCAGGAAAGTGCCTTGCTCGTGCTGCCATCCTTCTCCAAAGGGGTTTTGATTCATGAGGAGTGAGGAGCTGTCGGGTGACACCCAGTGCTGTTGCTGGTTGCTGCAGCTCTCTCTGGAATAATCTGCGGTTTAAAGATAAAGAGGAAAACAAAATGCTGCTTCTCATTAGGAGAAAAAGCCTCAGACAGTGAAACATCTGCCAGGAAAACGATCTTTGTGCTTTGTGCGCTGGGAAAGCAGAAAAGCAGCTGCAGTTGTGTCGCTGTCAGAGACATTTGGGTTCCCAAAGTCTTTTATTTTAAACTCTTCATTTAATTCCCTGATTTGTTCCAAGGCCAGGCCCAAGAGTCTGAGGCTGAACTAGCTCAGTCTTTAGACCCTCTTTTAGTCTCAGTAAAAGTCTTTCAGAGATGGAGGATTGGTGATGGTGCTTCTCACTGATAAAAAAAAATTCCTCCCATTTCTAGTTTTTGTTCCAGTCACTGACTTTTTTAAACGAACAGAAAGTTGAAAATAATCTCAGTTTCTTCAAAGAGATCTAAGTGGTCCCAAAGAGAATGGAAATCTCACGTGCTGCCTGTCCTGAGCTGTTCTCAAAGCTGGAAGGTGATGGATTATGTTGCCAATACAGATCCAAAAGAGGCAGATTCCTTTTCCTTTGGGTGTCTTAAATAATGAATTCTGATTTATTTATTTATTTATTTTGGCATGTTATTTTTTTTTTTTTCCTGTGGCTTGATTCTTCTGTCTTTGCATAATTCCAGCCTTGCCATTTACTGAGAAGTTCTCCCTTCTAAATTTAGATCAGACTCTCACTTGCTTTCATAAGAAGTGCTAATATCCCTTAGGTTAAGAATAATTAGATGTTAATTTTCAAAACCTGAAAGGAAATTATGCCTCTAATTCATCACTTAGAGTAACACAGCTGGGATGAAAGGCACATGTGGCCACATTAAACGAAGGTTTAGCCATTTTTTTTTTCCCCAAACAAAAATTAACCTCAATACAAACGAAGATGAGATGATTCTACTCAGATTAACAGCACCAATTAAGTGAACCCACTTGAGAAGCCCCTGGGGTCGGTGGCAGAGGAAGGATCAGCAGAACAACCCCAGCTTTGTGTTGCTCTCCTGGCTCTCAGCATTAACCCCTTCCCTGCAGCTGAGCCTGTACCCCCTGACAAGTCTCCCCCCATCCCAATCTTCCCCAAAAAGGAGATTTCCCCTGGAATATTTTTTCCAGACTTTTTTTTTTTTCTGGGATAAGCAAAACGAACCCCAGAAGAACTGAGGAACCTCAGCTGTGCAAAATAAGGAGAAGAAGACACACCCCGAGCTTGCTGTGGTGGCCGAAGAGCTTCATTTTCAAAGGGTTAATTTTCTGTGTGGGCCTTAACATTCCCTTGGGCTTCCCAGATCTTTCCCAGCACGTTCTGCTGATGTTCCTCAGGCTGAAGTTCTCCAGAGCTGCCTCCCTGCTGGCCCCTGCCCATCCTGCCACCTTTGCAGAGCCAGCACTCCGTGGATCTCGTTGGGATGAGCCTGTGGATGCTGGATCAGCCCATCCAACAGCAAGGAGGGAGATTTCCCTCCCTCTGGGTTGCCATCACTGCCTGTGGCATCAGGAATAAACCCTTCAAACTCAGTTTCAGGACTGACTTGGTTGGGCAGTGGAGCAGCAAAAGGGGAGGGCAAATTCAGTGGGGGGAATTCCCTCTCTCCCTGACTTCTCCCACCTCTCCATGAGTAAGATTGACACTGTTTTCTCATCCCAGCCCGGTTTTCCTTGCAGACCCAGCAGACCAGCAGATGGCAAAGCTGCCCAGGCCGTGCCCAGGCAGCTCTGAGGATGCAGCAGGTGCTTATTGGCCCCAGAATTGTGATTTTATACATCATTTTCATCCAAACAAATGTCCCTCAGGGATGCTGACCACTGGGATCTGCAGTGCTCAGGCACGACCCCTCCTCAGGAGCGTTGCAGTATCCCAAATCCACATGGAAACAGAGCTGGAGAGGAGATTTACACTCAGATATTTCCTGGGGAAGGCAGGAATAGGGAACAACAACCCCAGCAAGGCTCGTCATTTAACTGAGCTGCCTCTTTTTGGGGATGTGTCACTGCATTCAGAACCAGACAGCTGAATTCCCAATCCAATGCTCTTTGGATGTAGCAGCACAGTGAAAGGCAGAAAAAGNCATTCAGAACCAGACAGCTGAATTGGATGTAACAGCACAGTGAAAGGCAGAAAAAATGCCTTAAAATAGCTGGGGAACAGCCACATGGAACCTGCTTTTTTGGCAGAGGGAGGAGGCAATTTATGGGTCTGGACTCTGAGCTCGTAAATAAGTGGCTGTTCATGGTTTTGGCTGTTCAGATTCCCTGTGCACTCCATAAATTCCCATAGAACTCTTCAGGCAGTGGATGGGAATGCACAGACTGGTTGTTTTTTTTTGGGGGGATATGAATTTACCCCATTTGAACCTGCACAAGTTCTCTTGGGCCTCGTGGGGAAATTCCCCCTGGGCTGGTTATTCCAAGTTTTCCCCCAAATCCTCTTCTGCTTCACCCCCCTGAGCCCAGACAAGGTGCTTGTTCTGCTGAACCCATTCTAAATATTCTTTTCCTCGCAGGAAGCAGCAGCAAGTGAGTCAAAACAAAGAGGAATTTTAGTTTGTTGCCTCCATATTTTGATATTTGGTAGCAGCAAAATGTCTTTTTGAATGGATGAATAGATAAATAATCAGGTTGTGTCTGAGTGGAGGAAAGACAGAACAGCAGAAACTTTCTAAGAGTGTAGAGGAACTTAAGGCAAGTGGAGTAGGAATAAGAATAATAACAATAATGATGACAATATTAATCCTCACAGAATCACATTAAGGTTGGAAGGGACCACCAGTGTCATCCCAGCAGTAATAGCAGTAATGATAATAATAATAATAATAATAATCTATATTCTTAGATTACATATAATATTATTGGTTTCTGTAAAATTAGAAGGGTTTTGGTGCCTTTTGCTGATGAAGGGGTTAATTAGTGAATTTATCTCGGGGATAAATCATAGAGAATCAGTGGCTTTATTCATTTTTTTTCCCTGTTTTTTCGCCCCCCCTCCTCTCTTTTCTGCCAAAATACATCAGGAAGAAAATGTGAAAGGAAAAGAAAACATGCCCAGAAAGCTTCTATCCATCATCAGAACATAACCCAGCACTTCACTTCCAACAAACTGGAAAAAAAGTCTAAAAGATGTGCATTTGGGCATTAAAATTCTGCATTTTCCTTGAAGTTCTCGTGGTGAAGGGGGGTGTGATGTTAATGCTGACCCAGAGGTTTCTTCCCCACCTTTTCATGCAGTTAAATTAAAGTTAAACTTTATGGAACCTTTAAGGGCATGTGGATAATGCAGTTTCTGGGGTGGAGAGGCTTAATTAAAAATTGATCCTAAAAGCACTTGCAGATACTTGATGTGCTTGCTGAAGAGTATTAAAGGTATTTTAATTACTGGAGTATCTCTAACACTATCTCTTGGAATGGTTAGAAAGTCCAGAGCAAATCTGGGATTTGCTGGTTGATCATGCATAAACCCAGGAATTGGTTTACATTATCACCTAAGCCTTGTTTGTAAGAGATTATTGCTGAAATTAATGTGCAGAACAGAGCTGAGGAAAATAGAAATGCTGCTTTTTCTCTTGATTATAAAGTTTTGGAGGCAATAAGGACCTTCTGAAGCCTCCTGCATAGTATTTCACCCTGGATTATTTATGTTATTATATATATTGTATTATTATTATATATGTTATCATTATATATTATTGCATCAGTTGGACCAGGGACAATTTATTGATGAGGCTTTTGAGGGGACAGAAGTTGCTGACAAACTCCCACACCACTAAGCTTGACTTAGTCCCAGGTAATCTTAACATTTTCCTACCGTGGATTAAAAAATAATTCTGCTTTTTCTTTGGTAAATCCTTTGGTCGCAGACCCTGTGGCAACAAAAAGTCCTTAAAGTCATTAGGGCTAAATCCACCTTTTAAACCAGAGGAAGAACAGACTTGGGTTATTTTTTTGTTTATTTTCTTTTCTTTATAGTGTTTTTGTTTGGTTTATTTTTTGTTTGGATTTTTTTGGTGCGTTTTTCTTTTTTGTTTTGTTTTGGGGGTTTTTTTGCTTTTTTTTTGGGGGGGAGTGTGGGTTTTTTTTTAATTCTTATTATTTTCCATTTGTTGGTTCTGGTTTTTTTATATTAATTGATTGGTTGGTTGGTTTTGTTTGGGTTTTCTTGGGGGGTTTGGGGTTTTTTTTATTTGTTTTGGTTTGGGGTTTTTTGTGCCTTTTTTTTTTTAATTTATTTTTTGGGGTTTTTTGTGTGTTCTTGTTTTGTTTTGTTTTTTAATTTCCAGTTTCCTTCCAAAGTTTCTCTGAGATTCAAATTGAAATTTCCAAGGCTTTCCTAAGTGACAGGACTTTCCACCTTCCAGCTTTGGAAACCTGTCTGTCCCTTTACAAATCACGGGAAATAATAACTCAGCCCCGTCCTTCCCAACGAGGATTTACATTCTTGGGTCGACAGGGATTGTTCTCCTGCTATTTGTTTATAAGGAATTCAGCAAAATGGGCTGGATTTCATCTGGGAAATGATGTTTTACTGTAAGCAGACTGAATGAGAGCACAGTAAAGGATCTGGAGCTCGGTAAAAAAAATTTTTTTTAAAGGCCTTAACTTTAATTTTTGCAGCAGAAATATAAGTTTAATGCCTTTATTCACCTCGTGCCTCGCTCCCACCGAGATCTGAAGCGCTGGGAGGGATCTCTACCTGAAAATTTGTTGGAAAGGAGAAGACACCTTTGTACAAATATTTATCCAAATATTTTGCATCGACATCTGGGAGGTAAGAAACGAACAATCAAACAGACTCGCAGCTCCCAAAAAGAAAATGCACGTTCCCCCCTCAAATAATTTATTTGTTCACCTGGCAAGGCTTTATATACATTCACTTTTGTTCAAGGAAATGACCAGCATCAAACATGTCAACACATGAGAAGCCTTTAAGACGTAGAAAATCCATTGACAACGGAATGCAAGGCTTGGAAAAACGCAGGACCTGCTTCAGGAAACATCTTTAAAAAAAAACCCCCTGGCAGCCAAACTCCTACAACATGCAGGCAAAATGCTGCAAGACAGAAGGAAAAAGGAAACAGTTTTGCAACCAAACAACCCCCTCCACCCCATAAAAAAAAAAAAAAGCCCAAACCAGCCCAGTTTGCAGTTCCCACAGGGAGAATGGAATATTCAGGATATCCAGCGGAGGGTTTGGACCACCAGCTGAGTGCAGTGGCTTTGGGAGTGGGAATCTGCTGGAATTCTGGGTGCATTTGTGTTTTCTTCTTCAGGCAATGGGTTTAGGAGGGCCGAGTGTTTGCAGCTCAGAGGAGAAATTCAGATCAAGGCAACGAAGAGGATTTTTATTTTTCACTGTTAACCCTTGGAGGGTTTTTTTTCCCTCTGAAAAAGACCTTCACCTCATTGTGATGAGAAAGGAGAGGCTCTTTCTCAGCCTCTGGGTTTGAGTTCAGGATTACTCTGAGACATCAACCTGCATTAACTCGACCTCTGAGGGTGCTGTGGGACCAACAGGTGTGTTATTTCTCTTCAATTCACTTCCCCTTAGCTCACATTGGCTGCTCTCTCCTTCCCTGTCAGCCTGAGAAACGTGCAGGGAGAAGACACCACATTTCCCTCCAGTCCCTGAGACAAACCCTTCATCTCCCCCTGGGAAATAAGAGATTCATTCCATGACATTTATCAAGAGCTGTGTTTGGAGGCACCACGAGCTCCCTCTGTGGTGTCTTGTTTTATAATACTGTCATGGATTAAACAGCCTGCTTGGAAATATCCTTCAAAAAGAGTTGCTTGTGCTTAGGGATTAAGCTCCTTTTTTCACAGATGGTGCACTGATAGGAAAAGCCAGGATTAGCCTGGCCAGGCAGTGCAACCTCCTCCCTGGAAGTCTCAATATAATCAGGCAAGAAATAGAATTAATGTCGGAGGGATTCATTCATAAAAAGTGTTAGCTGGCTCTTGGACTCCCTGGGAAGCGACTTGGGATGATGTTCCAGTGAGATTCCAAGGGCAGGAGGGGATGGGAAGGGGGTGGGGAGGCAGAGAGAGAGCAGATGCACAAAGTGCTCTCACAGGAGTTTCGAGACACCTTCTCCTCCTGGCAGACCATGGCACTGAGGGGCAGGTCCCAAACGTGCCTCGAGCTCAGTGGAATCTTCTGAAGCACAACTGGTTTTCCTGTCTGGCTCTGCTGGGGGAAGGGATCATCCAGAAATAACCAGTGTCACCAGCCCAGCCCCTGGAGTCCGTTTTCGACATTGTCTTGCTTATCCAAACCATATTAAGGCAGGAAAGAGGATAAAGGTATCTCTGAGTAGGATGTGGAGTTAATTAATTCAGCATGGGACAGCTGGAATCTTCCTGGAGCGAATCACTGAGTCTCCCTGTGCCTCAGTAGCTTTGTTTTAAAACCAAGTTCCCAATAAAACCCCCATTTAAACGGGAGCAGGGGCTGCCAGGAGGCCAACAGGCACATCCAGAACGAAGCACTTGCACTTCAGTCAAGCAATAAGATCTTTTTTTAAGAGCCTTCAATCAGTATGAGATGCTGCAGCCTGTCAGTGCTGCCTCTCAGAAAACTGAAGGAGTCAGGCAGGGAAATTCTGCAAGGAAACCTGAAATCCATTTGCTTACTCTGAGCAGAAAAAGCAAGAAGCTTAATCTTTTCTCCTTTCAATGCCACGGGTTTTAAAGGCTGGAGAAGGGAAACACTCTCTTGCACAATGAGCAATTTATCCCTGGACTCGGCAGAGCAAAATAAAAGAATATAAATACGAGAAGACATTTGTTTGGATAGCGGGCAGAACTCGAGTATTTGGGACTTGAATAATGTTGCAAAGCACATGAAGCCTCAAGAACATGAGACAGTAAATCTGAATTAACTGTGGAAACTGGACTACTGAACTTTCCTGGCCCTGGGAGGAGGAGAGAGCTGTGGGAATTATCTTTGTGATGCTCCAGCTCCCAGCCCTTTGCAGCAGCGACTCTGCCCCTCTGCAGATGGAAATCCTGGCTGTCACACACTCCCAACAGACAGGAGGGGTTGGGGGGGGGGAGTCCCAACACCCCTCAAAGGTTTCAGTCAGGGCCTCTTTCACCAGTGCCAAGTTCCCTTTAAATAACACAAATATACAGGCTTAAATCTGCACTCCTTTTTTTTTTTTTTTTTTTTTTCCCTCTTCTTCCTAGAGCTCCTTCTATGGTTTTTGAGACTTTTCAGTCCAACTATCCGTGGAGATGACAAGTGCCAATGACCCTGCTTGCAACAAGGGAAGGGGACAGATTTCCCTGCAGAAATTCTCTGGGTGAGCCAAACAAATGATGTGTTTGTTTGTGCTGGCAAAGGTGGCAGCAGCAGAGGTGTGGCTGGGACCAGGCTGGCCCGATGCTGAGGGCTTTTCAGAGGCCTTTAGCATCTGTTTGACAGGAAAAAAAAAAAAAACGGGATAAGGATGAGACCAAGGCTCCATCATTCCAACCTCTGCCTCTCCCAGCACTGTGTGGCTTATCCGTGTCCATCCCACCACTGCCACCAGCACGGGGAGTTATTTATCTTCATCTTGCACATTCAGATTGTGTTGCTGCATCAGAACTGCTGTGGAATTAAATGAGTCCCTTTGTGTCAGCCTGTGTGCAGCTCCACAACCTTCCCCTGACACCCTGAAACTCAATAAATCTGAAATTACTGGAGTGACTCCGGGCAAATCTCTCAGCTCCGAGGGAGAGGAGGCACAAAGGACCTCACTGGCTATAAAACAAGTATTGGTTCTAAAATAAGATAGGGTTGGGCAGAAAGTGTGTGCAGGGGAGGCTTTAAATCTTGCCAGTCTGGCTCAATTTAATGGGTGGGTTTCAAAATGTTTCGGGTTCTGTCCAAATAAACGTCCCACGTATCCGAACCCCCTGGGACCACGGGGCTCACGTGACTCCCTTATGAGATTTCCAGCTTTTTTCCTTCTGGCCTTGGCTTGAAGACCATGAGAATATTTTCTTCCGTGGTATTTCCACACTTCTACTTTCAGATTTTAGACCTGAAGTACCTTAGGAGTGAGATGGGTTTCTTGTTCAGACTGAAAACGGGATAAAGGCGCAGATTCCTCTTCTGGGAGAGCATAAATAAGACACTGAAATGCTCTTGACATTGGGCACTTCATACTGAGTGAGAGAGATGAATAAACAGTGATTCCTCCTCAACAACACCAAGGTGCCCTTTCAAGGCCCTCTCCTGGGAAAGTGAGCCTTATCTGAAGCCCTTTCCCTGGAGCTCACACTGAGCCACCAGCAAAGGAGCTGAATTCTTACTTGGCAGGCTCAGGAGTTATGTCAAGAGCTGCTCATTTCTAATATTGTACAGAGAATTCCTCCCACTATTTCTTCCAGATGCTGACCGCCTCTATTTATTTATTTATCTGGATTAGCTGTATTAAAATATAACATGCTTCCAAATGCTTTCTCTCCCAAACTCCCAGAGGATGGCCCTTTCTCAGGGGGATGGACGTCCTTAAGCCACTGAATTCCCACTGCTCAGAACAGGGGGAAAGTTCCTGACTCCAGGAATCTCATAGAAAGCTTGGAGCACTGGGTTTTGAAGGAGTCAGAAGAGGAATGTAGCAAAACACTGGGCAGGGAGACAGCAAAAACTCTGCAGCTTTTCCAGTGGCTTTGGCACTGATCTGGCTATCAAGCACCTGAGCAAGGAATTCCTGAGCCTTTCAGCAGGTTCCTGCTGGGCTCAGGGCAAGAAAAAACAACTGGATGAGTGAGAGGGGCCTCTCTGGGCCTTGGTTGATGGCGACTTGCCTAGTTTGGGGTTTTGTCAGTCCAAGCAAACCAAGGACACATGCAAATTCTCCTTGGGCTGGGGTTGGAGGTTTGGGAGGTTGGTTGCACAAAACAGGAGAGTTCTGGTTGGTCTCTGAGGCTCGGTGGGGTGCAGCCACGTGGACCAAGTTCCCCCTGGCAAACGGAGTTTAAGGAAATCCACAACTGAGGTTTAGGGTTTGTTTTTTCTTTTTTTTTTTTTTTTTGGTGGGGGCAGAGCCACAGAAGGGCTCTAAAGGCGGAGGTGTCAGATGCTGAAACCAGCAGTTCACTCTTTCTCCTCCACTGCACCTAAACCAGAGCAGCAGGAACTCTGAGAGAGGAGAACACACCAGGACAAAGCCTTTAGTGCCAGGGAAATCACTCACAGACACCGGGCCCTCAGAAAAAACAACCTGCTGCCTTTGAGGGGCTTTGTTCAGCACTCAAAGACCTCCCTCCTCAGGGGGGTCTGCCCCTGTTTTACACCATTCTGCTGGTTCACCTGGACCCTCCCAACACCTCCTTCCCAACAAAAAACAGCGATTCTTTACCAGACACCCCCAACCCCCACCACACCACCACGACCGCAGAGAGTTCTCCACGTTTTTAAACGTCCTCCCCGCCGTCGCTCAGAGAGATGCTGTGGACCTTGCTGGTGGGCACTTTGCAGCTGCCCTGGGCCAGGCTGCCCGAGGTGCCCGCGCAGCAGCACTCCTGGAGGAGCCCTTTGCTCCTGGCCTTGGCCACGGCGCTCCTCGCCGGCGCGGCGGGCGCGGCCGAGAAAACCCTCCACTCGCACACCCCGCCCGACTTGGAGATCCTGTAGAAGGTCTCCCCCGAGCCCACGGGGATCCTGAGCACCCCTTGGCCGCTCCCCACGGCCTGGCTGGCGGGGTGGTTGAGGTTGAAGCTCGGGGTTTGCTTCTTCTTGGCCGGCTGCTTGCCGGGGAGGCACTGAGCCTTCAGGACGTTCTGGAAAGCTTTCTTGAACTCCTGGCTGGAGCAGGGGTAGATGATGGGGTTGATGCAGCTGTTTAAATATCCCAGCCAGAATGTTATTTTAAAAAGGGTGTCCGGGGGTTTGATTGCAGGAAAGAAGGAGCCTAAAATGGAAAATACAACGCGGAGTTGTTAAGGCAAAGAGGCAGTGAGGAATCGCAGGTAACCAGAGAAACTAAAACACTGGGGGAAAATAAATAAGATTCTGTTCTGACTTGGAGGAAAAAATAATTGTGAGTGGAAGTGCAATTCCTGCAGGAAGAAGTGATCCAGAATGTATGGTGTCAGACAATGGCATGGATTCTGCTAGATGTCAGTCAATGCAGCTGTTTATTATTATAATATTATTATTATTATTATTATTATTATTATTATTACTACTACTACTATTACTATTACTATTACTATTATTATTATTATTACTATATTCCCTTTTCCAGCCTGGCTGATACCAGGGACAGAGGGAAATTGCCTCCTCTGGGACTCCTAATTCAAGATTAGTTCCCCAAATGACAGCCATATCTAGGAGGTCATCACAAGGGCTCCCAAATGGCAAGAAAATCACACCATTTCAGAAGGCAGAGCTGGAGAAAAGAGGGATTACTGGGTTGGCTGCTAAAATGTTCAAGTGTTGGGCACTCATTTTCCCTGAAACCTTTAGAAAATCTAACTGTGCCCATTTTGCTGTCTCATGGAATGCATCTGAAATTCAGAGAAGTGAAAGGAAAGGTTCCTTCTTACATCAATGAGCACTGGGGAGGCTCTCATAGGCAGCCAGGAGATAGAGATATATATATTTATAAATTTTCTGATATATTACTTGCCAGGTTACCTCCCAAAGATGATTCAAAGAACAAGATCTTAGCTGTCTCCTTAGTAAGGAAAGTATAATGGGACTTCTTATTCTATACAATTATGAGTTATTTAAAACTGATTTAAAACCCTGGGAACATTTTTCCTGGTGCCAAACCTTTGGGTTTTTGTTTAACTACGACTTGAGCTCCTGATTTGAGTGGAAATTTTCACTTTAAATGACTTGAATGGGACATCAGTAAACGCTGAAGCCATTTATTCAGGGAGAAATGTTCCTATAAAGCCACAGGGATGTATTTAAAACACCAAAGAGTCAGCACTGCTGCTTATGGGGAATTGTTTGGAAATGTATTATCCACTGGAACATCACTGCAACAAGGTCCCCTAATTCTCTTTTTTAAGACCAAAAATGTCGTGCTGAAGAAAGCAAAGGCCTCTTTTGCAGCTGTGCACGGCTCAGATATCCACAACCTCAAATCTTTTCTCAGCAAATTAATGCTTCTGTCCTTCAGTGAGAAACAACTAAATAACATTCTCGAAGAACTTTCTGGCTGAAGTCACTGGCAGAGGCAAAATAACTAAACAAATTGGGCTTCTAAATCAGCCCAAACCAGGCTGAGTTTTTTTTTTTTTGGTTGTTCCCTCATTTAAATGCAGCATTTGTACCCCTTTTTCCATTCTGTGCTGAGACAGAAGGTGAAACAAATGCAGGTTTTTAGGGAATCAGCTGTGTGAGGCTGAGTGTAAAGCTGGGTAAACAATAACAATTCCTGTTTGCTGCAACTCCTGGCTCGCTGTAAATGGAATGCAAGAGCTGTGCCAAAGGCTGTTAAAAATAGAAAATAGCCAGTGTCAGAGTCTGTCCCCTTGCTCTTTTTTTTTTTTTTTGGGGGGGGGTGGGATCTGCATGCTAATTTATTAAGGTAACCTTTTTTGGTTCATCAGTGGGGAGATTTTGTTGCCTTGGAACAACACACAGGGAGAGAAATGGAGCAGCCTGAACAGCACAGAGGCTTTGCTGTCCACAGATCCCATCCCACACTGTCTGCTGGAGAATCCTGGAATGGTTTGGGTTGGAATGGAGCTTAAAGATCACCCAGTTCCATCCCTGCCATGGGCAGGGGCACCTGCCACCAGTTGCTCCCACCTGGCCTTGGACACTTCCAGGGATCCAGGAGCAACCACAGCGTCTCTGGAACTCCATCCCAGCCCCTCCTCACCCTCCCAGGGATGGATTCCTTCCCAATATCCCACCTAGGTCAACCACCTTTCAGCTCAAAGCCATTCCCCCCCTGTCCTTTCAGTGCATGGCCTTGTGGAAAACCCCTCTCCAACCCTCCTGCAGGTCATTTTTAACACTTTGGGGCCACAGAAATGATGTCCTTCTGTTGCAGACACCCAGCTACCTCTGCAGCTCAGAAACTCGCCCTAATCTTCCCTGCTGAGCATCTGGGAAAAGGGGAAAAATGTCATGTCTTCCAATCCCTTGCTTGGTTTTCCTCACAGGATGTATTCCTTTCTTCCAAATACCTTTAATATTCAGGGATGTTGCTGCTGAGATTAAAAATCAGTGGCTGATGGATCTGGGAGAGAGCAGGAGGCCTTTCCAAACAGAGCTGTTCCAGTGGTGATGAAGTGGCTTGTTGAGAGTGCTGAAGAATTGGGATGGGCAGCAAGTTTTCTTCCTTAAAATCTAATCTCTGCCCAATTCACAGCCCTTAATGCCTTGCTTTGCACACTGCCAGGGATTAAATGGTGAATAGTAGCAAAAATTATTAGAGTTTAGAGGTTTCACCCTGCATTGTCTCCCTGTCTGTGCTGCAGGAACACTAAAGAAACCCCCAACTGGCCTTTTAACTCATCCTGAATAACTGATGCTGGAATTCCTGCCTTGTTCCCAAGTGTCAGCAGCCCCATCCAATTGCTCCTGATCAGATTAACTCAAATCAAACGTGCTATCAGCCTTCCTGAGATCCTTTTTGCCATGAAGTGTTTCACCCCTCACCCCTGGAAATGTCAGGCCTGCTCTTCCTCCCCTCACCGTTTATCTCCCTGTTTGTCAACTCCAAGTTCCTTTCCACTCACCTCCTGGTGAGTAAGTGCCAATTCACTCCCAAAGATGTAATTTGGCTTTGTCATTTGTCACAGGCTTGCAGAGCTGCTTGATTATGGGTTGTTTTAAAAAAAAAAAAGCAGCCCCCGACGTCGTGAGTGGTTTCTGTGACGGCCAGAAAAGAGGGGTTTTTTTGGAAGCTGCCAGGCTACAGAAACTTGTGTTATTTGTTTACCCTGTCAGCACCATGGGAATGAGATCCCATGTATTTTTTGTGGCCCAGGAACCCTCAGTGGTGTTAAAATCCATCCCTGCTCCTAAATCTCGAGGGTCTGTTGAGGTTTTCTGCTTTTTTTTTTCACCTCCCTCTTTTTAGGTTGTTTGGCTCAAATCTGGTGATGGAGGATGGGGGGGGTGATGCTGCATCAGGGCTTTACCCAGACTGGTTTGGGTTGGAAGGAGCCAAACCAGTTATTCCAGAGCCCTAAAGACCCACAGGATGAAGCCCTTATATCCCAAAGGGAATTAACTCCATCCCAGGGCCTCCCTGGATCTCTCACGGCAATCTGCTCTCCAAACATTGATAAATGTGCTGCTTTCTGTGCTCCCAAGCTCTGAGCTTTATTCCATAAGATTCTGTACAGCATCTCGGGTCAAAACACGAGCCACCCTCTGGAAAGTGTATTTATATATATATATATATTTAAATATGTATATATATATATTGCTGCAGACATTCAGCAGCTGCTCTCTGTGCACATGTGCTCTCCCAGCACGTCCCATTTGCCCCCACTGCTCCCTTATGGAACAAAAAATGGGATCAAAGATCAAACAGGACCTTTATCCTGGATTCCGTGCAATCCAATCGATGCCAGGGCCTGGAATATCGTGGCTGATTCAGGGGGAAAAGGAGAGGGGCTTTGTGCCCTGCTCTCCCTGCCCCCCAAAAACCAGATGTAGAAGGAGCAGTGAGTCTGTTTTCCCTCCCCAAACCCTGAATTCAGCTCTCTGTGGCCTCAGGAGGACGCAGGTGAGAGGTGGAAAGGTCAGGCAGCAGGAATGGGGCAGGCTGGGAACACTGCTCTGATTATTTGGACTTTTTCAGCACTAATTTATGCTCTGTCTCGTGTTGTGCCCTCTTACCACCGATGGTATTTCTGGCAAACAATCTCAGCAAGCAACTATTTCCAGTTTCGCTGTGGGCAGCTGCAGATTTAGAAAGCCGATAAAAACTCCATGGGAAGGTAAACGGAGGTTTTGTTACCCCTGTAAACCCAAATAATCCCATTGTTTTCACACACCCATTTAGTTGCCTCTCAAATTCCAGCTCCCATGCTGCTGCTGCTGCTGCTGCAGTGGGATGGGTGCTGGTGCTCACATTTTTAAGATATTTGGGATTTGTCCCGAAGCCCTGGCTCCAGAAGTCATTCACTTGCAACAAATGATTAGTTTTCCTTTAAAAATACATATAAAAAACCCCCCCAAAACCAAACTCAGAGAATGGTTTGGAAAGCTGGGTCTATCTCAGCCTGCCTCATGTGCTTGTCAGTCGTGATTTTGGTGACTACAGGAGGAGGAACATTGTGAGATGAGAGGAACATTGGGAGACAGGTAACACAGGCAGAGAGCCAGGGGGGTGACTCATGGAACAGGGAACTGCACCTCCTCACTCTTATTTTCAGTGTCAATTGTTCTTAATATCAATTCCTCCCTGCTTTGCTGTGTTGTGAGTCAGTTTTGGACCCGAGGTTTCAGGGTTGGGAAGTGATGGAGGAATGTGAGCCACGGGGATGTCAGCGAGACCTTGAGTTATCAGCCTAAGCCAACAAAGCCTTTCCAGCCTGGGATTATGGAAAATGATCAAAAACTTGGAAATATGGGGAAAAAAACCCCACCCCATGGAAGTATCTCAGCTCTTTATCTTCTGAAATTCTCCCTGATCAATGGCTTTTAACACACACACATTTGTGCTCAGTGACTTGAGGGCTGTAAACATCCTTCCTCTCAGCTGGGTCTTTAATCTGGGGTGGGTTTTTTTCCCACTTTTATTTCTCCTTTTGTCTCTGCAGTGCTCATTTGAGGAATCTGGGTTGGTGTGTGTTTCCACTCCGTGCCCCGAGAGGTCTCATCGTGTCAATGGCAGGGAGAGAAAAACGCATTTTATTTTCCTGCTTTGTGCCATCCTTTCTGCCTCCACTTAAAAAAAACTACCACAAAACAGTAATTAGACACCAGCTGCAGACAGGCCCATGGACAGGATTAGAGGATTCCCCTGACAGTGTTTGTGTCAGTTCACAAGACTAATTTACTGCTCTGCTACAAATACAAACACCCTCCAGTGCATCCTCTTTTCTTCTCTCTTCATCACGAGGATGATTGACAAATGCTAAAAACCTTCCTCTCCCTTGCCCAGCTTGGCAGATTCTTTTCCCCTGTGATATCTTGGCTCAGACTTGCCCCTTTTTCCTTCTTCCAGCTTCTGAAAGCAACATCTACTCAAGCCAGAGTTAAGGCACAGTTTGGCACAGAAAATGGATCACTGAGCTCGTTCCCTTCTGAGGATAAACCATCAATCCCAGCTTAGGACCATTTTTGCAGCACCCCAACTCTTGTTTGCTTTTTTTGCCACCTCAGAACAACCTCCAAGCACTGCCTGGAAAGAAACCTTTAGAAAAATTCCCACTGGAGGGTCCTCCAGCCCCAGCACAAGGTTTGTTCTGTCACACGTGACCTCATCCCAAGCATCACTTAAAACCATCACTGGGGGCATTCACTGATTTCTGGGCTCTTCCAGCTCTGAGTCTTTGTATTTCCACCTGTCTGCATCCCTTTCTAGCAATCCAAGGGAACAAAAAAAGCAGAAATGGGAGGAACCTGCTGTGTTGCAGATTGTTACTGGCAGTGCCAGGACCCAACAAGCCCAAGATGAGCCTGATCTGAGCCCGTCCCCACAAAATGCTTGGCCCAGGAGCTGCACATAAGCTCAGGCTTTTCTTTTTAGCCCTGTTTGAGGGATGCAGACAAGCTCAGATTTGCTCCCTCCTGGCTCTGCTTTGTTGGTTTGTGTTTGCCTGGTGATTACTGGACCTGTCACTGATGCCACCTCTGCCTGGGGAATTAAAATCCGACTTCTGCAGGGAGCAATCAGCTGTTCTGACAGCCTTGTTTATCAGAGAAGTTTACTGAGGGGTGAATTTATGCTCCAGCATGCAGAGAAAGAAAAAAAAAACAACCAAACCTCAGCCTCCCTCATTTCCATGAGGCAGGATTTTCATCCCTTGGCTTATTCCACAAACATCAAGCCAAGAGAGAAGAAGGTGTTTTGGACTGACCCTTTGTCTGGAGTGAAACTCCATCCAAGGAGGTGAGGAAGCCATTCCTTACACAGGTTGCAGCTGGCACCTTTTTTTTTGTCTTTAAAGGCAGCAAATAGGTTTTGAAAGCCCCTATTATAGGCTTTAAAAATAACCCAGCAACCCCACAAGGACAGGGGAAACGAAGCACCAGTTTCCTTACAAGGGATCAAAGCCACTCCACGAGCCCCGGGAAATTTCTTAAACCCAGAGCGGATTAATTAACAACAGGCTCTGTGTGGGCAACCAGCACTTGCAGATGAAAAGTGTGTTTAATGTGTCCCAGCAAAAAAAAACCCTTTTTGGGTATGTTTCAGTCATCTTGGCAAGCAGCATTCCAACGTGCTGACATCCTGGACAGCACGAGCCAGGCCTTGCAGGGCTCCTCCTCAGGAGGCATCTCCAGCTCTTACACCAGCACTTCCTGGTGTTGACCAAGAGAAACAAACAAAAAAAAATCTAAATTTTTGGGTTTTTTTTCGCATTAGCAACGGGTTTTGGTGAAGCGACCAGGTAAAATCAGGTAATTCAAAGAGAATACTTATATCTAGGGTTGAAAAAACAGAGGGGGAAAAAAAAAGAGGAAATTAAAATCCCTTTTATATTCAGCTGTTTTTCATTTTCTTAACTTTCCACCTTGTTCTGTTTCCAGCTAAAGCTTCCATTTTTCCTGCACAGCTTCAGCCTTTTCCATAAGGAAACTCCATAAGAGCAAGTCAGATTTTCAGTTCCATGTTCCCAACCCAGTGTTTGGGTGGAGCTGTGGCAGAGCCAAGCTTGGATAGAGGTGTGAAATTAGTATTCTGCTTTGAAATCCTGAGGCTGCATCAAAGGTAACTGAGCAAGGTTTAATTAAAATTCTAATTACTTCTTTACATTGCAGCAAAGCAGAACAAATCCCCAGCTTTGCTCCCCTTTAGGATGACAAACTGGGGAATAAATATTGGTATTCAGAGCGGTGGTTTGGCCAGTGGGTTTCCAGAAGACATGAAAAACCAGACAAGTATGAAATGAGCTGGAAGGATCCTCACTGCTGCCTTCTGACTGGTCATATGATAAATTGGAGAAAACACTAATTTCATCTGGACTGTGGCATCTCACAGTGTGATTTTCCTGGTAGAAAGCTCTTTTTTTTTTTTCCTTACAGTGGGAATTATCAGTGCTGTGCCCTCCAGATCTGGCCCCAAGTCTGTGAGCAGCTACTTTGACCCTGAATTCATTTACATCTTGAAGTCACCTGAAGAACTGGCTGCAAACATAGATATAAACACACAACCTGCTAATAACACTGTTCCTAATGCAGAGCTGGCCAGAAATACCTGCCCTGGTTCAAAAAGAACACTTTCTATATGGAAAAAGCACTAAATTTCCCTGATTTTGGGGAGTTTCGCTTCTCAACACCGGCGACGTTTCCCTTCTCACGAGACTTGTGTTGTTTTACACTCTCAAGGCTTCGTGGTGGGGGATGCTTTGGGCTTTTTGACAGCTTTAGGAGTGGGAAATTGTTCCCTCAGAGCTTTTCTGATCAGCCTTCTCCCAGCTGGTTGTGGGATAAAACCTCCCTCCCTCCGGGGAGAAGGGAATAAGAGGGCTTTGCTCTACTCACCCAGGGGCATCACCACGAAAAACGGGAGCCAGCAGAGAACGAAGCACCCCACGACGATGCCCAGGGTCTTGGCGGCCTTCTTCTCCCTGGAGAACTTGAGGAGCCTGACGGAGAAGTGGTGTTTGCTCTTGGGGTTGGGCGCGGGGCCGCCGGCGCCGGGCGCGTTGCGGCGGTGGATGCGCAGCGTCACCTCCTCTGAGCTCGACTTCTCCGTCTTCAGCCCGCAGGTCAGGCCCTTGTTCTCCCTCTTGGCCACCACGTAGACCCGGCAGTACATCACCAGGATGATGGCCAGGGGGAGGTAGAAGGAGCCCAGGGCTGAGAAGAGCACGTAGCCGGGCTCCTCGGTGATCTGGCAGATGGTCTCGTCCTCGGGGGCCGGCTCCTTCCAGCCGAAGAGGGGCCCGATGGAGATCACCAGGGACAGCGCCCAGACGCAGAGCAGCGCCAGCAGGCCCCTCCTCTCCGTCACGATGCTGGGGTACCTCAGGGGGTAGCTCACCCCGATGTAGCGGTCGATGGAGATGATGCAGAGGCTCATGATGGAGGCCGTGCAGCACAGCACGTCCACGGCCGCCCAGATGTTGCAGAAGATCCTCCCGAAGGCCCAGTAGCCCAAAATCTCCATGGTGGCCGAGAAGGGCAGCACGGTGGAGGTCAGGAGGAGGTCAGCCACGGCCAGGTTGATGATGTAGTAGTGGGTGACGCTCTGGAGGTGCCGGTGGCAGGCCACCGAGAGGATAACCAGGATGTTACCCAACACCCCGAAGACAATCAGCCCCCCCAGAATAACCCCCAGCAAAATGGCCTTGGAAATGTTCACGGGCTCCGCAGAGTGGGTGCAGTTGGAGCAGTTGGAGGAGTTCCCAGGGAGGAAAGCCATGGTGGGTGGCTGGGAGTGTCCATGCGAGGCTGCTGTGCTGCACCCCCCCCTGCCAGGCAGAAACAGGGCTGAGATCAGTCCTCAGAAGGTCCTACAGGCACCATCTGCCCGGTTTTCTGGGAAAAAAAGACTTTTTAAGAACATCTCAGAAGTGCAGCACCAGCAACAAGGAGAAAGATCCAGAAACATGCTAGAAAACCTACCTTTGTCCCTAAGTTTTCACCAGCACAGCACAGCTCATAACCACCATTTCCAAGTCCAACTGAACTCCTTTGGCATCTTTCTTGGGGTGCACAAGTGAGGCTACACAGAACTGAGGCTCTTCATCCTCCTTTCCAGGATTAAGCAGTGAGAAATCTTGGAGTTGCCGGTTAAAATCATTCCTGTCTTTGGGGTGGTGGTGGTGGGGGGAGATTCAATATTTAAATAACAAAAATATTCCAAAGGCTCTCAAATTGAAGTTTCTCCCAGGAGGAGATCACTGATGCTTTTCATTTCCTTGTGTCAGTCCTGATTCTGCCTTAAAATTGGCTTGGAGGCCTGACTGGGTGGAGATTGATGCTGTGTCTGCTCAGCAGTTCCACTCGGGGTGTCTGTCCCTACCCATCTTCAGGGGCTGGGCTGTCAGTCAGAGCTTCCCTGCCTGTGGAGCAGATGCCAGCTGAGGTCCTGGGCTGTGAATTAAAGCTCATTTACAGCAGTTTCTGGCTTGCTCTGCAGGGGAGAGCGAAGTTTGCCGTGGTCTCTGCTGCTCTTCACCCCCTGGAGAAGACAAAACCGGGGACAATGTGATTCCCAGAAGCTGCACTGGCTGCTGTGGTTCCCATATAAGAATAGAGCAGGAGGCTATTTTAGGGAGCCTTCCTCAGGCTGCCTCAGCCACTGGAACCAACCTTTTCCAGCCCAGTATTGTTTAAGCACAACCCAAAACTCCGAGTGGGTTTTCTTGCCTGAATTTTCCCTCCTTTATAGGGATGGGCATCAAAACACTAATTATCAGTTCCTCTGCAGAGGCCAATTCTAGGAGAGAAACCTGAAGGTTTCAGATTTAGATTTAGAAGATTTAGATTCAGATTTAGATTTAGAAGCCCAGAATTTAGTCTGGGATTTCTTTGTTAAGCCACTCCTTCACCCTCTGATTTTGTTAGTCCAGCTGAGTTGCCCTTTATTGCAAATTCTGTGGGGGGAAAAGCAGCTCCTGCCAAGCAGAAGATGTGGCAAGGAACAAGTTTCCTCGTGAGTGACACAACATTTCAGAGGGTCTGGAAGCCAAGCTCAGCCTCAGCTGACTAAATAAGGAGAAAAGGTACATCAGATGGAAAAGTGAGGATAAGCCTGGGAACCGGGACACGGGGGGCACGGAGGGAGAGCTCCAAGTGTGGGCTGCAAAGCCTTCCCCAACCTGCATGTGGGTGTAATATTCCCATCCCAAACACTAATCAGAGGTGAAAAACCACTCCAGGAGGAGGGAAGGCTCTCGGAGTGTCCCGACATCGTTTTTTTCGGGATGAGTCCCTCAGACCACAAACACCGAGCAGCAACAATTGTCAACAATTGTCACGTTTGGGAGCCTCAAAGCTGAACTTCCCTGCAGGCAAAAAAGGCTTTCCAAGCTCTGAAACCTCCGAAATTCCCAGTTCCCAGGCAGGGAGGGTGGGGGGAAGGGAAGATGGAGAGGTATTGCACTGTGGGAATTTGCCTTTAGCGAACCCAAATGAAATTGGATCTTTTTATTTTCTTTCCCGCCAGATGGAACAAGTGGAGGAATAATTCCAAGGAGGGAAAGGAGAGGTTTTACTAAGCAAGCACATCCATGGAAAGTGGCTGTAACCTCGAACATCTCTAACCATCACAACTGGTCATTAACAGGGTTGAAACTGTGGTCATTATAAGGTTGACAGCGGCCTAGAAAATTAAGAAATTATCAACTTCAATTTAAGCACAGGGAGAAAAACTCGCCAATAAGTCGAGGAGATGCAGCACAAAAGACTGACAGAGGTTTTCATGCTCAAACCCAGAGAATTCTCAGCCTGTGGAGAGGGATGTTGCTGGGAAGGGCAGACCCCAGGCTCCTGTGCCTGCCCCACACTCACCTCTGGAGTCTCTGGAAGGCAGCACAGCTCCTGTGAGCATCTGGGAAGCAGATTCTCAGCACAGCAGGCTCCTCTCTTCACGCAGGGATGGGACTCTGTGCCTGGAAATCCACTGCTTTCCTCCCTTCATTTCCCCACTGGTGTTTTGGCAGCTCGGTTCTGCTGATTCCCTGCAGCCAGGGCTCGTGGGGGGCTTCACTCCAGGCTCCCTGGAGGGATCCCTGCCCAGTTCAGAGCTCAGCTCCACACTGGGAAGGAGCAGCAGGAACTTTACTGCTCTGCTGATGTAGCAGGCAGTGTCCTTGCCATTACCGTAATTCCCTGCCAGTCCCGTATTGCGCAGAAAGGAGGAGCACTCAAATCTGATGACAAGTGGGGCTTTAAATATTCTTTTTTTTTT